>OY288267.1:24134289-24734289 GCA_958450335.1 Hibiscus tridactylites | reverse complement strand
TTTGGGTTGGTTTGAAGAGGGATGTAGCTGAGTATGTGAGTCGTTGTATGGTTTGTCAGAGAGTAAAGGCAGAACATCAGGTTCCTTCAGGTTTTTTACAGCCTTTGAAAATTCCGGAATGGAAGTGGGAAAGAATCACTATGGACTTTGTGTCAGGATTGCCGTTGTCTCATTCGAAGAAGAATTCTGTTTGGGTGATAGTTGATAGATTCACTAAGTGTGCCCATTTCTTAGCAGTGAACACCACAGATTCCTTAGACAAGTCGACAGATTTGTACATCCGCGAGATTGTGAGACTTCATGAGATTCCGAAGTCTATTGTATTAGTCAGGGATCCGAGATTCACATCGAGGATCTAGGGTTGCTTGCATAGTGCCCTAGGTAGTCGTTTGCATTTTAGTACTTCTTATCATCCGCAGTCAGATGGTCAGTCAGAGCGAATGATACATGTATTAGAGGATATACTCCATTGTTGTGTGATTGACTTCTAGGGTTCTTGGGAGAAGCATTTACCCTTAGTCGAGTTTGCTTACAATAACAGTTACCAGGCTAGTATCTAGATGGCTCCTTATGAGGCATTGTATGGTAGGCGATATAGGACTCCTGTAACACCCGGGTTTAGGGTCCGGGTGAAAATAATATTTTAATTTTATTTCGGGTTCGGTTTTGCAAATTAAATAATAAAATATTTTATGGGCCTCGGGATTTCAAATGTTTAAGGCTATGTTGGGCCTATCTCTTAAGTCCAATCCATGGGCTTTAAGAGATGTGGGTTTGACCATTCATTAATGGCATTTTGGTCATTTGCAAAATGAATGAGAAATGAGATGACAAAAGGGGTTTTATTTGAAATGAAAAATGCTCATCTTCTTCATTCCACCATTGTTGAAAACCTAAAACCCCTCTTACCCCCAAAAGCACTATTTCATCAAATTTCTTCATCAATTTAAAGGCTTTCTTTGAGGTAATTATAATTTTGAATTCTCCTAATGATTTCCAACATTTTCATAGCTTTAGTTTTCATAGAAATCATCTTTTTGAGTTTTTGAAGTTTTCGAGTTTGAATAAAAGCATGGAACTTTAATAGCTTTTTTGGGTTGTTTTGATTAATAGAGTTGAGTTTTGATCTAACCTTGCCCAATGGAACATTATATCTCAATTTGGTTGGGTTTTCTAAAGATTTCCGAAATGGGTTTTAGGGGTGTATTTAAAGTGTCAAAAATTTGTGTTTTTGGAATGGTTTTGTGAGAAATTGTTGGGTTGATGTTATAACAACATTGGGTGGGTGTTTTTAGATGTTTTGGGATGATTTTTGAGAGGTTATAATGTTAGTTTGATGGGATTCCCGTAGCTACTGCTGTAGGTGGTTTTTAGGAGTGGAAATTAAGAGTTTTTGAAGTGTTTGTGTGGGGAAATGAAAGGATGGTGATTGTACAACATTATGAGGATGTTTTGGATATGTTTTGGAGTGTTTTAAGTGTTAAAATTGGGAGGTAATGGCTGGGTTTTGCTGGAGTACGAAAATGGAATTATTTGGGAGGATTTCGGCTTTGAATTGTTGAGAAAATGTTAGAGAATTGAGAACTGATGTGTAACAGTAAATTTGTGGTTGATTAAGAGGTTAATACATTGCTTTTGATCGATTAGAGACATCGGATTTGGCCTTGGGAGGTTCGGGCACGATTCCGGAAGTTGTGGAGACTTGAGTTGGCTTTGCTTGGAATGCTTAAGGAAGTAAGGTGAGTGGTTAATGTTTTAAATTAATTTCAATGATTGGTTTAGCATGTGGAAGTGAAAATGTTTTCAAGTGATGTTTTGGTTCAAAGGTAATTTTGAAAGTGGTTTAGATTCGAGCTTGAAAGTGACTTAAACTTAAAGAGTAAGTTGATGTGAAATGCCTCTTTAATTTCCCTTTTTATCATTGTTTTCGTTGCTTGAAATGATGGTTTGTTAAGCATGTAATTTAAATACTTGAGTAGGAGCATGTTGCCTATTTCTATATCGTTAATGATGTATGATGGTATTAATGGTGTCGTTGATATGCCTTGAAAGGTGTGAGTAAGTTGGTGCAAGTTGTGCACGAAAATGGTGAGTAAGACCATTGTGATCGGTAAGACTCCAAGTAGTAAGTGATGCTTAATTGTGGTTTTCGTTACATCTTGTTTTGGTTGTGCATGATATAGTGAGTACATGTCGCATGTTGTTATTGTATGTTGTGTTGTATGGTTGGTGTCGAACCTCACGTGATGGTTGTCGTTGCTCCGATGATGTGTAGTCCCGCCGGTAGCGAAAGGTATAAGACTCCGGTGATGTGTAGTCCCGCCGGTAGTGACTAGTAGAAGAGTACTTTGATGTGTAGTCCCATTGGAAAACTACTAGTCGAAACGGTGATGTGTAGTCCCACCGTGTGTGTTTTGGTTATGCTTGTGCATGCCATGTAATGTTCATGTTGTATCTCACTATATCATTGTCTTCATATTATTTTCTTTAATCCAGGATTATGTCCTTATGCATACCATGAAGTGTAATGCCATGTTAAATGCCTATATTGTTGACCCTTGGTTGAACTCGTATGTTAGTAGAAGGATTAGGTAGTTGGATGATTTGTATGCATTGACCTTTATTTTAAAGAAAGCTTTGAACCCTGCATTGTCGTAGTTATGTTTTAGAGCTCCGCCCACTAAGCTTTATGCTTACGCTCTCCTTTTTCCGACAATGCAGATCTTTAGCTTGGAGTTAGCAAGGAGCAAGATAAGGGCGTCCAAGCGTGTGGTAATTGCTCAAGTATGGTTTAATTAAATAATGTAGTAGTTTAGCAATGGGAAATGCTACGTGTTTTAGGAGCTTGTATCTAGACTCCTTTGTGTTGGCCACATGTTGTTAATGTCTTGTGTTGATGCTTTGGATTGATTATGGTTTGTAATGCATGAATGCTATGATGAATGTTTGGGTATGGTGGCATGCCTTTAGATGTATAGATTGCCTTGTCATGGTGCAAACCTCATGTGCTTTCCTTGTGCCCTTTATGGCCTTTGAGTTCCATGTAATGCTTGTATGTCCATATATGCATGAGTTGCTTTTTGTACGAATGTTAAGTATGGATGCCTTGATTCATGTTAATTGCTATGTATGGCTCATGTATGGTTGTTTGAATGATAGTATGTGCAAGTCTTATGGGTGTTAATTCATCCCTTTGGTCCTTTTTAAGTTTCTATTTGTGTCTATGCATGAATCTTAGTGTTTTTCAAAGTTAGGAAGTCCTTAGGTTGAGCAGTAAGTGCTCCCCTGCACTAAGGTTTCGAAACCATGGGTAAAGTTTCGAAACCTTTGGTGAAAATTGGGTTCCAGGGGTCACTGCCAGCCAAAGTTTCGAAACCTTTGGGGTAGGTTTCGAAACTATGGTCAAAGGTTTCGAAACTTTCCCCAAAGTTTCGAAACTTTTGGAAAATTTTGGTTCTAGGGCATTCTGCCAACCAAAGTTTCGAGACCTTTGGGCAAGGTTTCGAAACTAGGGTCCAAGGTTTCGAAACCTTCCCAAGGTTTCAAAACTTTGGGTGAGTTTTGGGTTCCAGACCTTACTGCCAGTCTAAGTTTCGAAACCTTTGGGGAGGTTTCGAAACCTTTGCTTAAAACTGCACTGTTTTGACTTGTTGGCCTTTTTTGGAAGGGATAAACACATAGGATTTAATGTACCTTTAGTCAAGATTGAATTTTGGTCGTTTGATTGTGGTTTGGGGTTCGAAAATGACAAGTTTAAAATGAAAAAAAAAAATTTAGGGTTGCTAACCGAGGGGGAACCCTTTGGGTTTCGCTTCGGTTTTCCCCGTGTGGCTCACTCGGACCGGTCATCCGGCCAGACCGGGACGAGGGGGTTACAACTCCGATCTATTGGGCCAAAACGGGTCATAAATTGTTACCTATGCCATATTTGCTTAAGGGGACTACTGATAAGGTGAAGTTGATTTGTGACCGTTTGAAGGCAGCTTTCGATCGTCAGAAATCTTACGTGGATTTGAAGAGAAAAGAAATTGAGTTTTCAGTGGGTGAGAAAGTGTTTCTGAAAGTGTCTCCGTGGAAGAAGGTTATGCGATTTGGCCGGAAAGGCAAGTTGAGTCCAAGGTTTATCAGTCCGTATGAGATAGTTGAGTGGATTGGGCCAGTAGCTTACCGTTTGAGATTGCCTTTAGAGTTAGAGAAGATCCACGATGTTTTCCATGTGTCGATGCTTAGGAGATATAGATCAGATACGTCTCATGTTACGCCCGTTGAGGAGATAAAGCTGAATCCGGATTTGTCTTACAATGAAGAACCAGTTGAGATACTTGCTTCGGATAGCAAGGTGTTGCGTGGCAAGACCATAGAGTTGGTCAAGGTGTTGTGGCGACATAGAGGCGTGGAAAAGGCCATGTGGGAGAGGAAAACGGATATGCTTGAGCAGTTTCCGTACATGTTTCCGTCAGGTAATTTCGGGGACGAAATTCCTTAAGTGGGGGGGAGTTGTAACACCCGGGTTTGGGGGTCAGGTGAATTAAATAATTAAAATAATGTTTCAGGTTTTGTTTTCAAAATAATTAATTGTGTTGGACATATTTTAAATTGAACCCAAATAGCCATGTATTTCATACTCTTGTGAATATCCCATTTCATTAAGGGTAAAAGTGACTTTTGGTTTTTAAAAATAAAACAAAACAATAAAAGTGCCTTTTCATCATCTTCTTCCCCATCCTCTTCAAAATCCAACGACAAGTTTCCTCCCTCATCTCAAGGTTACTATTTCATCACCAACCTCCTTCATCCTTGGTGATTTTTTAAAGGTAAACTTAACCCAATGTTGTCCTCATCTTCCCCTTCCTACTCATATTTTTAGTTTTCATGGAAACCCATTATTTTGTGTTTTGAGTTTAAAGAATAAAAATCCAAACTTTATTGACTTTTGATCAAGCTTTTGAATCCTTGAAGTTAGATAAGTGTTTAGTAACCCAAATGGTCCAACATATCTAATTTTTACTTGGTATTATAAGGATTTTCGGATATGGGTTTTAGGGATGTTTTAGGTGGTTCAAAGGTTGATTTTTGGGGCTGTTTTGGTTGAGAATTTAAGGGCTGATGTTTAGGTGTTGGTTGAGGACTATTTTGGAAGCTATTAGGTGTGTTAAAAGTGTTGGAATCAATGGTTATTGGATGTGCTATTGGGCTGCTCGAAAATATATGTTTAGGGGTGTTCTTAGTCGGCTAAATGCTTGTTTTGTGCTCCGAGGGTTGCTACAGTGATTTGTGGGCTGATTTGTGTTTGTTTTGTTGGCCTTATTTGACTACCATCGGGATTTGGTGTTGGAGAATCTTCGGGAATCAATCCGGGAAGCGTGGAAGTTTGATCGGCTAGAGTTCGTTGAGCTTGGAGTAGTCGGTGAGTGGTTCTTCGATTTTTAAATTGGTTTTCAAATGTTGGTTCGAGCATGTGAACCTAGGTCGGGCTTGGTAAACCCGCCTAGAGTTGGGATTAGATTGATAGTCTAATCTCAAGCTTTAGTTTAGAAGACTATGGTTGAACTTATGATTCTTGTGTGATTATGCCTCTTGTTCCATATTTAATCGTGTTTGATGTTGTTATGTATATTGTGATATACATGTGTGTTGAGGCATGATGTTTTATGCATTGTGATATGCATGTGATTGTGGAATGTTGATGCATGATGGTGGATCATGGTATGTGCTAAGCACGGAAATTGGTAAGAATGTTGTGAGGTTGAGCTATGAAATAAGTTAGTATTGGCACTAGTATGCTTGGGTACAAATGATCGATCATTAGGATGTTTAGTGTGCACACGAGTGTCGAAATGCGCGCGTGGTCTTGGTGATGGTTGTCATCTAGATGGAGTACGGGTACGCCCGAAAATCTTCTTTTATAATTTAGTCGGTGATGAGTGGAATCCGATCGATGAGGCGTGAGGATGAGTGGAATCCCCTCCGCGTGAAATGGTGATGAGTGTAATCCCACTGTAAGGTAATGGTTGAGTTGTTGGATGTGAGCTCCAACGGTTGTTATCCGCGTATTCGGGTCATAGCTAGGTGCCAATATGTATTGTTAAATGTGTTCCCATATGGTTGTGTTTATGTTCATGTTGAGCATGGCATGATATTTGGTGTTATGTTCATGCATTTTATATTTGACTCTTGTGGCTTCGAAGGTAAGAAAACATGCATTCTTCCTTGGTTTTTTGCTCGTGCTTGGACCCTGCATTGTCGATGTTTGTTTTATGAGCTTACCCTCGCTAAGCTTTACGCTTACATTCTCTTTTGTTCGACAATGCATATCCTTAGTTCGTGGGTTGCTTGTGCAAGGAGAAGGCCTCCAAGTGTGCTATCTTAATCATCAAGTATGAACATTTAAGTTAATGGATGTAATAGATAAGCAATGGGATTTGTGTTGTTGTTTTGTGTAGGAGCTTGTTTAGACTCCTTTGATATGTTGATGTTTTGGTGTGGCTTGTTGATGCCTTATTTTGGATTGTAAACCATGCTTATGTTGCGTATCATGAATGCTTATGTGTATGTATTGTGCTAAGGCATGAAAACCTTGAAATGCAAAGTATGCCTCTTTTGGTGAATGCATGATCCTTTTAAATGTATGGCCTTTTCATGTATGTTGTGTGTTGAACATGTTTGGAGTAGGGTGAATGCCTCTAGAATAGGTAAATGCATATTATATCTTGTTTCTTGTTGATTGAGGCTTGTTGGGGACTTTTGGAGATGCAAAAATCTGGTTTTTAGTAACACACAAACTGCAGGCATTTCAGAACGAGTAAGGCTGTTTCGGAATGGGTGTGGCTCCAAGGACACCCGTATCAGAATGCGTTCCGGTACGGTTTGGCTACTGTGAACCCCTGTTCCGATACGAATCTCGAAACGTTTTTGATACTGTGATTGCCTGTTCTGAAACGTGTTTCGAAACGTCTAGGCGAAATGGTCTCCTGTTCTGAAACGGGGTGGATGCGTATCGGCACGAGTGATTGGCTTTTTAAATTGGGGCTCGTGTATCGAAACGGGCAAGCCTGTTTCGAAACACATGCCTGAAAATGAGGCTTTTAACATCTCTAAAGGTTCTCATGTGTTGGGCTTAGGCCCTGTTCGATGTTAGCACTTGTGAAAACTTTGTTTACAAAATTGTCTCGGTTTTAGGGTTTAAAGAATCCATTTATGGTTTAGGGTTTAGGCTTTAGAGTTTAAGTGTAGTAATTTTGAATTTAGGGGTTGATAGAATTTTGGGTTTAGGGTTAAAATTTAGAGTTTATGGGTTAAAACCTAAATCCATAACCATATTACCGAAAACATAAACTATAACCCTAAACCCTAAATTCCAACACTAACCTTTAAATTCTAACCATGAACCCTAAATTCTTAACCCCTACACTAAAACCTCTAAAGTCTAAACTCAAAAACTAAAACTCTAAACCTTAAAATTGAGGTGCTTGAGGAAACAATAAAGTTCCACCGCCTGCATATGTGATAGTAATCCTTAAGGTGCGTTTGGTTCATGGAATGTAAGATTACCCTTGGGAATAAGATTCCCGGAATGTAACATTACCTGAGATATTATTTGGAATGTTAGGTTACATTGTTTGGTTAATTTGGTAGGAATGTAAGATTAATTGTTTGGTTGAGAGAATATAAGATTACTTGGAAGTAAATTTTACTATATTGTCATTGTGATATATTTTCCTTTTAACAAGTTAAACTTTCAATATTAATTTAAAAATATTTGCTTGAAGATTCATGCAATCATACTTAACATATTACTAATATAATTAGTATAAACAATATGAAATATATATTTTTATTAATATTAAAATTCTTATATCTAAGTTCAAATAAATAAATATTTAATGGGTAACAACGTTTAAATATTAAACTAATATAAAATAATTTTTAAATAAATATACTCTTCAAATATTAAAGCACAATTGAAATAATAAAATGAATAATAAATTTACATAAAGTCAAAAAAATGATAAATAAGAGATGATGACCGTATCAAAAAAACACTAAGTTACAAAGGTTTCTACGAAATTAAAGAATATTTAGATATTTTATCAAAAAATTCCATAGCCATGATTTTTTCTTTTATTTAAATATTAAAATACCTTTTAAATATGTGTAAATAAATTTAAACATTAAACTAATATGAAATTAAATTATTTAATAAATTTACGCAATTTAAATATGCTATAAAGGATCCAAATTAAGAATTTTGCAAAACGGGCTTCAAAAACGGACTCAGGACAACGAAAAACATAAAATAGGAGTTTTCGGAAAATTTGAATTTTTGGTCAACGGTCAAAATCAACGCTGACGTCAGCAGGTCAACGGTCAACAAGGTCAGAGTCAACGCTGACGTCAACGGGCAGAGGTCAACAGAGTTGACTCGGTTGACTCACTGAGCTGACTCGGGTTGAGTTGACTCGATAGATGGGTTGGGCTCGAATACGGGTCGGGTACGGGTTGGGTCAGACTCGGGTCGGGACGGTTTGGGTCTGGTTCATGGGCCGACCGGTTTAACCGGTCTAATCGGTTCATATCAAACCAGACCGGTCCACTTACCCTTCGAACTGGCTTCGTCGGTCGATCACCGGAATATTACCGGAGAGTCGAAAACCACCCTTTTTTACCTGAAAAAAGACATATATGATATTACTCAGTTAACCCAAACTACACACGACCGATTTTTCACCGGAATTAGACCGAAACTAACCAAAACAAACCCAAACGGCCAGAAAATTCGTAGCTCCGGCGAGGCGTTAAACGTCGACGGACCGGTGGTCGAAAACCTAGGTTTTCCTCGCCTCGACACGAGGAGTCTGCTGACGGTGGCGGCGCGACAAAAAGTCGGCCGTGTTGGTCGGAAATGGATGAGCTAGGTTTGGGTTTCCGTCGAACATTCAATCGGCTCTCCACGGCGGACGGTAGCCGTTCTCTGAGAGTGGAGCACAGGCTGGGGTCGGGGTGCGACGGCGGACAAAGCGACACCAGCGGTGACAGCCACGGTGCGGCGGTGATAGAGATCGGACGCTAAGGAGCTCGAACCATTTTCCACCATTTTAAGGCAAACGGCTAACGAGGTTGATGGTTGGGTGGTCAGGATTTGACGGTGACGATGAAATGGTGACGACGAGAAGGGCGGCGCACACCACCACCGGCCGGAGCATGGTGGTCGGAGCGTGAACGACAAAGGGGAGTTGAAGGGTTTGGAACCCTCTGGATATTTCCTCTCTTAGATAATTTTTCGAATGGGTGTTCAAAAATTGTGTAGGTGAAGGGTTCAGATCTTCATTTATTACTGGTATAAGAGAAACATAATAGGTTAAAATAAAACCAAAGCAAGCTAAGATCGAGAGCGTCCTTAGCACAGATGGTTAACCCTTCTACCTCCCATGCCAAGGGGTACGGGTTCGAGTCCCCTTGGCAGCCACTCTTCTTTTATTTCTTTCTTTCTTTATATGTATATATATATTTCTAGAGTGTTACAACTCTCTCCCCCTAGAAGAAATTTCGTCCTCGAAATTTATCAGAGTTGGAAACAAATGCATAGACTACTCTTTCTTTCATTCTTGTACTGAAACTTATCAATCAAAGTATCCTTATTTTTCGGGATTCTCAAATGATCACAGATCAATCTGGTAGTGCACTCAGTCACCCGGACTGTCCTTGGACTCGTAGTGATCCCATCATACTTCTCAAACAATCTAGTCAAAAAAACAACATTTAAATCTATATCGAACTTCATATAGAGCTAAGCAAACACTTGTCTCATAAATGTTATTATAGACGGTTTCAAAAAGGGATAAGGAATCTTCCTAACTATCATAGAGACCAATCAAACAACCATGAAGTATCTCCTTTAGAATCTAACATACTTTACTGGTTTAACCAACAATTTATGGATAAAAACTATACCTGAAATCCAGACGAGTAGTCATGGCCTCTAATAGAATCTTTAGAGTTGTAATTTAATATCAAATTCTAGTCATGGATGATACATAATGGTGCCCCATGCCACATTTTCGCAAACTACCTTTCTCCTTGCCAAACAAACGTAATCAAGGTCTTGAACAGATATCACTTGCCTTCAGCGTAATATTCATACAACTTTTTTTCCCTTCATATAACATGGCCACCACAGAACTTAAACAGCCACCACACTCATGAGCAACCTTCTTTTAAATTCGTAATACTTTTATCAGATTTTCATCAGAATATTCTCAACCACAATCATTATCACCGAGCTACCTTACATGTAATCTCATATCAATTACCTCATATGATCAAACATTTATTCTTAATCTATTTCAGATCTTCTATCTCACATGCATAAACCATCTCAGGTTCTTTATCCAGATTCAAATCCATCAATTTAACCCAAATCGAAAGGGAACTGTATAGCCTTTTTTTGTTGCCAACGTAGATTGAGCTATTAAGAACAAAATGGTTATATGCACTTATTACATAAAAAGGATTTGACATCGGAGTTTCGGCCTGAGGAGTACGATTATGATCTAGAGGCATGTACAGACCAGACACCCTATGACAGACGATCGACCGATCTACCAAGAAAGACACAACTCTAAGCTCTGATACCACTAAATGTAACCCCCTAGACCCGCCTATGCGTTACAACGGATCCTAGGAAGTCACATTAAAGTCACAAGAGCGACCCACAATAAAAATACACATAAAAACATTTTTATTTCCTCAAAACACTTATTAAACTATAAAATCAACTTTTGTTTAAAACACTATTTCAGAAAATCATTTAAACACATAACAAGAATTTCAGAAAGTGCTTTACAGACTTTATCATAAAACAATACGTGACATACATGACATACATGCCCACTACTATACAGTACCGTACTCCAGAGGCAACGTCGAGGGAACTCCGAACACTGATGTCAGACATTATGTCATGCTATATTCTTTTAACCTGCGATAGTAAAAATAACGTGAGCTTGGAAAAGCTCAGTAATACAGAACTACCAAAAGATGATATAAGCTCATGCAGATATATGGTAGGCATAACATTTTCATGATGTTCCAAGCAGTGACAGTCCTATTTTCCTTTCTGTTATTTCAGCGTAACGTTATACTTGAGATTAACGGTACTTGTTCTTTATTCAATCATCGAGTAACAAACGGGAATTATACAAGTTGATAGTTTATGAAGATGAAAACAACGAGTTTAAAGTCTAATGTGTCCCAAATGGTGCATATCAAATAGCCATAAATGCATACCAATCATATCATGGGAACACATAACAATTCAATGCAAATGTTCAAGTACATACAAGGGTTTACTAGTAGCTACCCTCCAACCTTACACCAATATGCAGTCCCCCAGAACTGCATCCATAAGGACCTAGGCCTGATGGGCATAGGTGCCACCTAAGGGGTTGCCTTAGGTCCATAAGGATTTACCCGTGCTAAAGCATCGATACCTACTCAAGGGGAGACCTTTAGTCTATAAGGATTTACCAGCTAGATCAGGGCTGTACCGACAGAGACTTCATAATATAACCCAGCAATATACCCTAGATAGTAATCAATGTTTAGATTCCAGACATGAGTAACATAATACATGTGACATACATTCTATTCAGAGTATCAAAAACGGAAGATTCATGCTTTTGACAGATAAATGGGCATACCATTGAGCAGGGCAGACATTTTCATCATTCATCATGCAAACAGATTGTACCATCATAGGTCAAGCTAACAGATCATACTATCAAGTTCATCAGACAATCAGTCAATACCATCACATATCAAGCAATCACATAACAAGTATACAGATTGAGCAGACATACATCAAGTAGGCAGAGAATGTCATCATATATCCAGTTCATCATTTCTTCTCATTTTCCAACATAGTGATGCAATCTCAATAACAATTGAAATGTTCATCAAACATAATATTATTCATGATTGAATCATTATACAATCCATTCAACAGAATACATCGCACATGGAACACACTAGGTGGGACAGATCATTTCTTGGAGATACTTGGCATTTACGGAAGGGGACACATTAAACTTTTGACAATTTGAACGGATTTCTAAAACGTGGCCCCTATTAAAAGGGGTTCATACTAACGGTTTAACCCAGATATTCAGGAGGTGATACAACAAGATCTTTGAGAGTTTAGACGCTTCATGAGTTATTTAGTCATTTAAGCCTACAAGGGCGTTATGGTCATTTTATCATATATGGACATTTTGGTATTTATACCAACTAAGCATAAACAGTCGCTCAGGAAATTCTATTTGCTCGCCAGGCTTCCAATCAAGCATTCGAAGATTTATATGTCAAGATCTTTCACGATACCGGTTACATTCAGGGTTATCTTAATTACTTTGGTCAACGAGGGCATTTTAGTCTTTTAATTATCAGGGGTGATTTTTGTAATTTAGCCCAGTAATATAAACTGACGATTTACAATATTTAACATATATTTGAACGGTTGCCTTCATAATTCACCACAGGACTTGCCACAGAGTAGCCGAACTTATATTTTGTGCGGAAAACTTCCAACCTTATATTAATATCATGAGTGATTAACATACATGAGTGTGCTTCCTAACACTTAGGGGCACTTTAGCCCTTAAAGTCTTATTAGAAATCCCAGAATTTTATCAAATTCATAACTGCTTATTTAACTCAAAAAGGCTTTTCGGTCATTTTGGAAATTGGGATAAAACCACCACTTTTGTCAAATTTTACTATTTAGCTCCTCCATCGTTTACGTACTCGGTAGAGATTAAGTCGTTTTGATCTCTTCGGCCCTTACAGACGGTTTACTCATTTTAGAACTTAAGGGTAAAATTGTCATTCTGATTAATTAAGAATTTCGGTGCTCGAAGGCACTACAGTCTTTTTGGTCACAACGATAATTCCAGTAAATTCACCTTCATGTGTTATATAGAGCTCGGGGGAAAATCCAAGTTTCTTTTACTATCACACGCATTTGAATAATGATGCTGAAGTCTTTTCCAATAGAACATACATCTTAGGTGGGGAGATTTTTCAATCAATTCGAATGCAGATTTCGAGTCACTTCCTTTATTAGGGGCAATTTAGTCATTCTTATACCTCAAGGGTATTTCTGAAATCTCATATACAATATCCTTTACTCCATATTATGGGCATTGAATCTTAGACATCATTGATCGAGTTGCAGATTTAATTGTATTATTTATTACTATTAACTTTCGATACTTCTGATCTATTAGTATTCTTATTTGAATATTTTGGTTTTAATAATTTTCATACTTATTTCTCGCATCTAATTTGTCTTAAGCAGAGTTTACAAAACACTTCATCATAAGCATGCATGCGTTAACCGGATATCGACATGTACATAAAGCATACAAGGGGTAGTAGTGTATTACCTTAACTCCGAGCTACATCAGTCGATTCATGATACAACATTCGAATACCCTCGAACCCGAATTCGACAGTCCTCAGCATCGAGCATCCAAGGAACCGAGAATACCTTCAATTACACAAATTCCAAGATCAGACCTTACTCACAAGCTCTTAACTAATAATTAAGTACATAAACAAATTCGAGCTCAAGGTCAGATTCGGAGGCTTTCAGATCAGAATTTTGCAAAACGGGCTTCAAAAATGGACTCAGGACGTCGAAAAACATAGAATAGAAGTTTTCGGAAAATTTGACTTTTTGGTCAACGATCAAAGTCAATGCTGACGTCAGCAATTTAACGCTGACGTCAGCAGGTCAACGGTCAATAGGGTCAGAGTCAACGCTGACGTCAACAGTCAACGGGCAGAGGTCAACTGAGTTGACTCGGTTGACTCACTGAGCTGACTCACTAAGCTGACTCGGGTTGTGTTGACTCGGTAGATGGATTGGGCTCGAATACTGGTCGGGTCGGGTCGGGTACGGGTTGGGTCGGGTCGGGACAATTTGGGTCTGGTTCATGGGCCGACCGGTTAATCGGTCTAGTCGGTTCATATCAAATCAGACCGGTCCACTTACCCTTCGAACTGGCTTCGTCGGTCGGTCACCGGAATATTTCCAGAGAGTCGAAAACCACCCTTTTTACTTGAAAAAAGACAGATCTGATATTACTCACTTAACCCAAACTACACATGACCGATTTTTCACCGGAATTAGATCGGAACTCACCTAAACAAACCCAAACGGCCAGAAAATTCGTAGCTCCGGCGAGGCGTTAAACGTCGACGGACCGGTGGTCGAAAACCTAGGTTTTCCTCGCCTTGACACGAGGAGTCTGATGACGGTGGCGGCGCGACAAAAAGACGACCGTGTTGGTCAGAAACGGATGAGCTACATTGTGGTTTCCGTCGAACATTCAATCGGCTCTCCACGGCGGACGACAACCGTTCTCTGAGAGTGGAGCACAGGCTGGGGTCGGGGTGCGACGGCGGACAAAGCGACACCGGCGGTGACAACCACAGTGCGACGGTGATAGAGATCGGACGCTTAGGAGCTCGAACCATTTTCCACCGTTTTAAGGCAAACGGCTAACGAGGTTGATGGTTGGGTGGTCGGGATTTGACGACGACGATAAAAGGGTGACGACGAGGAGGGCGGTGCACACCATCGCCAACCAAAGCATGGTGGTCGGAGCGTGAACAGCAAAGGGGAGTTGAAGGGTTTGGAACCCTCTGGATATTTCCTCTCTCAAATAATTTTTCGAATGGGTGTTCAAAAATTGGGTAGGTGAAGGGTTTAGATCTTCATTTATTACTGGTATAAGAGAAACATAATAGGTTATAATAAAACCAAAGCAAGCTAAAACCGAGAGCGTCCTTAGCTCAGATGGTTAACCCTTCTACCTTCCCTGCCAAGGGGAACAGGTTTGAGTCCCCTTGGTATAAGAGAAACATAATAGGTTATAAGAGAAACATGGAACACAATGGTAACATGTGCGCCCCCCCGCCCCCCCCCCCCCCCCCCCCCAATTTTAAAAACTAAGTTTTAGTCTCTTAAATTCTTAAAATGAAAATTTAATTTAGCTCCCATAATTTTTAAAATTCGTACTACTTTTCAAAATTTTCATTTTTTAATTAAATTCTTCATATAAGTTTGAAAAGGTCTTACCATGTCTATTAAATTTTAAAAAAAAATAGTTAGACGTCAAAATTTTAAAAAACTTGCATATAAACCCTTCAATTTAAAAAAAATCAATTTAAATCTCAACTACTAAGAAAAGTATAATGACAAATATAATAAAATATAGGAAATATATTAAAATTTATAATAATAATTATAATAAAATATAGCCAAGAAAAATATTCAAATAATAATAATAATAGTAAAACATAATAATATATATGGTAATGAAAATGATTATAATGACAAATATAATAAAATATAAGAAATATATTATAAAATAATAAAAATTTGTAATAATAAAAAAGTATACCAACTACTAAGAAAATAATTGTGGTATTTTATAATATGGATAGTTCTTCTACGCTCGACGAGCTTTGACGAGCACCACTATTGACGAGCACCGATGAGCACCGATAAACTATTTATAAATTTTTTAAATCCAAAGTATTTAATGCGTAATTATATTTTTTAAAAAATTAAAATGCAATTTAATTAAAATATCTAGGATTCTTTGATTTGGGGATAGATTATTTTGATTAATAATGTTTAAAATAAAATTAAAATTAAGAAAATGTATTTTAATTAAATTACACTTTTAATTTTTAAAAAAAATTATAATTACACATTAAGTAATTTGGATTTAAAATTAGTTTATCGGTGGTCGTCAATAGTAGTGCTCGTCGATGCTCGTCAAGCGCCGTAGAATTTTTCTTATAACATTAAAACAGTATAATAATTAACACAAATATTGCAAAGGTCAAAGTAGTAGCTAATTATACGAAATTGAGTAAATATTTCCTATATTGGAAATATGTTATAAAATAATCAAATTGAGTAAATTAGAACTTGAAGGGTCAAAGTAGTAGCTAATTATAGGAAAAAATAACATTAGTGCTCCATCAAACTTGGATCAATTTATAGAAAAAATAAATTTTGATGGTAAAAAAGAAAGCAATAAAAGCACAATTTCATTTGAAATAGTTGAAAAAAATGGTAACAGAAATGAAATCTAAACCCACATAAGGAGAAAGGAGTCACAAATTCTACCATATATAAAAGAACATTGAATGGAAACTCCAGTGCTCAAATTTGGTGTAAATTACTATATTACAAAGATTCCAGCAAAATGTATTTATTTTCCTAGTTTGGTGTAAATTACTATATTACATGCTACCTTTTATAGAAGGGTAAAATCTAGTTTGGTGTAAATGTATTATATTGTCATGTATCATTCTTTAGCTGCATGTTTTTATTTATGATTTGTATGCAACATGGTTGAGTGGAAGTGTATCCACTGAGCTTCGTTAGCTCATCGTTCAAAATTGTTGTTTCCGTTCGCAGTTTAGTAGGTTGGCGTGCATCGTTGGAGCACCATCGGGGTAGGACTTCAACATCGACTTGTGTCCGAGTACAGTACTTAGATTTATTTGGGCTATGTATTCTAGGACCTTATGTTTGTATTGTAACTCTTATTTTGGATTTTAAATTATGAGTCAAATGCTTTTAATTATGTATTTTAAATGGAACTCTCATGTAACGTTTTAACTATCCGTTTACATCAGATATTTGAACTTGATAGATTTTATAAAATGAATGTGATGGGCTAAATTTAGTAGAAAAAAATTATAGTTTTGGGTTTGGGCTTGAGACCCAATTTGTGACATTCGGGTCGAGAGTATTACAAGTTTAAGATGCAATGGAGGATAGAATAAGGAGATTCATTATCTCCGTTGATGTTTGTGGATGTCATGTAGGTGCTCCATCGGTTCATTGTTCAGGCCGAGTGGAATGGCTTGGTCAAGGATGTTTCGGCCGCTTCTAATTTTTGCTTAACTCATATGCAATTTGTAGATGACACTTTAATTTTCTTACAAGTCGATGTGGATGGTTCCCGTAATCTTAAACGTATGCTCACATGCTTTCAGTATTGTTTGATACTTGGAATAAATTATTAAATTATGACAGTAAAAAAAAGTAAGAAATAAAAAAAATATTGGCCATGTTTGGCAATTAGCGGATAGCTGATAGCGGATAGCGGATTACATTAGCTGATAGCTGATTGCATTAGCTGATTTGACTAGCGGATTGTACAAAGGTGTTTGGTAAAATTAACTGATAGCTGATAGCTGTTAGATTATTTAAACAAACAAAATGACATATAAGGACATGATTATATTGAATACTTGTTTGAATAGTTTATTAGTTATTAATATTTTGTATCTAATTAATATTAATTAGATCTATAAAATTATTTTTAATATAATTTTTCTAAACATATTTGAATGATTTATATATTAATTTATTATTTATATAATTATTTAATATAATTTAATTAATTAATAAATTTAAATACACGTATAAATATGTGATAATAAAAAGAAAAAAGTAAATAGGATTAGCTTATAAATAAGGTGAGAAAATATTTAATTTAGGTTATTTTGAGATTTTTGGTAACTAGTAAGAGTAAAAGAGTTTTTACAACTCTAATATCAAACTTCTAATATCAAAAAGCTAGCTTTTTCAAAATTAGCGGTTTCACCCCAACCCGCTATTCACCAAACAACAATATTAGCGGATTTGACTTGTCAAACCTCTAATTATGCCTCAAACCTCTAATTTTTGTCCAAACCTCTCTTTACCAAACATGGTCATTCTTATTTAACATAGTTGAAAAAATATGGTAACAGAAATGAAATATACCCACCCACATACGGAGTCACAAATTCTACTTTATACTCCATATCAAGAACTTTAAATGGAAACTCTACAGCTAAAATTTTGTGTAAATTACTATAATTACGGATATTCCTGCCAAATTTATTTTTGTTGTTTGGTATGATGCTTCCTTTTGTAGCAAGGGTAAAACCTAATTCCATGGCCATCGCCCTTATAAATAGAGAGTTTGTATATCTTCATTGCTTGTATCATCTAGTTTAGTTATCTGCATTGTTTGGTTATATATTCATTTCTTGGAAAAATATATAAAGAAAACGAAGAATGGCAGCAGTCGTAGGGAAATCTATTTTGCCACTTCTCTTGGTTTTGGTTTTTGTTGTCTCTTCGGTTCGCTCAGGTACTTGATTTTCATTTCTTTATGTTAGTATGTTTAGAATGAATGAATGAATGAATTAGTAGGGGATATGCATTCATATATAATCTGATATTGGTTTATGCAGATGTTGATGTGAATGTTGCTGGGGTGGATATGAGTCGTCTCCTATGCTTCAGACCGTGTTCGGCTTCCTATGGAGATCGTGAGTGCAATATCGACTGCGTCGCCCACGAGTTCAAGGGTGGGAGTTGCACTGGTCCCCAAAGTCATTGTTGTTGTAGGCTTGGTGCCGCTTAAATCCACCTCCTTTGTCTTACTTCATTCGATGCTTTCTTTGAATTCATCTAATGTGGTATGTTGATGTCTTAATAAAATTTTCCATTTCTCTGTTTTCAGCTCTCATGATTCCCTCTCTATTTTCATAAAGTATTTACATATATCATATTTGTACCATGTCCAAAATTTGTTTAGGTTCTAATTGTCAAACCATCAATTTAAAATCATGATAGTTGAGAAAGTAGTATAATTCTTGTAATAATGGTCCTTGAGCTTGACGGGTCTTCAAAATTAATTTTATTAATTAAGAAAAAATCTAAAAGAAAAGTTTATCTGTTCTGGACATATTCCTAAAATCACTAAAACTAATGTCTCTAAATCATATACATGATTAAAGAAAAGGTAATTAACTTAATTCATAGTCTCAAAACAAAGTTGATACTAAACATCTCCAAAGCTCGACGTTGATGTTAAAAACCATTAACAAACAATATTAAAAAATGCGTATTACAGAATTGTTGCACGTTGACAACACGTTTAATACCACAACTCAATTGTGAACAAAAGTAACGACTAAGCTTGCATCTAGATCTAGTTTGAGTTTTCAAAGCAGGGAGTTCGGCATGATAATCAAATGAGTGTCATCTTTATCAGTTATGGCGACGTCAAATCTAACCCTGATAGAAATACAAATAACAAAAAAGCGTGCCAAGAGGTTGAAATGTGTGCTAAGAAGCAAAAAATGCATACCAAAAGATAGAAGAAAGTGTGTCATAAAGGCAGATTTAAAAAAAGAACAAAGTAAATAAAATGAAAGGAGGATGGCCGGCGGTCGACAACCAACACTAAGACTAGTGTCCAATCATAAAATTATACTAGAAGCAAAAGAGTGATGGCAGGGACAAAACCCAGAGGAAACCTAGAAGAAAAACATTTCGAGGCCATTACTCTTTTTAATATATTTTATTTGAACAGTGTTGTCAACAATTTTTTTTATTTATGTGAGATTAGATCACTTTAAAATTTTATTATTTTAATAAAAATATGTTTTAATAAATTTATTAAGATAATGAATTTTGGTCTACAAAACAAGAAAACGTGTTCAGGAGACAATTACTTATGGGGAATGATTAACACTTCTACAATGTCTAAAATCTGTGTCTAGTTAATTATTTAATGTATTGGTATTTGAGAATTACAAATTCAAATATAATTTAAAAATATGGCCCCTAAATTCATGAATATTATTTTTTTAAAAGATATTTATTCCTTTATTTAGATTTATCGAGAAAATCTCTCCTCATTAAGCTTGAGACATAATTTTCTTGAGATTCTCAAATAAAAGAATATTGTCCAAAAAATATATATTTTATTTGTATGAAGGAATATTGTTTGAAATATAATTTTATTGAGTCATATTTTTATCGAGAATCTCAAATAAAGAATATTTTTTTTATTATGAGAACAAAATATGATTGCATAATACATACAAATATATGAAATATAAATATAGAAAACAATTAACATCTATATACGTGTGTGTGTGTGGCAGAAGACAATAAGGGGGCGTTTGGTTCGCGGAAAAGATCATTATCAGGGGGAATAATCTTTTTCGGAATCACATACCCACGTTTGGTTCAAGAGCATTCCCTCCCAAGGGTAATGAAATATTCCCAACAGTAGCTATTTTTGAGTCTTTTCCTAGGAATGTCATTCCCTCCCTTTTCTTAGGTATTAGACAATTCCCTCCCCTTTGGACAAGAATACCCCTAAAAAATATAGTTATTTTAAAACGATCTTTCCTTTTTGTATATAATTACACAAGTATAAATCTATTTTATTTTTTAGTGGTTTAGGGTTTTAATACTTATTATAAAATAATATGATGCATATAAAATAAAAATATATCAAATTTTTATTTTATTTCGATTTTTTATATATGTGTTTGATTCAAATTTTATTATTGGTATGTGTTTTATTACATTTAATATTTAGATCAATTTTCATAAAAAGGTTTTCATATTATATTTTTTTATATTTTCTATGAACTTTTATGTAAATATTTTGACTTTAATCTTAAAATTTCAGTTGGTTAAAAAAGAAAATATATTTCAAGGACAATTTGGTAAAACATGCTTTTTTCTATCTTATATTCATTCATTCAACCAAACAATATAATCTTACATTCCTGCCAAACAAATCAAACAAGGTAATACAACATTCCGGGTAATATGTTAAGTAATGTAACATTCCGGTAATCTCATTCCCAAAGGTAATCTTACATTCCGTGAACCAAACGACCCATAAGGATCGGTGGGTACCATGCCCCCTCCCCCTAAAATTTATAAAATTATAATTTGAACGCTTAAAATTTTCAAAAAAAATTTAATTTGGCCCACTTAAAATTTTAAAACTTCAAATTAAATTTGAAAATTTTAAATGTTCTTAATTAAAACCCCATAATTTTTAAAAGTTTTAATTAATCTCAACAAGGGAGGAGAGAATAATCACTATAAATACCCTTGACTTAGTGTAACACCTGTGTTTGAGGGTCGGGTGAAATTAAAATAATAAAATATTATTTTGGGCCTCGTGTTTTCAAAACAAATAATTTTATGTTGGGCTTGTTTTGATTAAAAACCCAATTTCCATGGATTTTAGAAATTGGAGATAGCCGTCTCATTAATGGCAATTTGGTAAATATTTGGACTTGCAAAAATAAAACCTTTTCTTTTACTTTTCAAATACCAAAAAGGCTATCATCTTCTACCTCAAACTTCTAACGTGAAAAACCCCTTCACCATTGTGGTTCACTATTCCATCACCATTCTTCCTCATCTTTAGTGATTTTTGAAAGGTAAACTCATATTTGGCTTGTCCTCTCTTTCCTCTACATGTTTGTACCCTTAGATTTTATTAAAACCCATGATTTTGTATTTTGAGGTTTTAAGGTTTTGGATTAAAAATGTCATCTTTATTAACCTTAACTCAAGTTTTTGATTTATTGATGTTAGATAAGTTGTTTGCTATCTAAAAGGTCCAACATACTTGATTTTTACATGGTTTCATGATGATTCCCGAATTTGGGTTTGTTTGGGGATTTTTAGAGGGGTTTAAGCTTGGTTTTGGGGCTGTTTTGGGTGAAGTCTTGATGGCTGATGGTTGGTTGATAGTTATGGGTTGTTTTTGAAGTTTTTAAGAGTATTATAAGTATTGGAATCAATGGGTTTTGGCTGTGCATAAGGGTTGCTCGAAAATGGGGTTTTGAGAATGTTTTTGGGTCGAATACTTGCTTGAATTGTGTTCCGGGTTTGTTACAGTGATTTGTGGACTGAAATATGGTTGTTTTGATTGTGTTGAATTGCTTAGAAGCAAGGAATTGTGTTGGTGAAGCCTCGGGATCGAATTCGGAACCGTTGGGAGCTTGATCGGCTAGAGTTGTTGAGCTTGGAATAGTCGGTGAGTGGTTAATGATTTCAACTTGGTTTAAATTGGTTTTCAAAAGTTGGTTCAAGCATGTGGACCTAGGTCAGGATTGGTAAACCCACCTAGAGTTGGGATTAGAGTGGTAGCCTAATCTCAAGCTTAGTATAGGAGACCTTTGGTTGAACTTCTAAATGCTTGTTATGCCTCTTGTTTCATATTAATGGTGATTAATGTGGTTATGTATATTGTGTTATACATGTGTGTTGAGGCATGATATTTGATGCATTGTTATATGCATGTGGTTATGGAATGTGGTTGTGCATGGTGGTAAATCATGGTGAGTACGTGCTAAGCACGGAAATTGGTAAGAAATTGTGTTGTGAAAGGTTGTGGAATGTGTTAGTATTGTCACTAGTATGCTTGGGTACAATGATCGATCATTAGGATGTTTAGTGTGCACACAAGATTCAAAATGCGTGCGTGGTCTTGGTGATGGTAGTCATCAAGATGGAGTACAGGTTCGCCCAGAAATCTTTATACATATGTTAGTCGGTGATGAGTGGAATCCCATCGACGGGGCGTGAGGATGAGTGGAATCCCCTCCGTGAGAAACGGTGATGAGTGTAATCCCACCGTAAGGTAATGGTTAAGTGTTGGATGTGAGTTCCAACAGTTGTTTTCCGTGTATTCGGGTCATAGCTAGGTGCCAATACGTCGATATATGTGTTTCCATATGGATATGTTTATGGACTTGTTGAGCATGGCATGATGTTGATATTGTGTTCATGCATCATTATATTTGACTCTTGTGGCTCCGAAGGTAAGAGAACATACATTCCTACTTGGTTGTGTTGTTCGTACTTGGACCCTGCATTGTCTAGGTTTGTTTTATGAGCTTACCCACACTAAGCTTTATGCTTACGCTCTGTTATAGATGATTTGTTTGATCAGTTGAGGGGCGCCTCAGTGTTTTCGAAGATAGGTTTGAGATTAGGGTACTATCAGTTGAAGGTAAAAGAGTGTGATGTTTCGAAGACAACTTTTAGGACTAGATACGGTCATTATGAGTTCCTTGTGATGTCGTTTGGGCTCACAAATGCACCAACAGCTTTCATGGACATGATGAACAGAGTTTTCTGAGACTATCTAGACCGATTTGTAGTTGTTTTCATAGATGACATCCTTGTGTACTCAAGATCAGAAGAAGAACATGATGAGCACTTGAGACTTGTTTTGCAGAGATTGATGAGTAATCAGTTGTATGCTAAACTTAGTAAATGTGAGTTCTTGATTCGAGAGGTTGTATTTCTTGGCCATGTTGTATCAGCTGAAGATATTCGTGTTGATCCGACGAAGATTGAAGCTATTGTTGAGTGGAAACAACCTAAGTCAGTGACAAAGATTAGGAGTTTCCTAGGATTAGCTGGTTACTATAGGAGGATCGTTGATGGTTTCTCTAGATTAGCCGCTCTGTTGACTAAATTGTTGCAAAAAGGAGTTAAGTTTGAGTGGTCAGATGCGAGACAGAAGACATTTGAAAAATTAAAAGAGGCTTTGACGAATGCTCCAATGTTAGTACAACCAGTTTCAGGGAAAGAGTTCGTGATCTATAGTGATGCTTCCTACGCAGAGTTAGGTTGTGTTCTGATGCAAGAAAGAAGAGTTGTTGCCTATGCTTCGAGACAATTGAAGGTGCACGAGAAGAACTACCCTACACACGACATTGAGTTAGCAGTAGTTGTGTTTGCGTTGAAGATTTGGCGTCACTACTTGTATGGTGAGAAGTGTACAGTTTACACTGATCATAAAAGCTTGAAGTATTTGATGACTTAGAGAGAGTTGAACTTGAGACAGAGAAGATGGCTTGAACTGTTGAAAGACTATGATTTGACTATCGAGTACCATCCGGGTAAGGCAAATGTAGTGGCCGATGCGTTGAGCAGAAAAGTTGCAGTTGAGTTGCGAGCTATGCTTGCTAGGCTGAGTGTATCAGATGATGGTGGTTTGACTACAGAGTTGCAAGTGAAGCCTTCGTTGATTCAGATGATCGGAGAGAAACAGTTGCAAGATGTATCATTAGCTTCACATGTTCAGCACATTGCAGAGGGTAGACCGACAGAGTATAGTTTCAGTGGTGAGAATGTGTTGTGTTTCAGAGACAGAGTCGTAGTACCTGATGATGTTGAGTTGAGACGTATGATTCTAAGCGAAGCACATTTGAGTCCTTTTTCTATGCATCCGGGCAGTACTAAGATGTACCGAGATCTGAAGAATGATTATTTCCGGGTTGGTTTGAAAAGGGATGTAGCTGAGTATGTGAGCTGTTGTATGGTTTGTCAGAGAGTAAAGGCAGAACATCAGGTTCCTTCAAGTTTGTTACAGTCTTTGAAAATTCAGGAATGGAAGTGGGAAAGAATCACTATGGACTTTGTGTCAGGATTGTCGTTGTCTCCTTCGAAGAAGAATTCTGTTTGGGTGATAGTTGATAGATTCACTAAGTGTGCCCATTTCTTAGCAGTGAACACCACAAATTCCTTAGACAAGTTGGCAGATTTGTACATCCGCGAGATTGTGAGATTTCATGGGATTCTGAAGTCTATTGTATCAGACAGGGATCCGAGATTCACATCGAGGTTCTGGGGTTGCTTGCATAGTGCCCTAGGTAGTCGTTTGCATTTCAGTACTTCTTATCATCCACAGTCAGATGGTCAGTCAGAGCGAGTGATACATGTATTAGAGGATATACTCCATTGTTGTATGATTGACTTCCAGTGTTCTTGGGAGAAGCATTTACCCTTAGTCGAGTTTGCTTACAACAATAGTTACCTGGCTAGTATCTAGATGGCTCCTTATGAGGCATTGTATGGTAGGCGATGTAGGACTCTGATTTGTTGGGCCGAAACGGGTCAGAAATTGTTACCTATGCCAGATTTGCTTAAGGGGACCACTGATAAGGTGAAGTTGATTTGTGACCGTTTGAATGTAGCTTCCGATCGTCAGAAATCTTACGCGGATTTGAAGAGAAAAGAAATTGAGTTTTCAGTGGGTGAGAAAGTGTTTCTGAAAGTGTCTCCGTGGAAGAAGGTTATGCGATTTGGCCGGAAAGGCAAGTTGAGTCTAAGGTTTATCAGTCTGTATGAGATAGTTGAGTGGATTGGGCCAGTAGCTTACCGTTTGAGATTGCCTTTAGAGTTAGAGAAGATCTGCGATGTTTTCCATGTGTCGATGCTTAGAAGATATAGATCAGATCCATCTCATGTTACGCTTGTTCAGGAGATAAAGTTGAATCCGGATTTGTCTTACAATGAAGAACCAGTTGAGATACTTGCTTCGGATAGCAAGGTGTTGCGTGGCAAGACCATAGAGTTGGTCAAGGTGTGAGAGAGGAAAGCGGATATGCTTGAGCAGTTTCCGTACTTGTTTCTGTCAGGTAATTTCGTGGACGAAATTCCTTAAGTTAGGGAAAGTTGTAACACCCGGGTTTGGGGGTCGGGTGAATTAAATAATTAAAATAATGTTCCAGGTTTTTTTTCAAAATAATTAATTGTGTTGGATATATTTTAAATTGAACCCAAATAGCCATAGATTTCATACTCTTGTGAATATCCCATTTCACTAAGGGTAAAAGTGACTTTTGGTTTTTAAAAATAAAACAAAACAATAAAAGTGCCTTTTCATCATCTTCTTCCTCCTCCTCTTCAAAATCCAACGACATGTTTCCTCCCTCATCTCAAGGTTACTATTCCATCACCAACCTCCTTCATCCTTGGCAATTTTTTAAAGGTAAACTTAACCCAATGTTGTCCTCATCTTCCCCTTGCCACCCATATTTTTAGTTTTCATGGAAACCCATTATTTTGTGTTTTGAGTTCAAAGAATAAAAATCCAAATTTTATTGACTTTTGATCAAGCTTTTGATTCCTTGAAGTTAGATAAGTGTTTAGTAACCCAAATGGTCCAACATATCTAATTTTTACTTGGTATTATAAGGATTTTCGGATATGGGTTTTAGGGAGGTTTTAGGTGGTTTAAAGGTTGGTTTTTGGGGCTGTTTTGGTTGAGAATTTAAGGGCTGATGTTTAGGTGTTGGTTGAGGACTATTTTGGAAGCTATTAGGTGTGTTAAAAGTGTTGGAATCAATGGTTATTGGTTGTGCTATTGGGCTGCCCGAAAATATATGTTTAGGGGTGTTCTTAGTCGGCTAAATGCTTGTTTTGTGCTCCGAGGGTTGCTACAGTGATTTGTGGGCTGATTTGTGTTTGTTTTGTTGGCCTTATTTGACTAATATCGGGATTTGGTGTTGGAGAATCTTCGGGAATCAATTCGGGAAGCGTGGAAGTTTGATCGGCTAGAGTTCGTTGAGCTTGGAGTAGTCGGTGAGTGGTTCTTTGATTTTTAAATTGGTTTTCAAATGTTGGTTCGAGCATGTGGACCTAGGTCGAGATTGGTAAACCCGCCTAGAGTTGGGATTAGATTGATAGTTTAATCTCAAGCTTTAGTTTAGAAGACTATGGTTGAACTTATCATTCTTGTGTGATTATGCCTCTTGTTCCATATTTAATCGTGTTTGATGTTGTTATGTATATTGTGATATACATGTGTGTTGAGGCATGATGTTTTATGCATTGTGATATGCATGTGATTGTGGAATGTGGATGCATGATGGTGGATCATGGTATGTGCTAAGCACGGAAATTGGTAAGAATGTTGTGAGGTTGAGCTATGAAATAAGTTAGTATTGGCACTAGTATGCTTGGGTACAAGTGATCGATCATTAGGATGTTTAGTGTGCACACGAGTGTCGAAGTTCGCGCGTGGTCTTGGTGATGGTAGTCATCAAGATGGAGTACGGGGCGTGAGGATGAGTGGAATCCCATCGACGGGGCGTGAGGATGAGTGGAATCCCCTCCGCGTGAAATGGTGATGAGTGTAATCCCACCGTAAGGTAATGGTTGAGTTGTTGGATGTGAGCTCCAACGGTTTTTATCTGCGTATTCAGGTCATAGCAAGGTGCCAATACGTATTGTTAAATGTGTTCCCATATGGTTGTGTTTATGTTCATGTTGTGCATGGCATGATATTTGATGTTATGTTCATGCATTTTATATTTGACTCTTGTGGCTTCGAAGGTAAGAAAACATGCATTCTTCCTTGGTTTGTTGCTCGTGCTTGGACCCTGCATTGTCAATGTTTGTTTTATGAGCTTACCCTCGCTAAGCTTTACGCTTACGCTCTCTTTTGTTCGAGAATGCATATCCTTAGTTCGTGGGTTGCTTGTGCAAGGAGAAGGCCTCCAAGTGTGCTATCTTAATCATCAAGTATGAACATTTAAGTTAATGGATGTAATAGATAAGCAATGGGATTTGTGTTGTTGTTTTGTGTAGGAGCTTGTTTAGACTCCTTTGATATGTTGATGTTTTGGAGTTGCTTGTTGATGCCTTATTTTGGATTGTAAACCATGCTTATGTTGCGTATCATGAATGCTTATGTGTATGGATTGTGCTAAGGCATGAAAACCTTGAAATGCAAAGTATGCCTCTTTTGGTGAATGCGTGATCCTTTTAAATGTATGGCCTTTTCATGTATGTTGTGTGTTGAACATGTTTGGAGTAAGGTGAATGCCTCTAGAATAGATAAATGCATATTATATCTTGTTTCTTGTTGATTGAGGCTTGTTGGGGACTTTTGGAGATGCAAAAATCTGGTTTTTAGTAACACACAAACTGCAGGCGTTTCGGAATGAGTAAGGCTGTTTCAGAACGGGTGTGGCTCCAAGGACACCCGTATCGGAATGCGTTCCGGTACGGTTTGGCTACTGTGAACCCCTGTTCCGATACGAGTCTCGAAACGTTTTTGATACTGTCATTGCCTGTTCCGAAACGTGTTTCGGAACGTCTAGGCGAAATGGTCCCCTGTTCCGAAACGGGGTGGATGCGTATCGGTACGGGTGATTGGCTTTTTAAATTGGGGCCCGTGTATCAAAACGGGCAAGCCTGTTTCGAAACACATGCTTGAAAATTGGGCTTTTGACATCTCTAAAGGTTCTCATGTGTTGGGCTTAGGCCTTGTTCGATGTTAGCACTTGTGAAAACTTTGTTTACAAAAGCGTCTTGGTTTTAGGGTTTAAAGAATCCATTTATGGTTTAGGGTTTAGGCTTTATAGTTTAAGTGTAGTAATTTTGAATTTAGGGGTTGATAGAATTTTGGGTTTAGGGTTAAATTTTAGAGTTTACGGGTTAAAACCTAAATCCATAACCATATTACCCAAAACATAAACCATAACCCTAAACCCTAAATTCTAACAATAACCCTTAAATTCTGACCATGAACCCTAAATTCTTAACCCCTACACTAAAACCTCTAAAGTCTAAACTCAAAAACTAAAACTCTAAACCTTAAAATTGAGGTGCTTGAGGAAACAATAAAGTTCCACCGCCTGCATATGTGATAGTAATCCTTAAGGTGCGTTTGGTTCATGGAATGTAAGATTACCCTTGGGAATAAGATTCCTGGAATGTAACATTACCTGAGATATCATTTGGAATGTTAGGTTACATTGTTTGGTTAATTTGGTAGGAATGTAAGATTAATTGTTTGGTTGAGAGAATATAAGATTACTTGGAAGTGAATTTTACTATATTGTCATTGTGATATATTTTCCTTTTAACAAGTTAAACTTTCAATATTAATTTAAAAATATTTGCTTGAAGATTCATGCAATCATACTTAACATATTACTAATATAATTAGTATAAACAATATGAAATATATATTTTTATTAATATTAAAATTCTTATATCTAAGTTCAAATAAATAAATATTTAATGGGTAACAACGTTTAAATATTAAACTAATATAAAATAATTTTTAAATAAATATATTCCTCAAATATTAAAGCACGATTGAAATAATAAAATAAATAATAAATTTACATAAAGTCAAAAAAATGATAAATAGGAGATGATGACCGTATCAAAAAAACACTAAGTTACAAGGGTTTTTACGAAAATTTAAAGAATATTTAGATATTTTATCAAAAAGTTCCATAGCCATGATTTTTTCTTTTATTTAAATATTAAAATACCTTTTAAATATGTGTAAATAAATTTAAACATTAAACTAATATGAAATAAAATTATTTAATAAATTTACGCCATTGAAATATGCTATAAAGGATCCAAATTAAGAAAACTCATTATTTTAAGGACAATTTTAATATTTGAAATAAAATTATTTAATAAATTTACCCCTAAATCGGGATGGGTTAAATGCAACATGGATGGTTCGTTTCAGTCCGACACTGAAGGAGTTACATGTGGAGGTGTGCTGGGTAACCGTGACAAGGTTTGGATTGTTGGTTTTGCAAAGAGCATTGCTATGCGTTCGATTATTGAGGCAGAGCTTTGGGGTGTGTACAAAGGTTTGTGTCTCGCTTGAGAGCTTGGTATTTGACAACTATTGGTCGAGTCAGACTATGGTAACGCTATTTCTGTTCTACGAAACAGATCTACCTCTTAATGCTACCTGTCTCTTATCTATCACATTTGAGATCTACTCGACCGACAGTGGGAAGTTGTGCTAACAGCAGTCTCACATGAAAGCAATAAGGCGGCAGATGGCTTAGCTCAATTTGCATGAAACCTTCCTCTTGGGTTGCACGAGTTTATTGAACTGCCAGATGTGATTCTAAGTTTGGTTCAATTAAATCTTCCTGGTTAACTTTTAGTTGTTTTCATTGAATTAATTTTGAACGTTATTGTAAATATTATATGAGCACTTCTTTTTCTCCTCTATTTAAGTTTAAAAATTTTTATTAATGAGGCTCGTGGTAATGTTCTCTCCTCTAATAACAAAATATATTGATTTCTTGGAATATATATATATATATATATATATATATATATGGGATGGGATCAAGTCACATGGTGTAAAACTCATTTAGTTTTACACTAATCTAGAACCATTGGATAAGAGAAATGGATGGATGAGATTAATAGTAAAAAATGTGAAGATTATCACTTGGGAAAAAAAAGATAAGGAAATAATCTGAGCCATTAATTACCATCATCTAACGGTCCAAAAACAATGACAATAGTGGGTTTAAAAATCTATATAAAGAAAAAATCAACATGAATAGGCTTTTAATATATTATTTTAATGGAACATTTTAGTCTATGTACATTTAACAAAAGTAATTAATTTACCAACAAGTGTTGAGTGTATTGATAAGGCACACCAATACACTCCCAAAGAGAGAACACAAGTTTAAACAATGGAGACGATATTGTTGGGAGGGACAACCACGCACCCCGAACATGGACCGTAATACGGATATGCATATTAATAAAAAATAAAAGTAATTATTTTAATTTAAAATATTAAATCTAACATTAAATGAATTGAAATATTGGGTTTAAATACCCCTTAAGACTTTATCAAAATTTAAATTTAGCAAATTTATCCTTTTTAAAAAATTAATTCACTCCATAAGCAATTTGAAAGTGACCGAATAAGGACGATCGTTAAGACGTTAACTAGAGGTGGAATGTAACCCCCCTAGACCCGCCTATGCGTTACAACGGATCCTAGATGGTCACATTAAGGTCACAAGAGCGACCCACAATAAAAATACACATAAAAACATTTTTATTTCCTCAAAACACTTATTAAACTGTAAAATCAACTTCTGTTTAAAACACTATTTCAGAAAATCATTTAAACACATAACAAGAATTTCAGAAAGTGCTTTACAGACTCTATCATAAAACAATACGTGACATACATGACATACATGCCCACTATTATATAGTACCGTACTCCAGAGGCAACGCCGAGGGAACTCCGAACACTGATGTCAGACATTATGTCATGCTATATTCTTTTAACCTGCGATAGTAAAAATAAGGTGAGCTTGGAAAAGCTCAATAATACAGAACTACCAAAATATGCTATAAGCTCATGTAGATATATGGTAGGCATAACATTTTCATGATGTTCCAAGCAGTGACAGTCCTCTTTTCCTTTCTGTTATTTCAGTGTAACGTTATACTTGAGATTAACGGTACTTGTTCTTTATTCAATCATCGAGTAACAAACGAGAATTATACAAGTTGATAGTTTACGAAGATGAAAACAACGAGTTTAAAGTCTAGTGTGTCCCAAATGGTGCATATCAAATAGGCATAAATGCATACCAATCATATCATGGGAACACATAACAATTCAATGCAAATGTTCAAGTACATACAAGGGTTTACTAGTAGCTACCCTCCAACCTTACACCAATATGCAGTCCCCAAGAACTGCATCCATAAGGACTTACCCTAGGCCCGATGGGCATAGGTGCCACCTAAGGGGCTGCCTTAGGTCCATAAGGATTTGCCCCTGCTAAAGCATCGGTACCTACTCAAGGGGAGACCTTGAGTCCATAAGGATTTACCAGCTGGATCAGAGCTGTACCGACAGAGACTTCATAATATAACCCAACAGTATACCCCAGATAGTAATCAGTGTTCAGATTCCAGACATGATTAATAGAATACATGTGACATATATTCTATTCAGAGTATCAAAAATGGAAGATTCATGCTTTTGACAGATAAATGGGCATACCATTGAGATGGGCAGACATTTTCATCATTCATCATGCAAACATATTGTACCATCATAGGTCAAGCTAACAGATCATACTATCAAGTTCATCAGACAATCATGCAATACAATCATAGATCAAGCAATCATATAACAAGTATACAGATTGAGCAGACATACATCAAGTAGGTAGAGAATGTCATCATATATCTAGTTCATCATTTCATCTAATTTTCCAACATAGTGATGCAATCTCAATAACAATTGAAATGTTCATCAAACATAATATTATTCATGATTAAATCATTATATAATCCATTCAACAGAATACATCGCACATGGAACACACTAGGTGGGGCAGATCATTTCTTGGAGATACTTGGCATTTACGGAAGGGGACACATTAAACTTTTGACAATTTGAACGGATTTCGAAAACGTGGCCCCTATTAAAAGGGGTTCATACTAACGGTTTAACCCAGATATTCAGGAGGTGATACATTAATATCTTTGAGAGTTTAGACGCTTCATGAGTTATTTAGTCATTTAAGCCTACAATGGCGTTATAATCATTTTATCATATATGGACATTTTGGTATTTATACCAACAAAGCGTAAACAGTCGCTCAGGAAATTCTATTTGCTCGCCAGGCTTCCAATCATGCATTCAGAGATTTCTATGTCAAGATCTTTCACGATATCGGTTACATTCAGGGCTATCTTAATTACTTTAGCCAACGAGGGCATTTTAGTCTTTTAATTATCAGGGTGATTTTTTTAATTTAGCCCAGTAATATAAAATGATGATTTACAATATTTAACATATATTTGAACGGTTGCCTTCATAATTCACCACAGGACTTGCCACAGAGTAGCCGAACTTATATTTTGTGCGGAAAACTTCCAACCTTATATTAATATCATGAGTGATAAACATACATGAGTGTGCTTCCTAACACTTAGGGGCACTTTAGCCCTTAAAGTCTTATTAGAAATCCCAGAATTTCATCAAATGCATAACTGCTTATTTAACTCAAAAAGGCTTTTCGGTCATTTGGGAAATTGTGATAAAACCACCACTTTTGTCAAATTTTACTATATAGCTCCTCCATCATTTACGTACTCGGTAGAGATTAAGTCGTTTTGATCTCTTCGGCCCTTACAGACGGTTTACTCATTTTAGAACTTAAGGGTAAAATTGTCATTTTGATTAATTTAAAATTTCGGTGCTCGAAGGCACTACAGTCTTTTTGGTCATTACGATCATTCCAATTAATTCATTCATTACTATCGTAAGGATCAGCTCAAGAATACAACGATAATTCTAGTAATTCACCTTCATGTGTTATACAGAGCTCGGGGGAAAATCCAAGTTTCTTTTAGTATCACACGCATTTGAATAATGATGCTGAAGTCTTTTCCAATAGAACATACATCTTAGGTGGGGAGATTTTTCAATCAATTCGAATGCAGATTTCGAGTCACTTCCTTTATTAGGGGCAATTTAGTCATTCTTATACCTCAAGGGTATTTCTGAAATCTCATATACAATATCCTTTACTCCATATTATGGGCATTGAATCTTAGACATCATTGATCGAGTTGCAGATTTAATTGTATTATTTATTACTATTAACTTTCGATACTTCTGATCTATTAGTATTCTTATTCGAATATTTTGGTTTTAATAATTTTCATACTTATTTCTCGCATCTAATTTGGCTTAAGCAGAGTTTACAAAACACTTCATCAAAAGCATGCATGCGTTAACCGGATATCGACATGTACATAAAGCATACAAGGGGTAGTAGTGTATTACTATGAACAATAGTGATTTTGAGGCAGAGAAGAATGTATTTCTCTGTTTTTCTTGATGTATTTTATTGATAAAATAACACCTATTTATAGGTTACAAAGAGAGCCTAATCTAGGGAAAAATTACACAAAAAATCAGCAACTATATTTGCACCTATTACATAAAATCAGTAGCTAAAAATCTGCTCCTATTTATTGATAAAAAACCTGAATATCAGCAATTAGATATTTAGGAATAATATTCCCTAACTTTCAGCAATTTCTACAATCTACACTCCCCCTCAAGCTGGTGAGTATACATTGTAAAGTCCCAGCTTGGATGTGAGCGCATCAAATGTAGTTCTTGGAAGTGCCTTGGTGAGCACATCGGCTAGTTGTTTGTGAGTAGGCACAAAGTTAAGCTTGACTGTCCCACTTGTAATCTTTTCAGAGATGAAATGTCGGTCAAGCTCCACATGTTTTGTTCTGTCATGTTGGACAGGATTCTTTGCAATACTGATTGCGGATTTACTGTCACATTGAAGTTCAAAATCCTCACTCTGATTTAATTTTAGTTCTGTCAAGAGTCTTTGAACCCAAATTCCTTCACAGATCCCTTGAGCTAATGCTCGAAACTCAGCTTCTGCACTGCTTCTTGCCACTACAGATTGTTTCTTGCTTCTCCATGTTACCAAATTACCCCAAACTCGAGTACAATATCCACTAGTGGATTTTCTGAGTGTGAGCTCTCCTGCCCAACTTGCATCTGTGAAAACCTCCACTTTTCTACTCTCATTCTTGGTAAAAATTACTCCATGGCCTGGCGTCATCTTTAAATATCTCAAGATTCTAGTCACTGCCTCTAGGTGCTCCTCTCTCGGATCATTCATGAACTGACTTATGATGCTAACTGAGAAGGCAATATCTGGTCTTGTAAGTGATAAATAAATCAACTTACCTACCAGCCTTTGATAATGCTCCTTATCAACTGGAGTTCCTTTGTTATCAGTTCTGAATTTCAAGTTATACTCCATAGGTGTCTCGGCAGGTCTACAACCCATCATTCCAGTTTCTGAAAGCAAGTCTAGAATGTACTTTCTTTGATTGATCACAATTCCCATGCTTGATCTAGCCACTTCCATCCCTAAAAAGTATCGCAAGTATCCGAGATCTTTGGTCTCAAATTCAGTTGCCAAGAACTTCTTCAAATTTCTGATTTCCAGATAATCATCACCCGTAATGATTATATCATCAACATAGACTATTAAGATAGCCTTTTTGTTCTCGGAAGAGGTCTTGATAAACATAGTGTGGTCAGTTTGACATTGATGATAGCCAAATTTCAGAATAGCCTTAGTGAACCTGTCAAACCAAGCTCTTGGCGATTGCTTAAGTCCATAAAGAGATTTCAGTAATTTGCATACCTGACCAGAATTTGAGTTTCCATTTAGACCAAGTGGTGTTTGCATGTACACCTCCTCTTCTAAGTTTCCATTTAGGAATGCATTCTTGATGTCAAGTTGATGCAATGGCCAATCCAAATTTGCAGCAAGAGATAATAGGATTCTTACTGAGTTGAGCTTTGCTACTGGAGCAAATGTCTCCTGGTAGTCAATTCCATAGGATTGAGTAAATCCTCTTGCCACCAGCCTAGCCTTGAACCTTTCGATGCTCCCATCTGCATTGTATTTGACTGTAAATACCCATTTACAACTCACTGCCCTCTTTCCTGGAGGTAAATCAGTCATAACCCAGGTCTTGTTTGCTTCCAGTGCATTGATTTCATCTTCTACAGCCTTCTTCCACCTAGGATCTTTCAAGGCTTCATGCACAGATTGAGGAATGTACACCTTATCAAGTTTAGCAGTAAAGGTTTTGAATGAGGGCATTAGCTTCCCATAGGCCACATATTTTTGTATTGGATGACTTGTACATTTTCTGACACCTTTTCTTTGAGCAATAGGCAAGTCAGATGTATCAATTATAGTAACAATGTCATTATTCAAAGATTCCGTACCTTCTACATCTTCTAAGGATAATGGAATTGGTTCCAGTTCTTGAACAATCCTAGGCTGTGTAGTTTCCTGTGGAATAGGCCTCCTTTTCTTCCTTGTATAGACACTAAGTTCCTTTGTTCCAAGTTGAGTTTTTGAAGGAAGGTTTTGCGGAGTTTTAGGTAGTGATTCATGTATAGGCGACATAGGTTCAGGCTGAAGCAAAGGAGTTGAAGTTGGTATGGGAATGGAAACCGAATCTTGTATAACACTAGGTTCAGGGTGAAGCAAAGGAGTTGAAGTTGGTATGGGAATGGAATCCGAATCTGGTATAACACTAGGTTCATCAAGAGGAAGTTTAATGTATTGAGGTTGAGGCTGAAATTCATCCCAACTCTCCCCCTAGATTTCAGAATTGGAGAAAAAAGGTTGTAATTCATGAAAGGTAACATCCATAGATATATAGAACTTTCGAGTGACAGAGGAATAACATTTAAAGCCCTTCTTTAGAGAAGAATATCCTAGGAAAACACATTTGATGGCCCTAGGATCTAATTTGCTTCGAAACTGCTTGTGAACATGAACAAAGGCACAAGAACCAAATATTTTAACAGGCAGTGTAGAAGACATGGGTTTAAAGAAGGGAAAAGTTTGAAGAAAGACTTCCTTAGGTGTTTTAAATCCCAAAACTCGACTAGGTAATCTATTGATAAGGTAGGTAGATGTAAGTAAAGCTTCTCCCCAAAACATTTTAGGAACATTGGAAGAAAATAACAGTGATCGAGTAACCTCTAAGAGATGTTTATTTTTCCTTTCAGCCACTCCATTTTGTTGAGGAGTATCTACACAAGAACTAATGTGTATAACACCTTTTTCCTTAAGAAAATTGCCCAAAGTATTTGTGAAGAATTCACTCCCATTGTCACTCTTTAGGATTCGAATTTTGCTGCAAAATTGGGTTTCAATCATCAAATAAAATTTCTTAAAGATTCCTTCTGTTTCAGACTTTTCCTTCATTAAATATGTCCAAGTAGTTCGAGTGTGATCATCAATAAAAGAAATAAACCACCTAGCTCCAGTAATATTCTTAACCTTAGAAGGACCCCAAATGTCACTATGGATGAGTGAAAAAGGTTGAGATGGTTTATAACATGATGGAGGATACGGATTTCGCTTATGCTTGGAAAGTTGACATATATCACAAGAAAATAATGATGGATTGTTATTGGAAAAAAGTTTTGGAAACAACTTCTGAAGATAAAAGAAACTAGGATGTCCGAGACGAAAATGCCATAACATAATCTCATTAGAATTGAAATTGGGAGTGTTGGAAGATAAACACACAGAATTAAAGGTGCAACTTGGTAGGACTTGTCCCTTAGGAAGAGGTTGACCGTCAATGAGATAGAGGCCACTACACAGCTCAGCATTGCCAATCACCTTCCCCGAATCCATTTCCTGAAAAACACAACCAAGGGAGCTAAATTTAGTATAACACTGAAGGTCAATACACAATCTACTAATTGACACGAGATTGCATTGGAGATTAGGGACATATAGAACAGAGTGAAGCACAAGATCCTTATTAATAAAAACTGTTCCAGTCCCCTTTACTTCAACCAAGGAGCCATCAACAGTTTTCATTTGTCTCTGATTATTCTGTTTTGTAAGAGTTAAAAATAAACTCTTGTTTCCTGTCATATGGTCAGTGGCACCAGAATCTACTATCCAACGTATCTTAGTAGTTGTGGAAAGAAACGAAAAACTACCATTATGACTTGTGGAGGCAGCAGATTGATCAACCGAATATGTCATTTGGCTAAGTAATTTCTGTAAATCCTCAAGTTGCTGCTTACTGAAACTAGTCGAAGGCTCTGTGGTGACTACATTTACTGAATTTTCCCTTTGACGGCGCAATCGTTGTGGTTTCCAGTCAGCAGGTTTGCCATGAAGCTTCCAGCAAGAGTCTTTGAGATGACCAACCTTTTTACAGTGTTCACACCAAGGTCTATCAGGTCTGGTTTTATTACCATATGTTGTGTGAGTGATGAAGGCTGATTCCTCAGAGGCATGGACTGTAGAAAGCATAACATTTCTCCTACTCTCTTCTCTACGAACTTCAGAGAATGCTTCTCGAATGGAAGGGAGAGGTTTAGTGCTTAATACCCTTCCTTTAACTCCATCAAGGCTTTTTTCCAAGCCATAAAGAAACTGGAATACTCTCTTTTGGGTAGTAATTTTCTTGTACAATTCTGCATCAGTAACACAACTCCACTCATTAGTCTCAAATAAATCAAGGTGATGCCAATACCTGGTCATGGTGGTGAAATATTGCGTCACACTCATGTCTCCCTGACGAAGTTTCTTGATTTTGCTACCGATATCAAATAATTCAGCAACATTATCCTTGCTGGAATAGGTTTCCTTTACAGCAGTCCAAATCTCACTTGTTGTGTCGTAGAGAAGGAAATTTTCTCCTATTTCTGGAACCATCGAGTTCAGCAGCCAGGACATAATCATGCTGTTTTCTCGCTCCCATTTGGAGTAGGATGGATCCTTGGAATCTGGTTTTGACATGTCTGCAGAGATGTACGCAGCTTTGCCCTTTCCAGTGATATAAATCTTCATGGATTGAGACCATTGAAGATAATTATTGCCAACAAGTCTATGGCATGTTATTTGGGTGGAGGAAACATCAGAATTTTCTGGACAAGAATTCAAATCAGTTCCAGAACTGATTTCTGATGAAGAAATGGGATGCATCTCTTTAGGATTTCTGTGGAGAATCGAAAACCTAATCTGATACCATGTGAACAATAGTGATTTTGAGGCAGAGAAGAATGTATTTCTCTGTTTTTCTTGATGTATTTTATTGATAAAATAACACCTATTTATAGGTTACAAAGAGAGCCTAATCTAGGGAAAAATTACACAAAAAATCAGCAACTATATTTGCACCTATTACATAAAACCAGTAGCTAAAAATCTGCTCCTATTTATTGATAAAAAACCTGAATATCAGCAATTAGATATTTAGGAATAAGATTCCCTAACTTTTAGCAATTTCTACAATCTACAATTACCTTAACTCCGAGCTACATCAGTCGATTCATGATACAACATTTGAATACCCTCGAACCCGAATTCGACATTCCTCAACATCGAGCATCCAAGGAACCGAGAATACCTTCAATTACACAAATTCCAAGATCAGACCTTACTCACAAGCTCTTAACCAATAATTAAGTACATAAACAAGTACGAGCTCAAGGTCAGATTCGGAGGCTTTCGGATCATAATTGTGCAAAACGGGCTTCAAAAACGGACTCAGGACGTCGAAAAACATAAAATAGGAGTTTTCGAAAAATTTGACTTTTTGGTCAACGATCAAAGTCAACGCTGATGTCAGCAGGTTAATGCTGACGTCAGCAGGTCAACAGTCAATAGTGTCGGAGTCAACACTGACGTCAACAATCAACGGGCAGAGGTCAATTGAGTTGACTTGGTTGACTTACTGAGCTGACTCGGCTGACTCACTGAGCTGACTCGAGCTGAGTGGACTCGGTAGATGGGTTGGGCTCGAATACGGGTCGGGTCGGGTACGGGTTGGGTCAGACTCAGGTCGGGACGATTTGGGTCTGGTTCATGGGCCGACCGGTTTAACCGGTCTAGTCGGTTCATATCAAATTAGACCGGTCCACTTACCCTTCGAACTGGCTTCGTCGGTCGGTCACCGGAATATTGCCAGAGAGTCAAAAACCACCCTTTTTACCTGAAAAAAGACAGATCTGATATTACTCAGTTAACCCAAACTACACATGACCGATTTTTCACCGGAATTAGATCGGAACTCACCAAAACAAACCCAAACGGCCAGAAAATTCGTAGCTCCGGTGAGGCATTAAACGTCGATGGACTGGTGGTCGAAAACCTAGGTTTTCCTCGCCTCGACACGAGGAGTCTGCTGACGGTGGCGGCGCGACAAAAAGACGGTCGTGTTGGTCGGAAACGGATGAGCTATGTTTGGGTTTCCGTCGAACATTCAATCGGCTCTCCAAGGCGGACGGCAACCGTTCTCCGAGAGTGGAGCACAGGCTGGGGTCGGGGTGCGACGACGGACAAAGCGACACCTCGTCTATTTTCTCGATCTGAAGAGTGGTGATTAAGACGGTGACCTTCTCACAGTTCTTGGAACGAAAGGCATTCTCCCCAAGAGCTTCAAAAGAGCCCGACAATTCAGCCACTCTTTTGAATGTACATTGGTTCCAACAATGAAGCGGCATCCCCGAGATCTCCAACCATGTTGCTCGTTCCATCTGGATTAAATTTTCCGTCCAAGAGAGAGCATGTATTATATGATTTGTTTTGAAAACATGTGCCATGAATACTTATTATTTTATGCATTAAAGTTTGCTTTGCTATGTTTACTCAAGCATGGAAGTGCTTAAGAACACCATTATTTGATCCGATATGATTTTCCATTGGTTGCTTTATGCATCCCCAATGGAATATGTTTTCGATTTGATAAATGCATAAGAAAAACGGTAAGTAAATGTGTTTAAATGGGTTATATTGGCTTGTGGCAATAAAAGTTATGGTCGAATGGCATGACATAAGATAAGAGTACTCTATGTGTTTTTAAAGTTTGTTGATGGACTCTTCGATTCTAATCGATCAATCGTCTATACGTGTATATGCCTCACCAGGTCGGGCGACTATAGTCGTAATTTGCAAGATCGGGTGACTACATTCATTTGTTGAATGTGAATCGTAAAGTTGGATGACTAATGGCCATGAGGTATATAGTTTGTTTTGACGGGGTATAGACCATTCAGACCACATTTTAAAAGTTTGATTAGTATATCTAATAGTTTTTGAACAAATGAGAAGTCACAATTAATTATGCCAATATAACAGAAATATATGATATGTTAATTTGATTATATGTTTATGGAAATGGTTCCAAATGAGCATTTAAACTCTGAAAATTCTGCACTATGTTTTACATGGAAAATATCATTGTATAGACTTTTCTAAAAATGCATTGATGAGTTATGTGTGGAGTGCACTAGGATTTATGTCAAAAAATTAAAGGGTATATTATATTGGAGGTAACTCAATTATTAGTAAAGTTATCTTTAGATCATATAGTTATTAAAAATTATAATTTGGTCACTTCATTAATATTCTAGTTATAATTAGGCCACTCATTTGTTTAAATGCAAACATACGTTAAAATGTTGTCGTCAAGTAACAAACAAGTCACTCAATTAAAAATTAGATGCAATCGGCTCATTCTTTCGTTAAAATTCAAACAAATATTTAACAAGGCTTGGTGTAATGAAATTTCAGTCCTTGAAACTTAAATATTTGATCAATTTAGTTACAATTAAAAATAATTCAATAAAGTTATCCATTCATATTTAAAAAATATATCAATTTAGTCATTTTTCTTCTCCTAAATAATTCATATACTCTCGTTAATACTAAAGTACTTCATTTGAAATCATTATATAATCTAATACACACATTTATAAATGTGAAGATATTTATAAATATTTTTAATATTAGATCTGTAATTAGTATCTACATTAAAATTAAACTCATTGAATCTCATTTAAAATTATTTATGAAAATCTTCAAGCTTTAGTTACTGCTACCACATATTTTTTTTATAAAAGTCCAAGTTTTAGTTATTGTTACCATATTACTGAATTTTTATTATAAAATAGATTTCTTAAGTTCTCTGCAAGTCCGTGTATTTTCATTTAAAAGTTGTATATTTTTTGTGATAATTTTAGTTTTTTGTTCTTATTTTCAAATTTACTACTTGTTAAACAATTTTTATTATTATAAAAATTACAAAAAAATTATTCATATTTAAAACATGACACATAAGTTGTTTTTACATAATAATACATAAGCATGCACGAAGCGTTGACAAATATATTTTCATTACATTAATATATAATATTCTTTTTATTATATGATTCAATTATGTAATTAATTCTAAGCTTCTATTAAGTTAGTCAACACAAATATATATATATATATATATATATATATATATATATATTAAATATAAATGGTTAAATTTATTGAATTATTTTAAAATAAGAATAAATTGATAGAATATATAAGTTTCAAGGACTACAACTGGCATTATACCAATCCTTGTTAGATATCCGTTTGATTTTAGCAAAAGAGTGGTCCTATTATAACCAAAATTTAATTGGGTGACTCAATTGTAAGTTTTAATAATTGAGTGACTTGTTTGTAACTTCATTGATAATTGAGTGACCTCCAATGTATTTCTTGACGACAACATTTTAATGTCCGTTTGCATTTAAATGGGAGAGTGACCAAATTATAACTAGAATATTAATTGAGTGGCCCAATTATAATTTTTAATAATTGAATAACCTAATTATTGGATGAGTAAAATGTAAACTTACTAATAATTAAGTGATCTCTAATATAGTTAACCCAAAAAAACATAAGGTTATTTCAGGGTGATTAGTACCTGTCTTTTCTCCCTTCCGACCCACTGTTCTTCTATTTCTCTCTCTAAACAACTTTCACTCTCTCTCTAGAATCTCTCGATCTTCTCTCACTCTCTCCCCAATCCTCTCTCTACCTGTTTCCCCTATCCCCTTTCCTTTCAGATTCATTACTTTCCGATTCTTGGGCTTGGTTGACCCTGGGACTGCCTTTGATCAGTCCCTTTTTTTCTCTGTTGATCTGCTGAAAAAAGTTCACTCGCTTTTGGGTAGTTTTTGGTGAGCTTGATTCTCTTAATTTTCTGGCCTTTGTTTATTAAAAAAAGGTGTTACTTTTTTTTTGGGTGGAATTGTTGAATATACAACTAAAGCTTCGATATTTTCTTTTTCTTTTGTGTTTGTATATATATCCATAGATCTCCTTTCTTGATACTCGTGCCTTTTCGGCTTTATTTGTTGGATTATGAAAATTGGAGTTAAGATCCTTATTTATCATTTATTTATATGAATAAAAAAGTTAACTGTTATTTTCCAAATTAGAAAGCTTTAATATATGATATTTTCGTTTTTGTTGTAATCAGCTTAGGAGATTGAATTTGTGGATTGATCTGATCAATGGATTGTAAAGTGGTAAAGGATATCTGGCAACTATTCAAGTGATTTGAAGGGAAGCTCAAAGTAGTATATTTTTTTGTCTGTGATCCAAAAGGGTTGCTTGAAGATTAGAATTTTGAGAGATTGAAGGACAAATCAAGGTATTATCAATCAGTGAATAGGAATTTTGGCTCTGAATTCAGAAAGAAATTTGAGATTTGGTGAAAAGGATTGTACAATTGAAGGTTATTTGGTGGGGTTATCTGCACATTAGCTGGGAAGCTTGAACGGTTTTCTTTAAGTGTTACTCCCAAAAAGTTCTGACGGATCCGTCTACTGAAAATAGGGGTTGTGATTGTGTTGCTGGTCTGGAGTGCATATTAAGCATCATCAGGGCCCTTAGAATGGGGTCCTGCTTATCTGCTGAAAGCAGGAGCCCTCGCCCTGGTTCGCCTTCATCCCCTCATCGGGCGAATATGAAGAGGAGGAACTCAAGGAAGAGACTAGGATCTCGGAATTCCTCCTTTGACTACCGGAAGGACGAACCATTGCATAGAATTCCTGGGAGGTTGTTCCTGAATGGGTCCAGTGACGTTGCTTCACTCTTTACTCAACAAGGCAAGAAAGGAACCAACCAGGATGCCATGATTGTTTGGGAGGTTAGCTCCATTTATCCCTTTACACATTTTAGTATACTTTTTTCATTAGAATCCTGTTTCTATCAAACTAATCATTTTATATTATTTGGCTTTATGTGTAATGTTTTCTTGAATATCCTTGAAAACAAGTAATTTATCTTACAATAGTAGTCTAATTGACTGTACTTTCTCATATATTTTAGGATATTATCCGATCATTTAGCTGCTATATGAAATGATGTTTCCATGGTTGCAAATTAAACACTTTTTATGAATATGCTAAATGTGTCTGTTTGGGGACTATGTAATGACAGCTTCAAACTCAAGTTTTTAGGATATTTATCTTTCCTTTCTTGATGGAGTAGAATATGGTGGATTCCAATGTCAAGGGAAGTAGAGGAAGACCTATAAGGTTATGGTTGGAAACTGTAGAATAATACATCAATTTTACTAAGCTTGTTATGGTCACAATATAATCCATGTAGCTCCCTAATAGTGGAAACAAAAATATTTCTTCTTGTTTAGAGGTGGATATAAACATCGATGATAGTAGTAAAAAATGTTTCAAACTCTTTTCTATGGCCGGCCATTTGTTTGTTAAGAAGGTCAAGACACTAACTTTTTTTTATTATCTCTGGAATGTATATCCTCATATGAGGATCCATTATGCTAATGTTGTTATTCTGCATCTGCATCATCATGTTCCCTTTCTCACTATCTATAGCTGTTGTTCCCAGAATTTTGGTTCAAGAGCTGATACAGTTTTCTGTGGTGTTTTTGATGGTCATGGTCCCTATGGTCATATGGTGGCAAAGAGAGTGAGGGACCATCTTCCGTTAAAACTGAGTGCTCATTGGGATGTTAATAAATCCAGCGAGGATGTTCTCAGAGAGATCAATTTGAACACAGCTGGAAGCATGAACTCTGAGGATCCTGCATTTTTAACAGCTGATGAGGAATCTAGGGCCTCTGTAGATCTTGATGAAACAGAAAAGCACCCGGAGATCTTTCAGACACTTAAAGAGTCCTTTCTGAAGGCTTTCAAAATAATGGATAGGGATCTTAGAATGCATGCCAATGTTGATTGCTTTTGCAGTGGGACGACAGCTGTAACTTTGGTCAAGCAGGTTACAGCTGCAAACTTTAAAAGTGCTGAAAAACTATGTTATGATATGATTCATAGTTAAACATTTGGCTCCTTTTATAGGGTCCATATGTCGTCATAGGAAACGTTGGAGACTCCAGAGCTGTTTTAGGTACAAGGGACAAAGACGATTCACTAATTGCAGTTCAGTTGACTGTTGATCTTAAACCAAATCTTCCAGGTCCGTTTGTTTTAATTAACTCAAGCTCATCCATATGTGCAATTGTGTTCATGCTTTGTATTTAATTGTTTTCTGCTGAGTTTCAGGCTAAAATTATCATAGTTGAAACAAATTGCTTCATGTTTTGGAAATTTGAAGTTTTGGACATTTTATGCTAAGTTTTGTGTTCTCTATCATTTATTGTCCCTTGTATATGCTGCATTGAGTGCACCAGCCACTTGGTTTTTCTTTAAATTCATTGTTTGTTGTTAAGATGGGATATAAAAGGTATAATTGAAGGCTATATAAAATGCTATTTGAAATGTTCTTCTTGTGTGTATCAGCTAATAAAATAGAGTACTTTTCAACTCTCCATACCATTGCTCATACCCATTGCATCCATTGTGCACTGAGTAGCCCCTAAATTTTGCATGTCCTTTCATATTAAAGTGATAGACATAAAATAAACCAGTATGATCAAAAACCCCGAATCTTGAAGTTCTTTTTAATTTATTGAATTTGAACTCTTTTATACTAGTAAGAAAGAGATAACATCAATGTTTCTACATCTCAATATTTAAGTATTCAACAATGGACATGGACCATAAGGAAATTATGCATATTGGCCAACAAACAAAAAAATGTTTTTTAGATAAGCTAGCCATTCTTTAGACTTTATTAGATTCCTTACGCTTATTATATACAAACACACATACATGAACATACATATATACATATTGCGCTTAACTTCACTAGGATGAGCATTTCTTTCCCCTTTTTTATGTGCCTTTCCCCTTTGGCAAGATAAGGGTTCTAGCGCTGCACCCTTGTCGACATTGCTCTCTTTGTCTCTCTAGTAGACATATTTTAGGTAATATTTTCAATCGTGTATAAGAATAAGCATCAATAAATTTGGTTCAATTGGCTGACAATGTGAGTCTGAAATATCTTAAAACTTGGAAGGTAAGTTTGATGATCAGCGAAGCAGCTTAAAAGTAAGTTGTATTTGAGGATTTTTCAGGAGATTTTTGAAGTGTTTTTTAAGGACTAGAATTATGGAACTCAAGAATAGAATTAGGTTATCTAAGATTAATTGATTGAGAAAGCTGGTTGCAATGGGAAGAAGATAGTTGAAAGCTCAAGTGTATGTAGAATAGGTGCATTTACTCAAAACTGGTTGATCTGCGTACGGCATCAAGTGTGATGAAATTATTAAGACTGCAAAATGTCGAAAGATTTTGTAATTATGATAACCATGTTTGTTTCGAGTAATGAAGCAATTTGTGATGAAATAAATTTCTCAGTCGATGGGAAATTATATTAAAATTCAGATTAATATGGAAGCACAAAATGCATTGCAAAGCAAAATCTTTGCAGTTTTTCTGGACTGAGAAACATAGAGGAGTCTCGGGAATATCTTAACTGTTGAATTAGGCATTATTGATTAAAATTGCTTGGTTATATGGTATGCACCTGAAATTCAAGATAGTATTGATTGAAAAAGAAAATCTTTGCAGAATTTTTTTATTGAAAAACATAGAGGAGTCTCGGGAAGACCTAAACTGTTGAGTTAGACATTATTGGTTCACATTGCTTGGTTATATGGTATACACATGACATTGAAGATAGAATTGATTGCAAAAGCAAAATCTTAGCAGATTTTCTGAATTGAAAAACAGTCTTGTGAAGATCTAAACTGTTGAATTAGGCTTTATTGATTCAAATTGCTTGGTTATATACCTAACATTCAAGATAGAATTGATTGCAAAAGCAAAACCTTTGCAGATTTTCTGAAATGAAAAGCATAGAGGAGTCTCGGGAAGATCTAAACTGTTGAATTACGCATTATTGATTCAAATTACTTGGTTATATGGTATGCACATGACATTCAAAATAGAATGCACAAGGGAAAAAAATCTGGTTCTATTTGGTTGCTTGATTCTCGTTTTCTATTATTATACTTTCAACATCAAGCTGATTTTAAATCATCCTTTTTACTTCTTTACAGCGGAGGAAGAGAGAATTCGAAAATATAAAGGTCGTGTCTTTGCTCTTAAAGATGAACCTGAGGTTGCCCGAGTTTGGTTACCAAACAGTGATTCACCTGGGCTTGCCATGGCAAGGGCTTTTGGAGATTTTTGCCTCAAGGATTTTGGTCTCATCTCTGTGCCTGAAATATCTTTTCGGCACCTGTCAGAGAAGGATGAATTTATCATTTTGGCCAGTGATGGGGTAATGAAGCCAACATTTTAATTTTTTAATTCAAAATCAAAACATGAAATGGCATTTGAGCCCTTCTCTCTAGTCCTAATAAGGCTTGTTCCAACCTTTTGCAGATATGGGATGTGCTTTCGAACAAAGAAGTGGTAGATATCGTAGCATCTTGCCGAACTCGCTCATCTGCCGCACGAGTTTTGGTTGAGACGGCAGTTAGAGCTTGGAGATACAAATACCCGACGTCTAAAGTTGATGATTGTGCCGTTGTTTGCCTATTCTTTGATTCAATCTCAAACAACCTATCTACTACTGCCAGTGCTAATGCCAAAGTGCAGCCAGTTTCAGTGGACCAAATTGAGAATGAAAGTGAGAAAGTCAATAATATCAATGTCTTAACCAGTGTTGACCTGTCTGGGACTGTTGGATGTGGCAAAGTAGTCCCAGGAGGGACTGAAGATTTAGATATAGATATAGATGTAGAGTCCTCGAAGGAGGAGGAAATGAATTCAGAAATAGGAACAGATTGGTCAGCCCTTGAAGGAGTATCTCGTGTCAATACCCTTCTGAATCTCCCAAGGTTCGATCCTGGAAAGTAATGATCTGCTGCAGGAGGTACCATGAGAAAGGTTTGGTTTGTTGGATACAACTACTATGATATTTTCTTTGCTTTGATAAATTACTGTAGTTTTTATTGCTCTACACAGGGCCATGGATTTGATGTTAAAAACGGAGCAGAGAGGTTGGACCCGGCTGTATTAGTGTGTCTGGGGAATTGTCCTTTCTATCTAGTGTGTTGGGTAGAATTGGAATTTTTGTAAATCCAGCTCTCTATCATATTATTGTTAATTTGTTTGCCACCTTCAAATATTCAAGTGTGACTTGTTGGTAAGTTTTGTATTATGCTGTTAATGTTTTTATTTTGTGACAGTGAAATGAAGCCTCCTCATCCTTGGATTTCAAGGTTGAACTGAAAGGCATGCATGACTTGTTTGTTGTTTTGGAATATTACAGAACTGATGTCATTTATTGAACCATAGGGGTTAAGAAATGTCATTTACTGAACCTTAGGGTTAGGAATATTAGACAAGTGATGTCATTTTTGAACATTAGGGTTAGGAATATTAGACAAGTGATGTCTTTTATTGGATTTGGTTTTAGACTTTTAGTGTGTGAACTGTGAAGTAGTAGTACACTACTACTGATAGCCAATAGGAAAGGAAAGCTTCATTTAATGGTTATTAGAGAAATTATTATCTTTTATTCTGCATTAGTATAGGAAATATTAACTCAATTTGAGTTTAAATCAAGACCCTCAATTCTACACGATTTCCTTATTTCTTGAATTTTCCTCCATTTCAAATCTTTTTTTTTATCAAATTTAAACTACATGTTCCTCTATTATTGAAAATACCTTTGTAACTTCAAATTCATTTTTTAAAACAAATATCTTCCTTTTACAATTTAGTCTCTCAACTCTATATTTTGTTCTCTTTGAATCAAACATGGACGGATGTTACTCCCAATCACAGCAATAACGTAACCTTGTTATGCTGTAGAACCCTGCCGAAAACATTAGCGTTGTTAATCTCGATGATCACTTTTCGAGCTCCAATACTGGAGGCAAACTCGAGTACATCATGCACTGCCCAAACCTTGCCCAATAGTACTGAGCAGCGACCCAAACCCACTTTTCATAGTCCGAATAACCCCTCCACATGAAGCTGCTTCATCACTAATACCAACTGCTCCATCCGAGTTAGCTTTCAACCAATCCAATTCGGCATGGGTAGAGAAAAGTGAGTACCGCCTGCAACAATAAACTCGTTTTCTAGCCTTAAGCATTCTCAAAACAAATCCTTTCAATACTCTCAAATAAGATCCATATTATCATGTTCATATCTTTAAAAGATCCAGATCACACAGGTGCCCAAAAAATCCAACTATTTTCTTGTTTGATAAAAAAAAGCCAATAAAAAAAACATGAGACATGGTCGAAACATTAGTTATATATAAAAGGTTTAAAGGTTACTTTTGCCCCTATAGTAGTTCTAATTTATGAGTGGCAGATTGAGGCCTTGAGGGGAATTTTAAGCAAATTTCCGAGAGTGAAATGGTGAGTTTGGTGGCCCCTTTCTTGATTGAGGAGGTTCGAAAAGTTGTGTGGAGCTGTGAAGGGTCAAAGGCACCCGGTCCAGATGCTTTCAATCTGGAATTTCATAAGAAAAGCTGGGAATTTGTGCAATCGGATGTGATGAATTTTCTGTTGGATTTTCAAACATCGGCAAAATTGCCTTAAGGAGCTAACACGACATTTTTGCTTCTTATATCTAAAACGGATTCGCTAATGAGTTTGGGTGGTTTCCAGCCGATCGGTCTTGTGAACTTGACTTATAAGATTTTGATAAAATTATTGGCCCGTTGGGTTATTTAATTAGTGATTCACAAATGACGTTTGTTAAGTGGCGACAAATTGTGGATGGCATTTTGCTGGCCCACGAGGTGATTCACTCTTTGCAGGCCAGTGGTCGTGAGGTTTTCGTGCTTAAGCTCGATTTCGCAAAAGCATATGGCTGTGTCTGTTGGGAATTCCTGGACCACGTTTTGCAGTGTATGGGCTTTGATGAGTGCTGGCGCAAGTGGATCTGGGAGTGTGTGTACGGCTCATTTGTCTGATTTGTTGAATGGTTGTGCAAAGGAGGAATTTGGGATGAGTCGGGGAATCCGCCAAGGCTGTCCGCTTTCGCCACTGTTGTTCATTATTGTTGTCGAGGCATTACATCAAATGTTGGGTAAAACGTTTGAAATTGGGGTCATTTGTGGTGTAGAAGTAATGGCAGGTTTCTCGTTATCGCACTTATAGTTTACCGATGACACCATTTTGTTCTTTGAAGCTTCTGTTGAGTGCGCGTGCAATGTACATCGTCTTCTACATTGCTTTCAGGTGTGCTCAGGTTTGAATATCAATTTTCATAAGTCTTTTGTTTTTGCTTTTGGGGTTGATAATAGCATGGTTGAATCTGTTGCTAGCATTTTGGGTGCCGAAAGGGAGAGGTGTCGTCTATGTACCTTGGAATGTCGTTGGGAGTTGATCCGAGACATAAGGCCATGTGGCAACCGGTAATATCAAATTTTCGGAAGAAACTGGCTGGTTGGAAGCGAACATCTTTGTCGTTCACTGCCCGCGTAACTTTGGTAAACTCCGTTTTGTCCTCTTTACTTGTTTACTATATGGGAATTTTCTTGGTTCCGAAGGGAGTCATTGCTTCCATAGACAAAATTAGGAGGGCGTTCCTTTAGGGTGGTGTTGATCTTCAACCGAAGATGAGTCGTGTGAATTGGGAGGTTGTGTGTCGGCCTTGGCACCTTGGTGGTCTTGGGGTAGCGGATTTACGAGTTCGGAACTTGGCATTGTTGTCTAAATGGTCCTGGAGATATACTACGGATACTTTGTCACTTTGGCGATCTCTTATTGTTGCAAAATATGACGAAAATGTACAATGGTGGTGCTTTAACACTGTTAATCGTGGTGCAATTTCTATCGTATGGAAACAAATTGTCTCTTCGGTTTGTTATGAATTATGAGTTCGTGGATGCTCATTTGGGGTCATCAATTTTTTTGTGGCGAGCGGGTAATGGGGAATCCATTCTATTTTAGCTTGACCCTTGATGTGTAGAGCAACCTTTAAAAGATGTGTTCCCTCGGCTTTTCTCAATTGCTGCCAATAAATTGGCATTGGTTTGCGACTATGTTATCAATGGATCATTTGATCATGATCAGTGGCATGCTTGGTTTCGAAGGGAACTTAAGGTGTTTGAGACTCGGCTCTTAAGGGAGACGTGGTCCTTGTTGCTTCCAGTGCAGTTGCATAGTGATTGCCGCGACATGCTAGTATGGAAATCAGACCCTCACGGTCAGTTTTCAGTCAAGGCGCTGTCGAATTTACTCATGTTGGACCGAGTTGGTGACTGTGATACGGCTAGCTGTTTTGCGTGGAAGGTGCTCGTTCCGCCTAAATTTCAGGCTTTTTATGGTTTCTTTGACAGTGTCGTTTACCTACTTTTCAATTTTTGCGGCAGCGTGGCATTCCATTGGGGTTGATCAAGGTTTGTGTTTGTGGTGTGAAGAAGTAGAGGAAGAAGTCGATCATTTGTTATTTTCATGCTCTCATGTTCGCAAGATGTGGGGTTGGTTTCTAGAATGGTGGGGTCTCTTTGCCTTTGCCGCGATCATTATTGGAGTTCCTTGTCTTGGTTTTCATTGTTCTTTTTCGGGTGAGCTGTGGTGTTGGTGGACTTCATGTGTGGCGGCTTTGCTATGGTCGCTATGATTTGCGAAGAACGACTTTTTTTTTAATAAGAAGTGTGTGTCTCTTTCGAAAGTGTGTTTTTTTGGTCAAATTGTGCTCATTTTATAGGGTGGAGGCGTTGCGAGATTCTGTGACTACTAGTGAGATAAGTGGTGGAGTTGCCCGAGCGAGTGCCTTGTTGTGCATGTTGCACGATCGGCTCGGTTGGGAGTTCATTGGGTCTCACCTCCAGCCGGAGTTTTGAACTTTAACGTCGACGGCTTTGCGCGGGGTAAATTGGGGCATGCCGGCTTTGACGATGTTTTGAGAGATGAGAATAGTTGCATCTTAGCCATCCTTTCTGGTCCATTGGGTATATTAAATTCTAACGAGGCGAAATTATATGCCATCGAGTTTGCCCTTTTTATGTTTTTCGATTTGTAGTGGGCGGAGCATTGTTTGATGATTGAGTCGGACTCGCAAGTTGCGGTACCACAATTGACCTTGGTTATTGCGAGAGGTTTTTGGTTCTATTGATCGGGTGTGTCGATCTCTTCCTAACGTTTGTTTCATTTCTATTATCGTGAGTCGAATGGGCTTGCGGATACTTTGGCAAAAGGAGCGACTCGCACCACTATTTTTCAGGCTTGTTTGTGATTTGGGAGTTTCTTGCCTGGTTTGGGGCTCGTAGGCAGTGGATGTTTTTGTTTCTCGTTTTCCTTATTAAGAGTAGTCTTTTCTTCTAATTAGGCTTAGAAAATTTTTTAACAGAGCTCTTGATAAGGTAGGCATGTATGATTCCCCTTTATTAACTCATACTTTTTGCCGATCAAAAAAATAAATAACTTGAAACAACTTGACAAAATAACTCATAAAAAATTATTTTTAACTGATGTGTCATTATGTGAAATCGGCACATTTGTCTATGACGTTACTATGTCAACGTGCACTACCACTAACAATTTTAATCTACAAAAAAGCCATTTTGACCCAAAATAAAACGTTAAGAATTAAAATACTTTATAAAAAAAATAAAGACTAAAATGACTACTCAATCAAATGTAAATAACATAGTGCATTTTTTTGTGACATTATGCCTAAAAATATAAGTCTATAACAAGGGTTCACATGCACAATTGCACCAAGTAAAAAATTTATCACATTATGTACAGTTTTTAGATTTATTCAACATTCTTTAAAATAAATTTTGTGGAGCTATATTACTCTGGTACTAGAGTTTATTTGTAAATACCAATGACCTAAACTGAAAAGCTTAAACATGTGGACTACATTTACATGCCCCAAAGGCTTTCGTATTCTAGCAAACTATATATGGAATTAAAATTCAGGAATTGTACATCCGTGTTTGAGAAGGGAAAAGAAAAAAGAAGACCCACATTTTCACTGAAAAAAATGAATTATGGTAGTACAACAGAATCAAAGAATACTTCACTGCTGGTTCCAACAATCTAAGCTATACAACTATGCAGTAAAGCAATTATCATAGACAATAATGTTAGACTACCTCCGATTAAACTGGAACCTGAAACAATATCATGGGCACCAACCGAATACACCGCCCCCGAACTTTCATCCCTCACCTTGATGCTCGAAGAGCCTAAAAGAGACCATAATAACATTTCAGAGATGCTAATTTCCAGCTACATCTGTCTCAGTTCTTTCTCAAAGAAAAATAACTTGCATGCTCACTTACTGCCGGAAAGAAATTACAAGGAAGTGGATACATGCTCACGAGGACTGACAACTGAATGTCCATTTTCAATTTGACACATTTTAACAGAAATAATGAGAATGTAAATTACACACATTATATGCAAATTAGTTATGTTTCAACCCACTTATATAGTTGAAAGAATATAAGGAAATTAATTTTAAATACACCAATAGCTAAATGATGAGAAACAAATCCATATATTTAAAAATAATCATCAGTTATATTTACAAGAGCTTTATAAAACAATTCAATTTAAGATCCAAAACCTTTACTTTGAAATTTAAGTTACCAAAAATTTCATATATATTTTTTTATAATATTGGTTTCATAAGTCTTAATGCCAACTTTCTCTTTTTTGTTGTTGAAAAATCACATAAATTTAATAGGAAATATAAGAACTTTTGGCATTTAGAAAAACGAAATATGATAAGGCTTCAAAAGTTCTCAAAATAGAATGGTGGACATTAAGTTTTGAACAGAACGAACAATTGTTACTAATTAACAATTATTAAACTACAAAATCAAAGTTAGACCTATCCAAAAGACCCTAGAGGAGATACAAACCTACCACACAAAATAATAAGCAAAGATTTAGGAAGGCAAAACATGTCTGGACATAGAAAATGAAGCAATAATAAGCAGACAACAACAATAATAATAGTTTCAACCTAAAACAGGTAAAGTTCTTGAATAGGGTACTCACAATTGTATTCAGTCCATCCAATAGTCTGATTTTCTACATCATATACAACCAACTTATTTGAAAGCACCAAATCTGCATTGTAAAGAAATTAAACAAGTAAAAATTGTATCAAAACCTTTCATGTTAGATTATTAGATTGTCTCTTCTTCACCAATGTAGTAGAAAAACAGATTAGCTAAAATGAATGCAACAATTGTCAAACTGAACTTGTACTTTTTCTCAAAAGATCAATGCCACTGATCACCAGTGACATGGAAGCAGTATGAGAGACAACTAAAATTAACATTCATAGGCTTTTGGTTTAAACAGAAATGTTAATAATATTATAAGTTGAGACGGGTGAATATTATAAGAGCTAAATATGAACAAAACCAAAGTTCTATTTCTATCATGGAATGTGTTTTGTATGATTTAGAGGTTATTATTAACCCAAACTTTAGAGAAAAAGAGAATTATGGTATGTAAAACTCATTTTCTTGTAGTCTTCGGAAGTAGAAGTTAAGGTTATTATCTCTCTGAAGATAATAAGGTTATGAAGATGCTTCTACAGCTGGAAGTGGAAATTGTGAAGGTTTGGGTCAGATTATCTACAGTTGCAATTCATCCCGAATATGGATCAAGTTAAGGTCATTCCATGTTCAGATTTCTTTGATCTAGTATAATTCCAGTTTTCGGTTGCTTCTAGTCATGCCAATTGGGTTTAGAGCCATTTGGAATCAGGTTACATTTCAGATTCAAGTTTCTTGGTGTTCAGATTTTTGCTTTTTTGTTCAGCTTAGGCCCCGTTCAGCATTGCTTGTTGAATGGGCGTTGGAGCCTCCAACGCTGAAGTAGCGCCGAACAGGGCACCAAACAGGTGTTGGCCCCTCCCGTCCCACCGAGTTTAGCCCTCAAACGGGCGTTGGCCCCTCCCAGGCGTTTGAAAATCTTTAGTGAACAGGCCCTTAAATCGATTTGTATCAAATTTGAGCTTTTTCAATCTTTTTGGCCCCTATTCTTCTTTTTTTTTGAAGCATTTTAACTCTCAACGTTTTATTTTGGGTAAAAATGATCCCTTCGTGGATGAAAACTATTAGTCAACAAACATTAAATGGCTTGAAATGACGTAATAAACCTACATGACAATGCACGCTAACATAGCAATGTCATATAGACAAATGTGCTCACTTTACAAAATGACACATCGGTCAAAAAAATAATTTTATAAAATTGGGTAAATTATAAAATTATTTTTTATGATGACATTTCAAGATATTTATCGTCAGTCAGTTTTCATCCACGGAGGGGCTATTTTGACCCAAAATGAAACAATGAGAGTTAAAATGCTTCAAAAAAACAATAGGGGTCAAAATGACTATTCAGTCAAACTTTAGGGGAATTTTTTGGCATTATGCCATTATTTTTTCACTCAAACAATTGCCAACCCGAAGGTGAGCTTATGTTAGACTATTACAGAGTACATGTTAGAACTCCTTTTAATGCGCATACAATTAGAGAAAAGTATTAGCATAAGATCTACAAAAGCACAGACTCATATTTTGCAAGCAAAATGTCAAATGAGTTCAAAACAAGGAATTTAAGGGTATACCTCCCAAAAGAATCATATCTTTGCCATCTTTAGATTGCATTCCACTGTTCTGCCAACCAAAACACCAAATATCTTCCTGCAAAATCCATAAATTGATATCTTAATGCAAAACCCACAATGATAAAATAGATTTTTTTAATTGACACCATACAGATATTGAAAGAAACTACTCAATGAAAATGACATTTGATTTCTCAGTTACTAATTACATGATGATGGTAATCATGATTACAAAAGGAACATATATTTTACCTTGCTAATTTGTTTGAATCTAGAGGAAATGAAAATGATGGAACTACAGTATTTATCAAAAATAAAAACTCTGCATCAAAGCTTCAAAGTTGACTATAAGAGCATCATGGAACATAAGGCTATAGTACATCCGTCAGCTTATGAGAAATGGAAGCCCCCTCTGGTATGCTTATAAAAGTTGCTTTTCTTGAAACTTTAGCATTTTTGCCATGCCTACTTTGTTAGTAGAGGCATCCTTGGACTAAGAAGACCAGCCCGATTAACACCTCAAAACCCTTGCCTCAGGCCTGGCACTATGGCCCAAAAAGCCCAAAAGTATTACAAAATTAAAAAATTAAAGAAATAATTTTATATTAATATCTTAATAGTTTTAAATGTTTTATAGAAATAAAACTAATAATGTCTTTGGTTGATGCTGGCTTGAAAAGCCTACTCCCGGATCCAGCACATCAGGCAGCTCAGCTTGTTGGAAGAACCAGTTGTTAGGGATACTGGATACACAAGGGAAGTTACTTTGGGTAGAGAAAAGAAGCAGATATTTATCATTTCCCATTGTGATTTCAACTATTTTTAGTTACATTAAAAAAAAGAAAAAGAAAATGAGAGAGAGAGAGAGTAACTTTCAAGCAGCTGTATCTGCCGAAAACCAGAAGCAGCATTGTCCTTGAACAAACCCAGTTTTCTATCCCTTTAATGATGTCTCACTCCCTCCAGCTGCTACCCTCACCCTCTACCCAGCCCTATCTCTTTCCTACGTGAATTTGTAGTTTAATGGGTTCTGTTGAACTTGCTCTCAACAAAGAACAGACCTACAGCATAAGCATTGCAAGTTAAAAGCTGCATTCTCAAAAGTGCCAGAACTTGTACGATGATAATTCTTTTCTGAAGGTGTATCAGTGATAAGTTAGAAGGCATATGATGGCAGTTACGCATCTTCCAAGTTGGAAGCATTGTCATTAATGGTAGTTTACTCGATGCTTCTCAAAAGAGAAACTGGACGAGGTAACTGGAATTATTTGCTTTAGTTTTAATTCAATAATTCTCAAAAGAGAACTTTGACGAAGTAATTGGAATTTATTAATCCATAACGTATATTTTAATTAAAGACATGTTGATATGGTTCCACTACCCAGCAAAGTCCCAACTATTTGGCCTACATAATTCCCATGATCTACATGATCCTAAAGAGGAGTTGAGACTCACTTAACTGTCCTCCATGTTCCCGCAACTACCATTTCTGCCATGTTTCCATTATTCCCTATTTTTTAGGACTTCAACTATGTTTTCCAGCAAATAACAGTCCACGCTATTTATTATAAATAGCCTAGGATTTGTTCTTAGTGACAGTTTTTTATTATGATTATTGATTAGTGTTATTTGAAATTCTAGTTTACTGGTTGTATTAGTGTTAAGATTCTTCACTACTACTTCTAATAAAACACTATCGTTTTGTTTTCATCATTTCCTTTCCTACAAATGTCAGCTCCTATCACATGTACACGGGATGATTTATAGATATATAGGAGAAGTAATAACTGCCAAAAGAAAAGTGAATATCACTATTACAAAAATTCTGAAACTACTAGTGAACCAAAATTCAGTTTCATAAGTAGTCCTAAAAGGTCAAATGAAGTTTTTCAGTAGACCATAACAAAAAGGTGCTAAAGCAAAAGAGGTTTAAAATAAAATCTTAAAGGTTGATAGAATGATTCAGAATAATCACAGAAGTTTACCTACAAAATAAGTGAATGGTATATTAATATGGAAGTGGCCAAAATTGCCTAAAAAATAGGCCTGGCTAAATTCTGGAAGTCAACTCAATTGCATCTATAATGATAATAGACAATAACCCATAATTTTGCATGAATTACATAGTAATATGATGACTATGGTGAGCAAAAAAGTTCACCATATGATACTTGACCATAATATGAAGCTTTATAGTTTTAAAGTTAGTATTCTACATTAAATAAAAATATTAAATTGCTTAACTTGATTAGAAATATAAGACTTCAAAATAACATCTATATAAGAGAGAAACGTGTGCATGAATCATAAAATGAATTAAAAAGAAATAAGTTGACTTACACGAATTTGGAACAGATACTCATGGGGGTAAATTGTTAAAGTAAGAGAACCTTCGAAATGGAACTTTACAGTCGGGAATCCATTATCAACACTGCAAGAGCACAGGAAAAAAATAACAAAAAGAAACAGCAAGTCTCAAAGAAAGTAATTTACAGGAATTAATGAAGGAAAAAGCCATTGATCAGTCCAACACACGTAACTTGACCTTGAGGTAAAGAAATTAAAAAACACCCAAGTCAAACTAAATATAAATTAAGACTTCACCATTTCCTATATTTCTCATAAGATTTCTCAGAAGCAAGAGAGAGAGCAACAGTTTAGAAAGAAAACAAGAAACAACTGTGAAGTTAAAGCATGTCGTACATCTTTTGACAAGAGTAGGATGAAACCTATAATCATCAATGATTAAAATTTTGCAGTATTTCTCCAAGTCCGTAGAGATTTCAATTAAAAATAAAACTTTCTAGTCATTCTGGTCCAAAATAAAGAAATATATGCAATAAACATGCGTTCTCGTCTCACTTCATTCTCTTAGAAAATTCAGTCTTACACAAGACAGCATTCACTATTTAATAGTTTTTTTTTTCTTAAAGCTGTATCCTTGGTCAAATGCACGTTCTTTATTGTTAGTATTAGGGTATACAAGGAATAACGCCTCTACTTGGAATTGTATATAAAATGAGATATAAGACAAGGATAAAATCAAAATAAATAGTTATAAAAAAACATAAGTATTATTGAAGAAAAATATCTATATGTCGTAGCAAGATTATTAAAGAAAGAAATATTCAAATTAAAGTAAATCTGGGGGAAAATGTAACATCTAGAATATCAGAAATTGCAAACATTGCATCAGATAGATCTCTTACACATATCACAGAAAAATGATGTGCATTCCTGACATGTATACCAGAGAGTACAATTGCAGTAAGTGCCTTACTTTTCCATATGCTGAAAGCAAGTAAATTGGTCTTCTAAAGAATGCAATTTCACATCAGGTTGCGAGGAGAGAATCTAATAGACAGAAGAGACAATGTAATTAGTAGTAGATAATGTCAAAATCAACATAAGGTAAGTATCAATGTTTACCTCTGCAATTAGTGGTTCATAAATTGCAGATGGAAGGTATGCTAAGGTTGTACCACTATCCACTATTGTTCCTTTTTGATCTCCACTATCAAAAACATCACTTGGAAGTCGTAATAGAGTATCACCAACCTCAATTTCCTTCATTACAACATTGTAATGTGCCCTAAGATTGTCGATAAAAGTATATTTATGAATTTATAAACCAAGAAACCCGATTGATGAAAAAGAGTAAGACCTTAAACAAAAAGTTGAAAACTGCAAGGCAATCCATGACTGAACTCTAAGTAAATAGCAAAATGGTTTAATTTGTCAATCATGATCTCCTAGAAATATTTTATTGCTGCAGTATGAAAAAAACACAGTTATTTATAATGTTTCTTCAGGATGAGATGCACCATAAACTTGAAAACTTTTTAGTTATGAACTAAACCTATACTGTTATCATCCTAATTTCCATCTGTTTCATTTGGGACGCAAGAAATTGATAGGATTAATTTCCATTCACATTGACATGCATAAGATGAGAATGAGAGCAGACAACACAAAAAGATACCATGTAACCTGTTCATCTGAGGGGGTATGAGAGTATGGATTTAAGATAGGTGTTTCAAAAATTTGCAATATAATAGAGATCCATCAAATCCTGGATTTGAGTGTAATCATGAAGGTCGTCATCCAATATAATAGAGATCCAGCAACTGTTTGTCATTTAAAAATGACAACTTGGAGACAATAGACTATAATTTAGACATTACCTTATGGGAAAAATAAACTGCAATATATGTTTATTCCTTATTATACAGTAAAGAAGGCAATATTTAAGTTTTATATCCAAGCAACAGTGAACAATCTTGCACCTAATATTACTAAATCAGAAATAAGGGTGGATAAAAAAGAACAAAAAAAGCAAAGTTAGGAACCATAGGTTAAAGAAAGAAGCTAAGAAATTTAAGGTAGATTACTTACTGGTTTGGAACCATTGGTGTTGTTTTGACTTTTGGTGATACCACTTCACCAATTGCAAAGATTCCACCTCCTACATCATTATCCAAACAGTGTGCAAACATTCTTTTTACTTTCCCAGAAGCAGCTAGTTGTGAAATTACAGAAGAATTTGCTTGTCCAAATCCTAGTATCCCATCTAGTGCTTCAGTTGATGATCCTAATTCCCCAGATTGTCTAGCACCACACCTAACCAAGAAAAAGAAATTATATATTACATAAATAACCAAAAATACATGTCAGCAGCAGCGCAACAGAATATGCTTCCTTATGTTCTGCCCCAAGAACCAATACATATCAACAGACTGCGTCCATCTCAAATCAATATCTCTAAAGAGCATCACCAACTTCTATTCCTTAATCTTTTTCTGTTTTTGAAAAATATTATATTTTTTTCTTTTGCTTTCAGTTTTGGGGAAATGGTTCAACAGCATGTTGAACAACTAGTAGAGAAAGCAAAGGATAGGCACCAAAAACAGAGGAAAAACTTGATCAGAATTTTAAGAAATGAGAACGTCTCAGTCATAACTAATTCCAATAGCCACTTATCAATAGAAGGAAGTGGTAGGAAGAATGATCTGCTAACAAAAATATCTCAATTAGTATGTCTAGGAATCTAGGTATCACAAAATTAATATTTCACCACAGAAGGTGCAATGGTATCTTGTATTACAACCAAAAAAAAAAACTTGTGACCGTAAAACCATCTTTGTAAGCTATAGACTTTGATAACAGTGCTCAACACATCTATGAATAATTGATTCCAGACATTAAGCATCAAAAGGGACCACCCGTCTATTTACGAACAATAGACAAATGATAGTTACAAACAAATGTTCCTTGGTGAAAACTGAATGAAAGTCAGCCACAAACCAAGGCTATACACACGTGAATTACTAAACATTTAGCTTCCTAATAGACCAATTATTATTATAAGGGCCATTTTCATGAACTAGGAGCATAAGCAACAATGGCAGCAAACTAAATTTTGTCCTGGAAAATCAGAATTTTTCAGAATTCCAACTCACCCGAAAACAACAGTCCCATTTGTAGATTTACTCTGAAGGTTACCGATCACCTGCTCCAGTTGTATGTCGTCCTTTACGAAGTATCCTGCGGTTGAACTTCCATCACCGTAAACGACGTTATATTGACACTGAAGACTGGGCTTGCAACCAGGGAGTGGACCATCATATGTTGAAGTACAAAAATCTTGATCACAATAAATCAGCCTTGAAGTGGAGGACCTCTTTGGATCATATAATGTTAATCCTAGCTGCAATAGAATAACTAATCGATAAATGTTCTCTCAACAAAAGTTTATCATAATTCAAAAGGAACACAACAATTATAACTTTATAGTAGACAGTGCTTGTGACAGTTACATATCTGGTAAATCTTCAGAGAATAATATCAGTTTATAAAAGGAACATACACCAAGGTCACTTTTTGTGGGGCATTTGTCACATCCAGCACAATTCACCCATAGAATGTCACTTCCGGTATCAACTTGAACATAAAAGTCCTCTGATGGATTTCCTAATCCAATTTGAGCAAAATAAAGCCTGAAAAGAAAATGAGAAATAAATTAGATGCAAAGAAAATTAAACCCACTTCTTTATATAGACAATAGAGCAAATCAACTGAATATAAAGCTAAGATTATCTAGTAAGATGCTTTTCAAGGATCTTAGTTTAAAATATATACGTATTGGAAGCAATTAGAGAGCAATTAAGCATTTAACCAATGGCACCATGGCACTTAAACAGCTGAAAATTTTTCAACTACATAAAGATGAAACTGAAAATGATAATCAATTCATACTTGTTGATCCTCTGTAAAGAATAATTTAAAAAAAAAATTGAAACAATCGGATCTCATGCAATAAGTAGTAAACTCTACTATAATTCACCACCATCATGCAGAAACATCAAAATTCAGCAAAACTAAATTTCTTTCGAAAAGGAAAAATACCAATTCTTTACACCTGATTCGATTTTAATCCAAATAGAAATCATTAAAATATAAAATATAAAAGAACCCAATTATTTAAACATGGAACAAAAAAATAAACCCAGCAAAGAAACATAGAAATTAAAACAAAAGAGAGATAAAAAAAAATGAAAAGCTCACCCAGCTTCAGAAGGGTGACCACTGCCACCTAAAGGGAGATCTACATTGATAGACGAGAGAAGCCTAGCATGACGACGCATGTCATGAGCTCTCATTGCACTTAAATTCTTTCCTCGGCCTGCAAATTTACGTTTAACGTTTAGAGTCAACACGTTCCTCCCTAAACAACCAGAACCGAATTCACCCACCACCATCGCCGTCACAGTCACAACCACCAACGCTAATCTCCTAAGATCCATCATCCCCCAACAACAATCAATCACCCCTTCCCTCTTTCTCTAAGAATTTGGAACCTTTTTGGTTTTTCTTCCTAGGGTTTTTGTTAAAATTGTAAAATTTCAAAGAAGATTCAAAAGAAGAAGAGGCACAACGACAAGGAGAGAGAAGTGGCAACGACAGAGACCAAAACCCACAAGAGCTAGAGAAATGTGCGTTTTCAACGCCAGATGACGCGCCTTCATTTGTAAAGGAAAGGAGCTAAAGCACCCCCGAGGAGTCCAGCCTATTTTTTCTTGTCTCTGTATCTATACTATCAAAACGTCGGTCCTTCTTTACTTCAAACTATTCTTATGTAAATGAATTCATATTTTCTTCTTGAATTTAAGGGTAAATTACATTAGACGACACTTAGATTATAAATTTAGTAACAAATGAGTATTTTTATTAAAAAACAATAATAATAATTTTGGTCGGCTAAATGTTTTAGATATTATTGTTGCAAAAAATATTTCATAATTTATGTACTTTTATTTTTATTTTGTGATATATTGCACTTGCTATAATTAAAAGTGAAGTCGACATGTATTCATGTCGAGTTTAAACAAACATAAAAGAAAAGCTAATATGTATTCTTACCGACTTCGGGCTAATACTCATGTTATTTCAGCTAAAATCATAAATTACTTTATTGATGTGAAATCGCCATAGATTTAAAAGAAAAAGAAGTGCAATAGAGGGTGAAATATTTTTTCAAACACAATATAGACAATTACTTCAATTTAGTCATTCAACTATCCTAATTGGGTTGTAATAAAGCAGAACCAAACTTTAATAATATTAAGTAGGGTAAAGTATGCAGGTACCATCGAATAATAGGGTGTGACATGTTTTTACCATCAACCTTTCAATTGGTCCAAATTTACCGTAAAATTTTATTTTTCGACTCGTTTATACCACCCTGCCGTTAAATCGTTAACTTCGTGATGACATGGACGCTGCACCAAAACGAAAGACCTTAAGCATCAAAGACAACCTCTTAATCACCAAGCCAACCTAATATCTTTGAATTAGTTTTAGCACAAATAATATATATTCACAACTGTAGTTTGTCATATAAATATATTATTTCTAATATAAAAATATTCAAATATTGGTATACATATATTAATACATAAATAATAAATTAAATGAAAATATATAAATATCTTTATATTATTAATAATATTAAATAGATAAATATATTATTATAAAAACTAAAAGACTAATTTTCAAAACAAAAATTTGTTTAAAAATCTAAAATTCGACAAAATCTTAATCCATAAACCCATAAACCCTAACCCTAAACTATAAACTTTAAACCCTAAAATTTTATTCATAAACAAATAATATTAAAATATATAAACAAATAATATATTGTTATAAAAACTAAAATACTTATTTAAAAAATATAAAATTTTCAAAATTTACGAAAAGACCCAAAAATTCACCAAAATCTTAAAGTTTTGGAGTTTAGGGTTTAAGATTTTGCTGAATTTTTGGTGGTTAAGAGGTTATCTTTGATGCTTAAGGTCCTAGGTTTGAATTCCATTGAGTGCACAATTTTATATATTTTCGCTAGCAAAACGACGTAGTTTGGGTCCTAGATTATCTTTGATTATGTTTTTTTAATTAACAAATTTTTCATTCTTCTGTATTCTTATTCTTCAAATTATATTAGTATATAGCAGCGCGGGAATGATGAAGTTAAGGAGGGGTGATGATCGGCCCCTTGGAGACATCTTTAAATTCGATTATGGCGTTTCAATTTTTTTGGCTTTTAGTAAAGAAGTCGTAAACATAAAGTAAGAGTGATGCAAAACAACATGTTTGATTAAATCTGATAAAAATAGGCAGTACATATTATTCCTTGGGGGAGGGGAGACCTCCTTTATTCAAAACAGAAAATGGAAATTTAAACCACGACATCCCCCCACATGCTCTTCCCAAACAACTTTATATTTCTCTTGATCTCCACTCTCCAAGGTGAAGGTTTGCCATAGTCTTCATGTGGTTGTTGAACGAAAATTAGTTCGTCGTTGGGCTTGAGACCTTTTTCAGATAGGAATTCGGGGAAATAAATGGTTACATAATTTTGCCTCACTCCAGTTGTGTGAAGTCTACTGAGGAACAGCCATGGTTTCCCAAGGCTGTCCACGACATCCAGGAAAAGCAGACCTCCTTGCTGGAACTCAAGCATTCCAGCAACAGCAAAGAGAGGTATCAATAGCAGGCTCGCCTCCATTTCCATTTGGGTCAATCGCGTCCAGAACCTTCCCCTCTGCATGCCTTGCTCTTGGTTGGCCATGTCTGCTTGCTGGTTCTAGTAAGTAAATACGAATTTCAGATTGGTATTCCAGGACTGTGGTGCGGTGATAGCCCTAATACGAAAGACGTTTATATATTTGATGAAAAAACATGTCGTTTTAACAGAGAGGCAGATTCATAACACTTGAACAATGGACCCAACAAACGCTACTTTTCATTAAATTAAACATCCTGACGAGGAAACTTGATTTATAACAACTGCGTGGAACCTTTTGAAATTATAACATGAAAACATATCAGTGAAGTTTAATCCAAAGTTTTCTTTCGTACCTAGAATTCATAATCACGTATAAGAAACTTTTTCATGTGCTTGAATCATAAATTGCATTGGTTGACAAAGATTCACTGTCAAAACAATAGTATTAGTAGTAGTCTTCTTCTCATGGGCGTGCTTAATGGGAAACAAAAATGCAACAGCAGATAGGAAGTATATATACCTTTTGCTGATTTTTTTTTGGATAAATATTTGCTTTGTATGGATAGAAATCGTCTATCCCTAACTACGCCCACATTGATGCCTTTATTTTAAAATAGCGGGTTTAGAGTTTAGGGTTGGTACTTAGGGTTAGAGTGTAGGGAATTAGGGGTATATTGTATTTTTAGGGTTTAGGGCTTGAGAATATAAAAATTAGGGTTAGGACTTAGAATTTAATTTTTAAGTGTATTTTAGTTTGGGGGCATATAAGGAGGCATGGTTAGGGGCAAAAGATTTTTACTCGCTTTGTATTATCCAAGAAAGCATCAACTTGACGGATAAAAATCTCATGTCCCTTTTCGGTACCCTTATTATATGCTTCAATACTAAAAAATTAAATTCCAAATCCTAGCCATAAATTCTAAATCCTAAACCTTACACTTTATGCCCTAAAAATACATCATACTCTAAAATCCTAAACCTTAACCATAAACCCTAACTCTAAACCTTAAACCTTAAACATAATTTTAAGTGTAGGGCATAAGTATAGGCATCGAAAAGAGAAAGAGAATTTGTATCTCAACTTGACATCATGGTTCTCTACTTAAAAGTAGCCTCCATTATGTACACAATTGTATATTAACTCTATCAGTTTTATCTATACAACTATTATAAAGTTTAAGACAGACTATATTTCAAATTCAAATGACAAGATTATCTACTATTCAAATAATCTCTCGAAACTGACTTATATTCTTTTCTTCCCGGACAACATAGATGTAAGCCCACCATTGCAATCTTTAAAATGTGCATAATGAGAGTTTGGCCTTTCAAGAGAAGTTTTAGGGTGAAACCTATTAAAATGAGGTTAAAATAAAGTGTGCATATAAATTCTTATAAAAATAGTAAGGATTTATGTATATATACCGAAATTCTTACAAAAATAGTAAAAAATTCGGTATATACATAAATGCTTACCACTTTTATGTTCATATTGAAATTCTTACAAAAATTGTAAGTATTTGTGTATATACCTTAAGTTTCACCATTTTTGTAAGGATTTATGTATATGTACATAAATTCTTATAAAAGTGGTAAGCATTTATGTATATAACGAATTTCTTACTATCTTTATAAGAATTTCGGTACATATACATAAATTCTTACATTTTTTATAGAGATTTATGTACATGCCTCCTCTTAGCCTCATTTTAACGGGTTTTTTTTTAGAATTTCCAAAAAATTCAAATGACAATTTTATTCTTATAACATTTTCAGTTACATATTTTGGTGACGATGACCAACCATTAACTTGTAAATTTTGATTTGAATTTCTTTAACATTTTGATATTAAGTTACATATTTTGGTAAAAAAAGATATAAATTATGGTACTAGATACATCTTTTGGTATACATTAGAAATTATGGTACTTGGATACATATTTTGGCTAAGCATTAAATATTTTAGCCCAGAAATTTTAGTATGGCGATAAAATTTTTGACATTTGTATAAATATTTTAGTAAAGAATTAGAAATTTTGAAGTAGCTTAAGTAAAAAATTTATAAAATACTGTTAGTAAAGTTTGGATTAATTAATAAGAAATTTTTTTACTTGTCAACGCTGATAGAAGTTTTTTTTACTAATACCAATATATCTTATCAAGTATCAAAATTTCTAGGATGAAATATTAGATATTTTACTTTATCAAAACACATAACTTTACTAATTCTTTTTACTGAATATCCAAATTTTTAATTCACCGAAATTCAGTATCAAATACCACGATTTCTATGCTACACCAAAATTTATAAAACTTTACTAATACGAGATTGAGGAAAGTTTAAAAAAAAACTAAAAACTGGCCTTTAAATCTCAGCCGTTAGATGAAGCTGAGTAAACAATAATAGTACGATTTAAAAAAGAACATGGTTACCCGGTGAACCGGTAACCGTATTTTTGTTTTCTCATTCTCGTTTATTCTCACGCAAAGCCATTGGTATTCCATCTTGATCACTTCTTCTTGTGCCGACAATGGCTGCTTCTTCTTTCATGGCGTCCTTTAGTGGCATCAGTTTATGTGCTATGCGTTCCATTTCTAATAAGAACAGTCTCGTTTCAACTCACCCAGCAATTCTTCGAGCTTTCTTCCAAAACCCAACTCACCCATGCAGAATGACTTAGAAATCACATTAACGCGCGAGGTTTCGAAACCCTCTTGTTGGTTTCGAAATCAGTATGGCAGAATGCCTCAAAATCATATTTAGGTAAGTGGTTTCGAAACCCCTTTTGTGGTTTAAACTGATATGTTGTAAAAAAATTTGGTACATACCGTTTTTCTTACAAAATATGTACTAAATTCGGTACATTTCGTAGTAAAATGTATACATACACGTCAAAGTAGGGGTTTCGAAACCACCATTGTGTATATACACCAATCCTTACCCAAGGTTCAGCTCCCTTGCCTTTGGTGTAACGATGTAGGAAATTCAGTACATATTGTTTTTCTTACAAAACTTATGGTAAATCCTGTATTTTTCGTAGTAGAATGTGTACATAGACGTCAACATAGGAGTTTCGAAACCACAATTGGAGTTTCTAAACCACCTATACAACACTTGTAGTAGAAAATGTTTTCGAGTAGGAAGTAGTGTATATACACAAATGCTTACACTAAGTTCAAATTTTGTAAGAATTTAGGTACATACCGTTTTTCCTACTAATATTGTAAGGTTTACCATACTTTTTGTAGTATTTTCGGTATATACACAAAACCTTACACTTTGTGTAGCAAATTAGGTTTTCTCGTAGGAAATTGTATATGTACACAAATTCTTACACTAAGCTGGGCCATTTTGGCCTTTGGTGAAACTTTGTAAGGATTTCGGTACATACCGTTTTTCCTACTAATATTGTAAGGTTTACATTACTTTTTGTAGTAATTTCGGTATATACACAAAATTTTACACTTTTTGTAGCAAACTAGGTTTTCTGGTAGGAAATTGTGTATGTACACAAATTCTTACACTAAGTTGAGCCATTTTAGCCTTTGGTGAAACTTTGTAAGGATTTCGGTACATACCGTTTTTCCTACTAATATTGTAAGGTTTACCATACTTTTTGTAGTAATTTCTATATATACACAAAACCTTACACTTTGTATAGCAAATTAGGTTTTCTCGTAGGAAATTGTGTATGTACACAAATTCTTACACTAAGTTAAACCCTTTTGGCCTTTGGTGAAACTTTGTAAGAATTTCGGTATATACCTTTTTTCCTACTAATATTGTAAGGTTTTCCATATGTTTTGTAGTAATTTCGGTATATACACAAAACCTTACAGTTTCTGTAGCAAATTAGGTATTCTCGTAGGAAATTGTGTATGTACACAAATTATTACACTAAGTTCAGCCCTTTTGACCTTTGGTGAAGCTTTGTAAGAATTTCGGTACATATCGTTTTCTTACTAATAATGTAAGGTTTTCCGTACATTTTGTACTAATTTCGGTATATACACAAATCCTTACAGTTTGTGTAGCAAATTTGTAATGTTTTATGTATATACCGATTTTCTTACAGTTTTGTAAGAAATTATGTACAATGATCGTAAGAATTTGTGTACAAAATTTTACCCAATTATCCGGTCAACCTTTATTTAGCCGCCATTTAAGGGGTTGGTAAACAATATATATTTAGATAAGTACTCATCAACTTTTATGGTCCTGTCCGACTCGATGTAATTCGTGCTAAAGTATAAATAGACTAAAATAATGTGCTTAGTTAGTTAATGAATACAGTGTAGGTGTTTGTATTGTATCTTTGTAATCTTGACCGGTGTAGTTAGTTAATAATATTTTTTTTAATAAAGTATAAAAGAAATTGAACAATTTCTACTTAAGGGAAGGAGAAAGAGAATTTTAATCTTACTAAATTTTAAACACACAATCTAAAAGAAAAGAAAAATGTCAATTGAGAGAGATTGTTGACCAAAGAGAAACTTAAATCACCTTTTTTCCTCTATCCTATCCTCCTTTGATTCTAAAGGTAAAAAGAGAAAGAAGAAATATGGGAATATACTAAACTTGGCATTTAATATATAGACAAAGGGCATTACCTACCATACAAGCAAATTAAAACGAAAAATGCTGGTTAGTCCATTAATTATTTAAAGATCATTATACAAGTGCAAGAGAATAGGAGTAATTAATTAATGAAGTGTACATGTAAGAGTGAACTTTATATAATACCAAACTTGTTGCCTCAACAAAGTACAAAGTGTACAGAAATCTATCTGAACATCACCATACTAACCATAAATACAGATGCTCCGGTGCCACAAATATAGCCATCTAAAAACCGAGACCCAGAAACTTTACACACCTTTTCTTCTCTCCTTCCCACCGGATCGAAACCGGCAAACACTACTTGACCACCAAATTTTGTTTAGCCGAAAGTTCGAACCCTGATTAAGTGTCGGTTTGAAGACTTGAAGTCGAGGCAAGTTCTTCACCACTTCACTAACTTTATTGTCCCTCTAAGTCTAAGCTTCACTTGATAAGATTAGATGAGGCGCAACCAGGAGCAGCCACCACGGGAAGTGAGACTTCTAATTCCCGAGATGGAGCAACCCGATTTCATCAGTCGAGAGATAGCGAGAATGGAATCGACATTGCGCGAAGTCAGAAACCAGGGGAATGCTTCGTCTCCAAGAACCAAACCGTTAATTCAAAGAGTTTCATCGGTGCTGAAGAGAGGTGTGAAGGCGGATTTTCATAAATATTTCGAACCGAGGCTGGTATCCATCGGGCCTTTGCATCATGGCAACCCCAGGTTCAAGCGATCCGAGCAGACCAAGCACAAACTCGCCGCTCTCTTCGCGGAAGAGAATGGGATTCCCGCCAAATCTCTGTTCGACAACATTAAGGCAGAGATATACGAGTTGAGGAAGTGCTATAATCCCGATGATATAAAAGAATACGACGATGATAGGCTGGCTTGGATGTTCTTCGTCGATGGTTCTGCAATATTATTTACCGTCTACTATGGAGTAGAACGTAAGTTTGAGAAACTGAAAACTAAAGTAGATCGTCTGGTATTTGCGCAAGTTGATGCGTTCTTGCTAGAAAACCAACTTCCTTACCGAGTCCTGCAGATTTTGATCGAGTCGTGCAAGGAACCCCAAAAATGGAAGAACTCGGTCACAAAATTCATATCCCAGAATCTTATGACTAATATAAGAAGTGGGCAGCAGAGCCTACCCGAGGACGTTCCAGAAGATGAGCGAGACGATTACGCTCATCTTCTGGAGCGCTTGAGGGAAGGACACCTGACGGGGTCAATAGAGGGAAACAGCAACAGCAGCATCGGCGGGATGTTTCTGTACTGCGGCGACAGCCGAGAACACAGGCAGACATATCGTAGCATCAAGGAGCTGAGGGACTCGGGAATAAGAGTAAAACCGATCAACACAAACAACTTGAAAAACATCTCCTTCCACTGCAACTTCCTGGGGAGCCTGAAGATGCCACGCCTTCTGGTGGATGATTCAACGGCTTTCAAGTTCATGAACTTGGTAGCCTTGGAAACGTGTTTGGATTACGAAAATGATTTCTCCATAACCTCGTATCTGTGCTTCTTGGATTCGCTCATCGACACGGCTGAAGATGTTAAGGAGCTTCGAGTTAAAGGCATGCTTCACAATTACCTGGGAAGCGATCAAGAAGTGGCTCATCTTTTCAATAATATGAGCAAAGACTTGGTGCCGGATCAGGGAATATACTGTGAAGTGACCGACAGCATCCACAAGTACTGCAACAATCCATGGACGACGACTCTGGCACAAGCATATTACACTCATTTTAATAGCCCCTGGACCGTGTTTGGCTTCCTAGGTGCCATCTTTTATCTTCTCCTCTCCATTATTCCGGCTTATTTCTCTTTCCGAGACGGATCAAGACATAATTAACTCCCTCTAACAACTGCAAAATTGATTATGGTCTAGTGGTTAATCGATCTGATTTATTATATAAAATATTTCTAAATTTTATGCATTACAATATCTTATAGTCTAGTGATTTTGATACCCTTTTGATTTTTTTTAAAAATTTGCCTCTGGATAGGATTAGTAGGTGTGAACTTTCAATTATTGACTTTCTAGTTGTTTTTTACACTTTTATCACAACCGAACAATTATTAAATTTACTATATTATCATATTTGATATTTTAATAAAGGGTAAAGTACACAGACGATCACTAAACTTTGGTAAATAAAACAAAATGTTAACCAAACTTTCAAAAATCACAAAATGGCAATTAAACTTTATGTTTTATAACAAAATGGTAACTAGACGTTAAATCGTTAAGTGTATGTTATAAAATTTGGTATAATAACTCATTTAATCCTTCATATTTATACATTCAATCAATTTAGTCCTAATTCGAAACAATTCACTAAATTTAGCCCTCGTTATTTATACATTCTTTCAATTTGGTCCTTAGAGCAAAATTCTAAAGTATGATAACATGATAAATAATTAAGATTAAATTTTTATAGGAACTCGAAAACTCGACTCGAATCGAAAAAAATTTCAAATAAAGTTTGAGTTGAAAAATATGACACGTCAACTCGAATAACTCGGATTTTTTTTACTTGACTCGATCGAACACTCATACCAATCTTAAGATATGATGAGTCAACTCGGATAACTCGAAATTTTTTAATATTTTTAAATCATTTTTTTCTTTTAAATCGAATATTTTTTAAAATAGAATATTTAATATTTTCATATTTAAATCACATCGAACATTTAATAACTACTTTAAATATTCAATTTAATTTAAAAATGTTCGATTTAAAAGAAAAAATTGATTTTAAATATTCGAATATTTAATAACTACTTTAAATAGTTTTCTTTCAAATATTCGAATATTTAATAACCACTTTAAATATTCGAATATTTTAAATCATTTTTTCTTGTAAATCGAGTATTTAACGTAGTTATTAAATATTCGATGTGATTTAAAAGAAAAAATGATTTAAAATATTCGAATATTTCGAGTTATTCGAGTTGATGCGTCATATCTTAAGATAGAGTCGAGCGTTTGATCGAGTCGAGTCAAAAAATTTTGAGTTATTCGAGTTGACGTGTCATATTTTACAACTCAAACTTTATTTGAAATTTTTTCGATTCGATTCGAGTTTTCGAGTTCCTATAAAAATTTAATTAAATATTCAAATATTTTTTTCTTTTGAATCCAATATTTTTAAATTAAATCTAATATTTAAAGTAGTTATTAAATATTCGATGTGATTTAAATATGAAAATATTAAATATTCTATTTTTAAAAATATTCGATTTAAAAGAAAAAAATGACTTAAAATATTCGATTATTTCGAGTTATTCGAGTTGACGCGTCATATCTTAAGATAGAGGTGAGCGTTCGATCGAGTTGAGTAAAAAAATTCAAGTTATTCGAGTTGACGCGTCATATTTTACAACTCAAACTTTATTTAAAAATTTTCGATTCGAGTCGAGTTTTTGAGTTCTTATAAAAATTTAATAAGTATTCGAATATTTTTAATCAATTTTTTTCTTTTAAATCAAATATTTAAAGTTGTTATTAAATAATCGATGTGATTTAAATGTGAAAATATTAAATGTTCTATTTTAAAAAATATTCGATTTAAAAGCAAAAATGATTTAAAATATTCAAATATTTCGAGTTGACATGTCATATCTTAAGATAGAGGTGAGCGTTCGATCGAGTCGAGTAAAAAAATTCCGAGTTATTCGAGTTGACGCGTCATATTTTACAACTCAAACTTTATTTGAAATTTTTTCGATTCGAGTTGAGTTTTCGAGTTCCTATAAAAATTTAATTGTAATTATTTATCATGTTACCATACTTTAGAATTTTGCTTTAAGGACCAAATTGAAAGAATGCGTAAATAATGAGGGCTAAATTTAGTGAATTGTTTCGAATTAGGACTAAATTGATTGAATGTATAAATATGAAGGACTAAAAATGTTATTATACCAAATTTTATAACAGACATTTAACGGGATTTAACGTCTAGTTACTATTTTGTTATAAAACATAAAGTTTAATTGTCATTTTGTGATTTTTGAAAGTTTTTTTTACTAAAGTTCAGTGACCGTCTGTGTACTTTACCCTTTAATAAACAAAGTAAAAAAAATTATTTCCAAAATCAAATATTTCAGTTAACTTGTTAATTGATTATCTGATTTAATCGGTACAATATAAGATCGAGAATTGAATAATCTGAATTTATCAATTAACTAAAATAATTTTTTAAGGATTAATCGAATTTTTCTATTTGTATAAACATGTCATTTGAGAGTGGCTAAAATATGAACAATTCGAAAGTTAAGTTATTAAATTAAAATTTTTTAACCTTTAGTGACCAAAATAGGAGTGAGAAGAAAATTGAGTGATGATTGGTGTAATTTACCCATTTTAACAGAAGGTAACGGGAGGGACCATATTGAAAGCAAACTAAAAGTTTGGTGACTATATTAAAATCGAACTAAAAGTTGGATGACCTTATCGAATATTTTAAATATACAATGACCAAAATAAATCTGCCCTAAAAGTTTGGTGACCATTTTTGTAGTTAACCCATAAAATTAAACCATTCACTTCTATCAACCATGTTCAACTATCAGCCTCCGCTTACTAAATACAGTTAGCTTGTTATGTTGATTAGTTACAATCTTTGTGTTATAAATAAGAAGAGATCTACTGCAAATAAAAGTTGCACACAATAAATAATTCAATAAATGCTTCTTTCTCTCTTCTATTTCTCCTTGCTATTAGTTTTTCACTTAGCTAAAGTCTTTGTTTCTTTGTTATTCCTATCATCATATGCCTTCATCGGAGTTATAATTGAAGATTATAACATTAATTAAATATCACTTATTTGATTGCTTGTTGTGATACGAAGCAAACACGTGTACCAATTTGAAAAAAATAATGGACTTCTAGTATCATGTTAACGTACCAAATTGGCACCATTCTGTTATAGTCGATGATTTGGACGGACTTTAACGGTTCAAATGCGATGACGTTAAGAGATTCTAACGGTCTACTAGTATAATTGAAGCCTAAAATAAAGTTCAATGTTAAAATAATATTAATTTTTAATTCAATGGTATAATCGATACTAAACTTAAAGACCAGTAATTTCTGATGTTGTTTATCGTTAAACTTATATCAGATAAAGAAAAAAATTGACAATATAATTTCTCAATATCGTATTTTTAAAGTGAAATCACATAATAATCAATTTTTTTTAATATGGATTATAATAATAAAAAAATTATTTAGCAAAATCAAAAGTTATTTTTTTAGAGTAAAGTATGAAAATGGTTATCCAAGTCACTTTTTTGTTGTCATTTAACTATGAAAAATTATAAAATAATTATATAATTTTTAAAAGTAACAAATTTATTATTTTTTGTTAAAATTTAACGTGTTTATCGTCGTCGGGAACATGCCCAAGTTCATTCTTCTCCTTCTCGTCAAATTAATTTCGCCACTAATCGAGTAATTTTGAACATGTATAATAATTACCATCATATAGGGTCTTAAAATAAATTAAGTGTTTATAGAAAAAAATTAAAATATTAGTTATGGACTATTAATAAAAATACATAAAAAATAAAATTTTATTGTGCTTCGTAGATTTTAAGTCATACTTATATTATTATATTTTTTATTTAAAAAATCAATATATCACGCATACAACAAGTTAAAAATATTTGTTTTTTTTTAATTAAGAGTTCTATTTTAATAAATTGTAAAGTGTTTGTGAAATAAGTGCCACAAAACACACTGTTAGCACTGATTAGGAAACTAATAATAACACACGTATGAAGTATAAGACCGTGTCATGGTGAAACCAATGCCTTAGAAACATATTCGCCCCGATGAGTGTAATCGCTGCTATAGGAGGATAGTTCCCCTAAAGTTAACATGGTCACTCCGAAAATTCGTACACTCAAATCTGGAGTGAACTGCGGTGGTATTACTCCTCCGATGATCGGAAAATTTCAAAAGCTCAGGGAACTTTGAAAGTATATGAGAAATATTTGAAATGTTGAGTAAATTGGTCATTTGATAAGTTATCAATACTTCCCTATTTATAGGATGCATTTAGGGGTAAAATTCTTCGACAAAAATCAGATTAAAGAATGTTTATTTTTTGAATTTAACTGTAACTATTGTCTTTAAACATTCAAAACTAACAAATTAATCAAATGAACATGACCCTCAAAAACGTTCAAATACGCTGTATAATTTCTAGATGCTTGAAACTTCTGCAATTACTTTTGTAACTCTTGTAATTGGTATACTCAACAGTTCAATTCTTATCTTGAACATGAATGTAGAAATAGCTAGATACATTTTAACATTTACAGATTAAGTTTAAAAAATTAACTGATTAACTGAGCTGAAATGGCGGCAATAGCGCACGCAAAATCGACCCTTGTTCTCTATCACTCAAAAAAAAATACTATAAATACTTTTTATATGGTATTTTTTTCGCTCAATGCAGGATAGTAATTTTTTACATTACCGGCATAAAGTCCTCTAAATCTTTAAATCATCCTTGTCAGGGACGGACCCAAGACTTTAAGTTAGGGGGGGCGAACCTATAAATTTCTAGGGGGGCGAACTTGTAGAAGTTTAGGGGGGGCGAAAATACATTTTTAATAGAAAATACATAAAAAAATTCTAAAATTTTTCTAAATCATATATGATTTTCAAAATTTTAGGGGGTGCGATTGCCCCCCAGCACTCCCCTCGGCCCATCCCTGATCCTTGTCACCAACCGCCTTCATTCCAGAAATCTTCATTACAACCTCTCGCACCTACTGACACATCATCACCATCATTTGAGCACCTCAAATCCAACATCAAACCCCGACTCTCTCCAAAAACATGAGAGAAATGAAGTGAAACAATCCCATCAATTTCATTACCATTTTTGGTTCTGCAAATTTAATCATAACAGTATATGTGCTGTCATCAGGGACTGATGCATGTTGAGGGTGGGAGGGATAATAATCCTTAACTCTGATGATTTAACTACATTTCAGGCCGTTGATAATTTTTAAACTATTTCAGTTAAGTTCTTGCCCCTCAAGAAATTGCCTGGTATAGTCACTACATACAACCCCCAAGTTATATCCTTTTATAAAATGGTCACTTTTTTATCTTATATAATCCAATTTTCATCCAAAAATTTTAAATTTGGCCTAACGAGTCTAATTATTCAACTCAACACGAAGATTCACAATTTGGGTCAACGTTTTACCGTTGACTCAAAATTCAGGTCATTACAAAGGAAAATTTGTGTCAAATCATGACGGCCAAGCCTTACAAAAGATCTTAAGATCTTCGGAACAACGAGTACTGAATTCTGAGCTTCACTCAGCCTCGAGGTACACTCAAAAGCAAACAGGGTCAAAGGTAGAATACTGAACTTCTAACGGCTAATTCACCAACTTAAAGCATCCTAATCTCCAAATACTCAGAAGTCATAGCAGAATTGTGCTTTACAAAGGAAATTCAGAATTTAGTCATCATAATTGCATTTTAGAAATTTGACAGACCAAATGTCATTTAATCACTCAGAACAAAAAGATTATTTAAATCTTAAAATGATAGTTTTGATAATTGGCACCCAGATTGGTATTTTGGTCTATTGCAAGCAGAAGGGCAGTTTGTCATTTACACTACAAAGATATTTTGGTCATTTTGCTCAAATACAAAATTCATGCCTTCACAAGGAAAACTGGCTAATTCCAAAGTTTCAAAGGTAAAAAAACGAATCATCATATTATTCCAATGGTTACGGAAGTCTATTGGTTGGTACGAAAGTCCTAAGAGGTCAAAACGACTTAAAAAAAGGATAAAATTTAGGGTAAACTACATAAATGGCAACCATACTATTAGAAAAGTCGCGATTTGACCACCTTACTTTTTTTCGAAGCAATTAAACCATCATACTATTAAATTGGGTGCAATTTGACCACCCGCCGTTAGAGGTTAACGGCAGGGTGACGTGGCAGTTAAAAACATATGGGTATAATAACACATTTGGTCTTTATTATTTATACATTCTTTCAATTTAGTCCTAATTTTAATTTAATAAAATAAATTAATTATTTAATTAGGTGGTGACATGTGTCACTACCTTATTGAAGGGGTTTAATTATTTATATTTGATTAAATAAATTTATTTTCATCGCCTAATTAAAGGATGAAAATGGAGAAAACAATAACTGCACTTAAGGGGAGTCGAACCCGGGTCTCCCAAGCACAAGGACAACAGGCTTACCACTGCGCCAAGTGTTGTTTTGTGATCTAAATCCTGCAATATATTATATGTACTTATTTGTTTTCGAAGGCAGCACTTAGAATCCAAGCAAGTAGAATTATTGTCTGGTTTTCTTACATCATACGAGAGGCCATTAACTGTTGTTTGGTTCCATTGGTCAAAGCAAGTAGAATTATTGTCTGGCATCACAGCACAATAAGTCAATAATTCAGTAATTAAACTAGGGGTCCTACTTAAACTATAAACTAGTCTGTTACCTCCAATAGGTACAACTGAGCCATTAGTATCATTTGTCGCCAGAAGCTCATCCCATTCAAGCGTATTAATCTCATGAAGAGTCATTTCGTGATTTGTCGTAATGCTGTCACTGGGATCTGTTCACTTTCCAGAATAGCAATAGATGAGAAGATGATGTATTTATAAGCAGAAAAAACATTACAGCAAAGATATGCTGTTACCGACTTTTTCTTTTTTGCTTGTCGAATACAATTCTGTTATTGGTTTGCATAATTTAATTTCTAGAAAATTCAACTCTCACCTTCATAATCAAACTCCTCAGTAAGAAGCAAAGGAGTAGACTGATCAGTTAAACAAGAATTTGAATTCACAGGTGTGGCTGGAGAACCCTGCAACTTTAACGTATATCAGCAATGGTTAGTCAGGTTATTATCTGATTACGAGGCATAAAGAACACAGCAAACTGCTAATATTAGGAGACAGTGTCTCCAAACTTTCATTTTCAATACCAACCTCCTTTATTTCACGATAGTGAACAAGAACTATGTTTTCCAGAGTCCTGAAGCAAAAGAAAATATACTAGAAGATCAGGCCAATGATGATCAACATACACACACACAACAACTTGAGATAAAGAGAAAGAGTTTCATGATTATATCGGCGAGGTTATAAATTACATACTTATCAAGCAGCCAGTAACACCTGCGAACAAAAGTTGGATTATCATGCCCATGTGCATAATATACATGAATCCTTTCTTCATTACCAACCTGGGAAGCAAAATAAAATGAAATAGCATACACGAGAGGGCCAGGTGTTGTACGAATGACTAAGAGAACAAATAACATTAAAATAGCATTCACATTTTTAATAGCACCTTATTCACGTTTTTTTAATTACTAGTTAATAAGGATTTGCTATAATATCTGTCCCTAACTTGCACATGTCGATTTGGTTGTGGTCTGAGTCTGTGAGGGACTATGCTTGGATTCTATCCAGTTAGGGTGCTGCCTTCGAAAACAAATAAGTACATATAATATATTGTAGGAAATGGATCACAAAATAACACTTGGCGCGGTGGTAAGCCTGCTCTCCTTGTGCTTGTTAGACATGGGTTCGACTCCCCTTAGGCGCGGTTATTGCTTTCTCCATTTTCATCCTTTAATCAAATATAAATAATTAAATCCCTCCAATAAGGTAGTGACACATGTCACCACCTAATTAAATTATTAATTTATTTTATTAAATTAAAATTAGGACTAAATTGAAAGAATGTATAAATAATAAGGATCAAATGTGTTATTATACCCATATGTTTTTAACTGCCACGTCACCCTGCCGTTAACCTCCAACGGCGGGTGGTCAAATTGCACCCAATTTAATAGTATGATGGTTTAATTGCTTCGAAAAAAAGTAAGGTGATCAAATCGCGACTTTTCCAATAGTATGGTGGTCATTTATGTAGTTTACCCTAAAATTTAACATTTTGAGACTCAGGGTATCGAAACACTTCACAAAATTTCGAATCTAAAATCAAAGTATCGAAACCCAAACTGAACTTGAAATTCTAGAGTTCTAAAATTAACTGAAGGTTTGGAGGCATCGAAACCTTGCCTTGAACCTCACCAATTGGCTCAGATAAATGCTCGCTAAACTCCTAAACAAAATTCATACCTCAACAAAGTACAGACACCTAATTATACTTGAGGCAGCCATTTCGAACACACAATTGATTTGATTAAACAAACATAGTACTCATGCATCATATTTATCATCAATCAAACACACAAACCAAATTTATACGAATTCAAAGAGGTAATTAATTATTACCTCTTATCCGAGCTACAACAATCGGCTTCCAATGAGGTTTTCTAATTCCCCTCGATCTGACGTCCCAAAATCCATCATATATGTAACACTACGAATATACATTAATCGCCATAATTAAATTAATAATTAGACTAATTCTTTTATTTAAATACGAAAAAATAACTTATTAGGTTCGAAAGGTTCGAATTTGGCGAAACAGACTCTGTAATCGAACTCAAGATGTTGAGAAACCCTCAGTTAAAGTATCTCGAAAAAAGTTAATGACATGATGCGGTGCGGCTGGTTAATACGGGTGGCCACTAGTGGATCGGCTCGGGCTAGGCTAGTTGGGCTGGCCCAATGGCTTAGCAGACCAACTTAGCAACTGGCCCACCGGCTACAACTCAAATACTGACTAGTTCATAACCGTCGTTAGAGCATGTCCACGCACAGGCGGCAGCGCGTGTACCGCGAGCGGTGGCTTCCGACGGTAGCAACTGAACGACAAACATTAGTCCAACTTTTTCTATTTTAGTGAGTTCGTTGGTATGACATAGAGCGACAAAAGAATGAGTTTTAACTTATTCTATTCTTCTCTCTTCCTACTCTGACAAACGACGAGAGATTAGATGACACCAGACAACTTACCTCGACGAGATAAAGTCGATAGTGTCGGTGGTGTCAAACACCACCACCGAACGACAAGAGTCATAACTTAGAAACTTCATTCTCTCTCCTTTTCTTAAAATTTTCAACTTGTTGCTCCTGCTTTCAGGGCATCATTTTATTAATTTAATTAGGGGTGAGTAAAACTCGACTCGAAAAAATTGAAATTTTTTACTCGACTTGAGGCGAAAAAACTCGACTCGTTTTAACTCGAAAATTTTTAAATAAAGTTTGAATTGTAAAATAGAAATTCGAATAACTTGAATAACTCAAAATTTTTAATAATTAGTAGATTGATTTTTAAGTTAGAGTCAAATCCCTCAACTTTTCCTGATATACATATGTCGATATAAAAAAATACAAATAAATATATTTCACATACAAAAAATATGAAGAAATATATTGTGCATAACATACATGATTAGAGAAAGTAATTTAAATTACAATCAAACTGTAGCATAATATGATAAATAATTACAATTAAATTTGTATAGAAACTCAAAAACTCGACTCGAATCGAAAAAATTTCAAATAAAATTTTAGTTGTAAAAACTGATGCGTCAACTCGAATAACTCAAAAATTTTTGACTCGACTCCATCGAACGTTCATCCCTAAATTTAATGCCTCCTAAAGACTAATGGGTAAATCACACCCTTGCTCATCAAAGTTTTCAAAATTTTACGCTAAACCCCCCAAAACTTTTACTCACTCACAAAACAATCCCTAATATTTCAAAATTGAGCTTCAAAGTGCTAATTTCTTTCAATTTAGCCCCAATTCAAATTACTAAAAACCCGGATCCATGACTCGAACTTCTAACCTGAAATTTGGGTCGTTACAACTTCACTACAAGAAAATTGACAAACTAATAGAACATACCTAAGGTGTAAATGAACAGAGCGTTTGGTGAATTGTTCGTGAACTGTTTGTATAACATTGGCTAAATAAACGAGAATGAGCAAAAATTTTATGTCTATTTAATAAACGAACGAACACGAGCAAATGTGTGTTCAATTCGTTTATGTTCACGAACAAGCTCATAGACGCAATGACTTCACCAATGAAAATTTAAAAATATAAAGAGTTAAATATATTGAATTATTTTGAATTAGAATTAAATTAATAGAAGATATATGTTCTGGGGATTAAAACAATTGTTATACCAAGTCACATTAGACATTTATTTTAATTTTAACGACAAAATATTATGTTTGTAATAATATTTTAATGAAATGATTAAATTGTTACTTAAAACGGGAGAAACATTACATTCATTCAAGAGGCAGTTAATTAATACAACATAGATGAAGCATTACACATCAATGCTCAAAGCAAAATCCGAAGGAAAACAATGAACAAGAAATTCTCCAAAACAGTAAAATGATGGAGCTTATTAGGGTTCATTTACTGGGGGAGCTTGTTAAGTTTGCAATAACTATAGTCCTTGAATTTCTTGTGCTTATATTTAGGAGGATCAGCAAGCTGAGGGAGTGGACCAACCACAAATTCCGCCGGTGGCTCCAGGAATACCGGCCATGACATCCGAGTTCTCTCCTTGTCTACTGTCGTCCGGTGCAGCACTGCCTTGTACTTCCCATTGCTTAGTATCTGAATTTATATATTATAGGCTAATTTCATTAATAACATGCATGTACTGTTCATTTACTATTAATACAAATAATATGTTTTTGAGTAAAATGATATCTACGTAAGATTTGTTTTTCTTTTTTAAATTGGCTAATTACACAAATTGCCCCTTAATGTTTACTTGTTTTCTCAATTTGGTACTCATTGTTTTTTTTTGTCATTAGTGCCCATAACAATTCCATCGATTATCCATTTTACCTTCTTCCGTTAAGAGTTATTAGAAAAAACTTTCAGCCAATAAGATTGTACCACATCAGCACCTTTTTAACCAAATAAACTACATGGGTTAACATGATCAAAGAGATGCTAACATAGTGCGACATTATTGGTCGGAAGTTTTTGTTAGAAGCTCTTAACGATACGAGGTAAAATGAGTAATAGGCGAAAATATTAGTGGATACTAATGACTAAAAAATATTAAGTACCAAGCTGAAAAGGAAAAAAAAGAAGGTAAACGTTAGTTGACAATTTATGTATTAAGCCTGTTTCAAATAATGGTGAATTCAATAATGGCAAATAAAAGGCATTGATGTAACCTCGATCTGGTCGCCAATATGAACAATGAGGGCGCCGGGGATGTATTTGGCGTCGATCCAAAGGCCATCTTTGAAGACTTGCAATCCAGGGACCTGGTTGGGCACCAAAACAGTCAAGGCGGAGAGATCAGTGTGGGCAGGCACCCCAAGTGTAAGATCAGGCCGTGGACATGGCGGATAATAGTTTATCTTCATCAAATACTCAATCTCCTCGCCTCCTGCTCCCTGTTTCAGCGCATCGGCTTCAAGCCCCAGCCCCATCGACAGCGATAAGAACAGCTTATCCACTATCTTTCTCATCTCCTGCGCATACTCCTCGTTCACCTCTCTGAAACCAATTCAACGTAATGAAAATTTAAACCAAAGGTAAACGAGCATCTCATGCATAAACCAAGGCATGGATTTAAAGTGCAGTTGCAGTCGTGTTTTTAGTAGCGGTGTTTTATCGCAGTTACAAATATAATGAATGCAATTATTATTATTGTAAATCATTATTTTTTATAATAATGATTTCAGACGATGTCGCTATTGTATATAGCTGTTGTTATTACAGTAACAGACAGCTATTTGAATCTTGAACCAAGGGTTTAATTTAATCACCTGTAAGAAGGAGGATTTTTGGGCCAGAACTGGTAGTTAATACGCGTGGTTGGCCATATCCTGTGGAAAAGGTGATCCGCCCAGTTCTTCTTTCCATTAACATCTCTCCCGAGCTTGCTTCCGTACCCTTCAATGGAAGCTGCACCGGGTGGCTTAGCGTACACCTCTTTCTCTTCCTGCGGTAGATCGAAGAACTCCCAGCCAACCAGTTGCAATCTTTGGATCAGATCGGAGGGTACCCCGTGGTTCACGACCTGGAATATCCCCCAGTGGGCGCTGGCGTGGGCCATCGAGCGGATGACATTTTCTTGATTGGGGTCGCTGAAATCAATGACGGGGATATCAGGGGTTGGTCCACGGAATGTTGTGGTGGCAGGCCGTTCATCTTCCGGTCGAATAAACTCAATGGGGATACTGTCTTGGGTTAGGGGAGATGAAACGATGGCCTGAACTCGCTCCACCTCCATGTTCCTCCCCTTTAGGAAACTGCTTTGGCTTGGATTAATTGCTCCTCATGTTTAGTGCATGACTGTTTTTATAGCCTACGTCCAAGTAACTTCTAAATAAATAAAGAAAAACAGATTTAACCGTAGAACTAACTAGAAAAAAAAAATATGTGTTAAAGGTTATTTCTAAAATAAATAGGGTAGATGATTTCTATTCCTAACTTAAGGCTAAAATAAGAAAAAGGAAAACTTCAGCCGTTGGATGAGAGTTGGTAGTAATTGTTAATCTCAACCGTTGTATTATATATATATATATATATATATATATATATATATATATATATATATATATATATATATATATATATAAAATAGACAATAAACTAACAAGCGTTAGGTGCAATAATAAGGTATATTGCTCTTTTAAGAAAAGAGTTTGGGTCTGAACCTTGAAAAAAACATTGTTGAGGAAGAGAGTCACAAATTATGAACATGAACCATAAAATAGACATGTAATTTATTAACAAAAATCGTAAACAATAAGTGCAAGTGGAAAAGAAAAAAATAAGACAAATATAAAATATATTAGTGTAGAGTATGCAAATGGTCACTAAATTAAGTAAAAAAATATTTTTCGGCCATAAAGTTTTAGAAATTATAAATAGTGATAAATTTCAATAAGAAAACCTTATTACCTTAATTTCTTTCCCTTGGTTTTTGAGCAATCCAAACTTAAAAAGAATAAGAAAAATATTAAATAAATAAATATTAGAATCATGAATTCAATTGAAAAAAAAAGATGGTTAACCACGATACTAAGAGGACGTGTAGTTTGGGAGTTCACTTATTAGAAACTAATAAACGCGTAAAGAACATGACACGTCCAACCCTAACAATGCTTGGGATCCATCCCAATTAGGAGCGAGTATCGGCTTGGTGGGTTTGATTAAAAAATCGAAATTTTATTTAATCAGTCTCTCTTAAATAAATAAATAAATAAATAAATAATAATAATAATAATAATAATAATAATAATAATAAATAATAAATAATAATTATTTGATATTCTGACGGTGAAAACTAAAAGTTTTCATAAGTGCTTAGTTTTAGGGTTTAAGGATTTAGTTTATAGTGTATGGTTTAGGAGTTTAGGTGTATGAGTTTTGAATTTAGGGATAAATGTTGAAATTTATAGTTTAGGATTATAATTTGGGGTTTATAGATTAAAACTTAAATCCTCACCATATTACCCTAAAACTAAACCCTAAATTCCAACTCTAAACTCTAAATTCTAACCATTATCCCTAAATTTTAGATCTCTACACTAAAACTCTTAAACCCTACAATCTAAATTAAGCCCTTAAACACTACAACTAAGGCGCTTGTGAAAACTTTTAGTTTCTACAGCCAGTGTATAGTATAATAATTCTAAATTAAAATGGACTTGAGAAAAATGTTGAGATTACGTAATTATTATTAGGGTAAACTACACGAAATATCACTCAACTTTAATCTTTGACTCGAACATACCACTGAACTATAATTTGATACTATTATACCACTAAACTTAGCTTTTGGCTTCAATGTAAGCACTCGACCGTTAAGTTATAACGGGTCGTTAAACTCAAAACGGCGTCATTTTGGTTTAGTTGTTTTGAAGCCTAAAATAGGCCAAAACGACGTCGTTTTGTTAGTAAAGAAAATAAAAAAAAAACATTATATTTTGAGAATCTTAAACCCAAGACTTTTAAGATGAAAGGTTTATACCAAACGACCAAGCCAACTTAAATACTTGATATCATTCTAACTAAAATAATATATAAATAATACTTGAACTTAATTTCATTTATCTCATAATATAATTTTATAATATTTATAATATAATTTTATAAATATATTAACTTTATAAATAATTATTATTTATAATTTATATATATTTTTTAATGTGGAACGGTAAAAGATTTGCATACAAAAATTCATTAGTCTTGTGTTTGAATATCAAATACTCCATTTATCTCTTCATCAAATACACAATTAATAATGGAGACGACGTCCAACCTCACTCAACTGACAACCGCAGCATACAAAAATTCATAATGTAATGATGGAATGGTGTTTAGGTATAGCTTTTTTAGGTGTAAATTTCATAAATGGTTATTAAATTTTAATAAATTATGGGTAAATTGTACAAATCATCATTCAACAATCTTCTCACTCCTATTTCGGTCACTCAACTTTCAATTTTTCCTATTTAATAACTGAACTTTATACAGCAAACGTTTTTAGTCACTCACGAATATTTTATTATTATTTTCAATTTTTTAATATTATTTAATATAAAAATAATTTAAATGAAAAAGAAAAATCATATTGTACGCCGGCCACCATTCGTCGTCGCCGCCGGTTGTAGATGGTGGTCGTTCGGTCCCATATTCACTGGTTACTTTGTCTCACTCCCCTGAGCCCGAATCCGACCTTCATTTTGCCAGAAAGTGCTCCAAAATCTACGAAAAAGAGATCGAACGTGAGGAAACTGAAAAGTTTATATCGAGATTCGCGAGTTTCAAGACATTTTTCGGTGAAACAACTACTAGATTCGTACTCAGCGTGTCAAAACGAGTCACTCGGTGCAATTTGGGATCAAACGACCATCGGTTTTGAAGGCAGCCGATGGTCGACGATGGCCGACGAGTGATGACAACGACGACGATTATTTAAATAATTTTAAATTTTTTATTATTTATTTTAAATTATTTTTATATTAAATAGTATTCAAAAATTCAAAAATAATAATAAAATATTCGTGAGTGACCAATAAATTTGATGTATAAAGTTTAGTTATTAAATAAGAAAAAACGAAAGTTGAGTGACCAAAATAGGAGTGAGAAGATTGTGCAATTTACCCATAAATTATTTATTTTGGTAATCAAACTTTTAATTGTTTCAATATTAGTATTAAACTTTTAGTTTTATTCCAATTTAGTTATTGACCCATTAAACATCGATAAATCACTAACTGTGTGTTGGCTAGGTTATCCACCTATTTTAACTTTTTCCACATTATATTTAAACCAAAATTACATGTCATTTTACATTGAAATAAATACCATTTTTATCGGTCCTTCGCTCCACTTTCTTTGAATCTCATCATCTTCCTTGCTCTTTCTTATCTCTTCATCTCCTACTTCACTATCGAGGTCTTTCTTTCTGTCGTCTCCATCAACGCTCTCCCCTGCCTCCGCGAACACATGGTCCCCAGCCTCTTCACCGACAACTTTGGTACCAAAATCTAAACTCGACTGGGAATACCGATACAGGACCTCAAGCACCGATACATCACTCGCGTATTGATAAACAGTGTTCATTGGACACCCTAGTAACCACCCGAAACCGGTACTCAAGCATGACCACCGGGTACTCGTACACCTCACACGTACCAATATAAATTTAGTTTACTAGAATCTTTACAATACTTTAGGTACCGATACGAGTCGACCCATACTAATACAACATGGAGTAGCTTATCGGTACTGGTTGAATCCCGTATCGATACCCTACTCACAGTTCATCCTTGTTCTTTGGGTATCGATACGAATACCATGCATATCGGTATCGAGGCCTAGAAAATAAATTCCAAGGCTCGAAAATCACTCCCCCCCACATACATATCAAGCCTCTATAACGATTCTACAAGTTACGAAAGTTATTTAAGGTGGTTTACTACTATTTTTACCCTTCAATAACATCATTTATGGATTTCAGCCATCAAAAAGGTCTATACACTAAAACACTCAAAATCACCAAATCATACATACAAGGCATTATTTTTATCATATTCATGAGGATAAAGTAGTTAGAGGTGTACTAACTTTACTCCTACAGCTGAAAAAAGCACCTTGTTCCCAAACTTTGTAACCCTCTCGACCCGGCCTAGCCACCAGACCAAACCGAACGGGTTACACAGGGAAAACCGAAGCGAAACCCGTTAAGGCCTCACTCCGATTAGCAACCCTATTTTTTTCCTTTAAATTAATCTTGTCTAAATGTCATCTTTAACCTATGTGAGGTGTCATGTAGCGGAAAAGAAAACACGAACATGAACCAACCAAGATGGACATTGGAGGTAACATTTTTATGAATTTTCCACAGGCCATATCGATACACCTAAGGCCCGTTCGATACGCCTTCAACGGTTAAACTTCTCAAATTCAACTTCAAGAGACCGTATCGATACCCTTCAAGGCTGGTATCGATACGCCTTTAATGGCCAAGCTCCCAAAGTCAACTTTAAGGACCGTACCGATACGCTTGAGACCTGTACTGATACCCTAATTTTTCGCCAAAATCTCAGATTTCTAGAGACCCAAACCGGTATCGGTACGCCCCCGCGTATCGATACGATATGCTTAAAACAGGGGACCATATCGATACTACCCTTGAGCGTATCGATACGCCCTGCCCAAAAAGATTGGTTTCTACAATTTTAAGCATAAGGGGAAACAACACAACTCACTAAACAAGCATCCAATTAACTTTTAAACATCCAATTAACTTCTAAACATCCATACAACTTAAGGCACCCATTCTAGAGGCAAAACACCCTAAAAACACGTCCTGATCATACATACACACAAACATGGATCTCAAACTTAAAAGCTCAAAAGAACACTTTAACTCAAAGGACTAACAAGCCAAAACACAAGGCATTTAACCAAAAGCCAAAACAAGTCTAAACATAGCATGATTTCAACATTTAAAACATGTAGCAACATGATCAAACACATGGGAGTTCACATCAACCTCCCTAATCACAAGTGCAAGTATTTCCATTGATAATATATTATTACAACTTAAAATTATACTTGAGCTTAAGCTACGATCACCGGAGCCTTTCTCTCACCTTCCTTTGCTTCACGGATCACTAACGATTTGTATTGTTGGAAGGAGCGCGCAAGCATAAAAGCTTAGTGAGTGGTGCTCAAACCACAACAACAACAATGCAGTTTTTAAACCATTTGATCATATTTTGAAAACAAAACCATTTAAATTGGGATCTCACAACAAGTATGAAAAACAACATGAACACATGCTTGGCATCTTACATCAAGCATGACATATAGCATCATAATCTACTATAATGCGCAACAATCTCTTCATATAGAATAATCCACATATCAATCATCAACATGATAAACTCGACAATTTCAACACATTAAAGCATATTGGCAACTATGGTAACTTTACTCGGATACGCGGATTGGATTCAATGGCATTTTGCCTCACCGAATCTATAAAACAACAAGACATACGATGGCATCTTACATCACCGTAGTAAACATATGTATACATTTTTCAGTGGCATCTTACTTCACCGTACTCCTCTCTAATGTCATCTTACATCACTAGGGCAACGCACGAATTTTACTAGTGCACTCTAACCATATGGTCGATCAATTATACCCGGTAAGACCCTCATATTTGCCAATATACAACATCATGTAACCCAACATAAATTCCCACATCCATTAACCAACTACACACATTCATCTCATCTCATATCACAATACTTAGCAAGATTGAACCATAGAAAATTCAGAAAAAGTAAAACATAAACATTTAATACTTACTCTCGAGCTTAGGTTGGCCTTTCAAGCTCAACCTAAACTCTCAAAACATTTCCACTCACCAGTAACACGCCACACTAGTCGAACTCCCTCTTAAGCTTCCGTAACTTTTGGTAACACATCAAAATCCCCAAACTCGATTTCGTTGATTCAAACCAGACCAAAGAAGAATATTAACACACTTTCCAATCACAAAATTCATTGTTATCAATATAGAAAATATCCCACGACATCTATTTCCTGATTCAAACCCGGAAGTAGACAAAACCCATATTCAAACGAAAACCCAGCTATTACTAGATCATCTCATCATCCAAAACATACCTAAAAGCTTCAAAATCATCAACACACATCCACAAACCCTTTAGGAACCATTTCCAACCATAAACAACCCAAAAACCCATATTTCCCCAACTCAAATTTTACCCATTTATTCCATTTCAGGATTTCTTGATAAATTCATCATCTTAACATTATTTTATACTCAAAATATGGTTTAAAACTCACCCAAATTATTGTTTTAACAAAATTTGCTTAAACCCCTCAAAAACCTATTTTACCCAAAATGAGAGAACTTGAGAAATTATCAAGCTTTTGGAAAGAAAATGTTACAAGCAAGATTGAAATGAAGAGGGGAGTGAAAACTAAGTTATATACCTCTTTGAATCCTTCAAAATGGTAAAGATTGGTGAAGATGGATGGTGGCTAGACTTAGGAAGTTTTTAACGTGAAAAGGAGAAAAAGAAAGGGAAGAAGAAAATGGATATCATCTTCTTTTTTTTGAAATATATATATATTCCTCCTTTATCTTAAAAACTCTTTTTTAACAAAACTCATTATTAACTAATTATATTAGTATTTATTCCTTTAAAACACAATTTAATTTAAAACTTCTTTATAAAATCATTTTCATTTAAAGTCAACCCGAACCCCAAAACTCGATTTATAAACATTGCCCGAGTTCTGGTCTAAACTCCCAAACCTTAAACCCAGAGGTTACAAACCTTCAAGCTTTCTCTTTTCCCCAGCCTTGGAAGCTTCTCCTCTTTCCTTCACTACATCAAGATGTTATAAAATGAATTACAACTTTGCAAGAAGTGAAAAAGTAACTAATGGATGAATAAGAAGCTAGAAAAAAAATTAAATTAACCCACTCTCAAAATCCCCCACCAAAAACTCATAAATCTTTCTTATCACCAATCTTGACAAAATATAACTTTTCTTAAAATTTTTGATGTAAGGATTCCCAACCTTCAACTCATAACTTCATAAATAATGATTGGATTGATAAAAAAAATTAATTTTTTCTCTTGAGTCTAAAATAAGATGGGAAAAGAGAGAAAAGGGTGGAGTTAAGAAGATGATGGAAGCTTGTCCTTTTTTTTGGTCATTTTCCAACAACATATTCAAGGCTAGTCGTCCTTTAATTTGAACTATGCCCAAATCGCAACTTAAAACTTCCAAAATTCAGTCTTGATACAAAAAGTTACTAACCAAGCTCAATGGTTAAGTAGGAAGCCTACTAAACTTCTCAAAGTCTAAATGGGCCCAAAGACTTGACTCATCGCCCTAGGCCCATAGCTCAGGTGAATCTAATTTGTAGATCTCAAAATATAGGTCGTTACATTAAACTCTAAGTTTATATTTTAAGGTTTATAGTTTAGGGTTTATAACATAAATATATTATTCTATGAGTATTTGGGGTTTTTAATAATATATTTAAATTATAAATAATATATATATATAAATATAAAGGTAATATGTTTTTATTTATAGATATTGATATATATATATTGTAACACCCGTGTTTTGGGGTTAGGAGTTATCCAGGTTATAGTTCGAGTCAATAAAATTAAATTAAATCGATTCAACCTAAATTGTGATCTAATTGGGCTTTAAATAGTAAAGGAGGGACCTTGTTGGTGATTTGACTCAAAACTTTTAAAAAGAAAGCTAGACCACCTTTTTGAAAGTAAAAAGAACAAAAAAAAAAAACTATCAGCTTTCTCATTTCCTCTCCCCCCCAACGTGAAAGCACCCAAAAACCTCCCCAAACCCTAAATTTATTATTCCAATGGTTTCTCCCTCATCTCAAGGCCTTTTTTTCAAAATTAAAGGTATATTCTCACTCTCCTCTTTAATTCCTATCTATCTATGGTTATAGTTTTTAAAACTATGAACTTTTGGAAATTAGGGTTTGATTTAAAAGTTTAGATTTTTATGGGTTTTTCATCTTGTTTTGTTAAATTGAGTTGGGGTTTTGTTTAATGAAGTTGAAATACACATTATATGTTAATTTGGTTAATTTTTAATGAATTTTCGAAGTGGGTTCTTAAACCCATTTTTGAGTTGTCGAAAATGCCATTTTTGGTGGGTTCTAGGGTGTAATTAGAGGGCTGATGGTATATGTATGCTAAGGGGATGATTTGGGACCATTTAGATGTCATTTGGGTGTTTAAAAACATGATTTTCTGCTGGGTAAAATATTAGTACGAAAATGGTGTTTTGGAGGGTTTTGGGTGAGTTTTGGGGGTTGTTTAAGGTGGGGTTTGATAACCCAATGGTAGGACTATGGTTAGGGATTGATTTGGGGTCATTTGTGGGTGCAACGGGTGTTGGAAACATGGATTTTGGAAGGGGTATGTGGGCTGTCCGAAATTGCAAAGTATGGGGTTTGGTCATGGCTTGCAACGTTGTAAATTGAATTTGAATTGTGTTCCGGGTTGGTCTTTTGATGTTGGGCTGATTTGGAATTGTTTGAAATGTGTTTGAGGTTGTTTGGAAGCGGGAATTCGTGTTGGAAAAGCTTCGGGAAGAAATCCGGAAATTTGAGGGAGGTTGCTTGCTTGGCTTGGAGCTTGGAAGCTTAGGTGAGTGGTTAAATACTTTTAAATGGTTTTCAAGTGTTGGTTCAAGCATATGAACTAGGTTGGGATTGGTAGACCCACCTAGAGTTGGGATTAGGGTGGTGGCCTAATCCCAAACTTTAGTTAGAGACCTTGGTTGATCTTTAAAGTGTTGAATTATGCCTCATGTTTAATCATGCTTATGGTGGCTATGCTTATGTTGTTATACATGTTTGTGGAGGCATGGCTTAATGCATTGTTACGTGCATGTTGATGATGAATGTGATAGAGATATACATGTGTGTGAAATATGATGTGATAATTGTGTTGTTGAGATGCATGTAGTGTTGACATGTGTAATGATATTATGAGGTGTTTGTATGATCTGGGGATCATGGTGAGTACATGCTAGACATGGAAATGTGGTTTGTACATGATGGTAAGTCATGGTGAGTACGTGCTAAGCACGGAAGTGTTATGAATTGACATTATGAATGATTAATGAAATGTGTAGTATTGGCACTAGTATGCTTGGGTACAAATGATCGATCATTAGGATGTTAGTGTGTACACATGAGTCAAAAGTCGCGCGTGGCCTTGGTGGCGTTGAGTCACCAAGGAGGAGTACGGGTTCGCCCGGAAATTTTATCTATATTTCTACGTGATGATGAGTGGAATCCCATCCGTAGGGCATGTGGCGATGAGTGGAATCCCGCACATGCAAGGACCGGTGATGAGTGGAATCCCACCGAGGTAATGTTGTTGTTGGAAATGCGTTCCAACGGGTTATCCGCGTATTCGGGTCATAGCTAGGTGCCAATACGGATTGTGGTTTATGTTGCCAATATGTGATTAGTCGTGAACCAATGTAATTTGGGATGTGTTGCTAACATGGTTAAATATATGTGATTACATGTGTGATGGATTTAAACATGTTGAGCATGACATGATATTGGATATATGTTCATGCATCATTTATATATTTATGGCTCGTGTGGATCAAAGGTATGGTCATGCATTTTATCTTGGTTGTAGCTCGTGCTTGGACCCTGCATTGTCGAGGTTTGTTTTTAAAGAGCTTACCCTCACTAAGCTTTTATGCTTACGCTCTCTTTTGTTCGACAATACAGATCAATGGTTTGTGGGTGGCAAGGGCAAGGAAAGGCCTCCAAGTGTTGCTTACGGTTAGCTCAAGTATGATGTTTAAATTTAAAGATTGTAATAGTAAAGCAATGGGATAGGTGTCGTGTCGTAATGCTTTTGAAGTATGATGTTGGTGTTTAAGAGCATGTTAGACTCCTATGTGTGTTTCGTGTTTATGATTTGACTTGGATTGTAATTATGATGACTTGCCAAATGCTTGAGTGATTGCCTAAATCCATGCCTCGTATGTGTTTGTTATTTGGCTTGAGATGTATGCCTTTCTTGAACCCTTGTTAGTTTTGCTATCTTGAATTTGTCTAAGTGTGGGCTACGTGAATGCTTGCTCCTTTTATGATATGTATGAATGCATGGTTTATGATGTTAAACCTTGGAGTTCAGTCTCGTTTAAATGATGTTAAAGCATGCTTGTAAGTTGGTTTGCCATAGGATTAATTGCTAGTATGTTGTTGGAGTATTGTTGGGTGTTTTGGGGCATCCTTGTGTCTTAAAACAGTCGATTAGAGTCTGCAGACAGGGGGCGTTTCGAAACGGGCCACCCTGTTTCGATACGGTCCCTTTGCTTTTAGCCAGCCGTTTCGGAACGGATAGGGGCTGTTTCGGTACGTTTTTGCTACTGGAATTTTGAGAAATTGACGAGATATAGGCGTACCAAAACGGGTCCTTGGTGTTTCGAAACGGTCAAATCTCGTTGACCACGAGAAGTTGACCAGGGAGGGTGTTTCGGAACGGTTGACCCCTGTTCCGAAACGGCTTCCTCGTGTAGGCTTAGTTGGGTTGACCAGGTCAAGGCGTTTCGATACACCTTGAGGGTGTTTCGAAACGGTCTGTTAAATTACATAAAAATGGACTGTTTTCTTAAGTTGTTCGAGTTACTGTTTTGCGAATGCTCGTCTTCCGTTGTTGTGATCACAATAGGAATTAAGTGTGCATTTAGAGAAGAGTAAATTAAAAAGAAATTTTTCTGGGTTGTTAACCGAGGAGGAACCTTAACGGGTTTCGCTTCGGTTTTCCCCGTGTAGCCCACTCGGACCGGTCATCCGACCAGACCGGGACGAGGGGGTTACATTTGTTGGTATCAGAGCCTAAGGTTTCCGAGACCTTGGGCAGGTAAGTGAGGTAAGTTTAAGTTTTGAATTGATATGCACGGTGTTTGCTTGTTTTGTAAGTACGATTGCTTGTATGACAAGTATGTTGATTGCTTGTTTAAAAGCATGCTGTTTGTTTTCCGTGTATGCTGTGATGTGTGATTGTTTGATTGGGAATACATGTTGTTTGATCGTACGCATGTGTTGCTTGTTTAGCAAGTAATCCTTGTTATATGCTTGGTTAAGCATGTATGTGTGTTGATTTGTTTGAAACATGTTTAGTAGAGTCCCATTGCTTCTATTACATCGGAAAAAGGATTTTAAGTGAGGGAAATCATACTTGAGCCACTTGGACCTTTCCTTTGCTAACCCAACTTGTATGTTAAATTGTTGATTGATTTATTGCTTTTAGTAAGTTTAGGGCCAGTGTGTGGGCCGTGAATCGGTAAGTGGAAGTTGTGGTTTGAAAATGGGGATGATGTAGAGGAAGTTCTTTGCTATAGTTAGGGGAGTATAGTTGTACCGGAGTTGAGGAACAATTTGTTTGCTCGAGTCCGCGTGCACGTGAGTTGATTCTTGTTGGTGGGAGATGACGAGGCCGATTCTGGTATTAGTTGGTGAAAAGAAGTGAAGACCTATGAGTGTGAGTCGGGTGGTATCTATGTTATAGTGGATAAGCCCTTGGTACAGTTTTGAGATTGTCTCTTCTGATTGGTTCTGAGTTCGTACTTCCGTATGTTGTTAACAAGCATGCAAGTTTGAATGTGCTCGATGAGGTAGGTATGAGTACCTTAGTTCTTTTGGCGAGATCTAGGTAGGGGTCTCGTGTGAGTAATCTGAATTTCAGAAGTGTTAGTAGTGACCGTTGGGGTTCAGCCTATGATTTCGATGCAAGACAGCCGATCAGTGTCCGTGAATGGGAACCGATTTGTGTGTTTGGGGCCAGTGTGCGTCTGGATGGTTTTTCAGTATGGTGGTCTGTGTGTGCCCAGAACCGCGTTTTTGAAGTTTTGAAATGCTCTACGAATAGTCTAGAAGAGTCGGATTTTGTTGAAGAATCAGTCTGAAAACAAGAGGACCGAAGACTATCAGTTGTGTACTCGTGAAGTTACAATTTTTGCAGAATCATCCGTTTGTGTGAGCGTGCAAAGATTTTGACGTATCTCTGTTGAGATTTTAGACGTAGGGACGCATGTGACTAGATCTTTTGGGAGATAGTAGTGATCAGAAAGATGTACAGAAGATGTTTGTTGGTGGTTCAGAGTTACTAGTTTCTAGTAGATGTAAAGTGATTGTCTTCCTACAGTTTCGGTGTGCCTTTTGACAAGGCTCGGCTTGAAGAGCAAAGAGTCAGTGTATACTTGAGACAAAGAAAGAGTTGACTTGAAGTTGCAGATTTATGTGTGACGGTCGTGGTAGGTGAGGAGGTGAACTTCTTGTTGAATGTTGATCCAGATTTAGAGGTCAAAGATCGATTTAGTTTAGTTGACAGGATTGCTTAGCAAGTGTGATGGATTTGATTTTGAATGAAGATTAGACCGCAAGGTGTTAGGATAGTTTGTGTTTTCTTTTCCTAGAAGTATTTGGAAGAATTGCCGGTTTACCTCTTGTTAGAGGAGAAGAGTTTGTTATTGAGGCCGATTTTGAGGTTGCTTCTGTTTTGTCTGCTCTGTAACTTGAGAATCCCGGAAAGAATTGAGGATGTTGAAGAATTAACTTCGAGACTTGTTAGACCTTAGATTCATTAGGCCTAGTGCATCATCTTAGAGTTCTACAGTGTAATCTGTGAAGAAGAAAGAGTGACAGTACGAGAATGTGTTCAGTTTACATACAGTCGAAACAAGTGTCAGTGATTTGTTGATCAGTTAGTGTGTGCTTCAGTCTATTTGAAGATTAATTTGAGATCCGTTTACTACCAGTTGAAAGTGAGAAAATTTGAAGTACCGAAGACAACTTTTGAGGCAAGATGTGGCCGTTTTGAGTTCCGAGTTATGCTGTTTTGTTGGACTAGTGTGTTGGTTACTTTTATAGAGATGTTGAACAGAATATTTTCCTAAGCTTCTTGATCAGTTGTAGTAGTCCTCATAGATGATACACGAGTATATTCAAGTACCAAAGAAGACCATGACAGGCTTTAGAGTTAGTATTGTAGATTCTATTAGAGAATCAGTTGAATGCCAAGTTGAGCCAACGTGAACTCCGAGATTAACGAAGGTGTCCTCCTAGGACAAGTAGATCAGCTGAATGTGTTAGAGAAAATCTCAAGTAGGCAAAAGAAGATATGAGTTTGAAGAAATTGAAGACTGTGACAGATATCTATAGTTCCTAGGTCTAGTATTGTTACTTTCAGAAATTGTAAATAATCTTTTGAAGATAGTTGCTCCGTTGATAGATTGCTACAGAAGAATGTTCAGTTGTGTGGTTAGATGCGAGATAATGAGCCCTTGAGAAACCGAAAGAAACTTAGAAGAGAGCTTCGACCTTGAATCAACTTATGTCAGAGAAAGAGTTGTGAACCACAGTGATGCATTACATGTAGAGTTAGGTTGTGTACTTATGCAAGACAGAAGATTGTGGCTTGTTCATCAAGATAGTTGGAAGACCGTGAGAAGAGTTATTTGATATGAGACATAGAGTTAATTACAGTTGTATTTGCTTCGAAGACTTAGAGACAAAGCTTGTATAGTAAGGAGTGCACAGTGTGTATGTACGTATTATCCGAACTTGAATGGTTAGACAACTTAGGAAGGGTTGAAACTTGAACAACATAAAGTGTTAGAACTGCTTGAAGACTGTAATATCAAGATTGAGTACCATCCGAAGATAGTCAACGTAGTGATCGATGTTCCGAGTTGTAATTGCTGATAGATTAGTAGTTGAGTTGCGAGTTGTATTTACCGAATTTCGTATATCAAATGATAGTAGTTTTGTGGCCGAGTTTCGGGTTGAGACTACTTTGAGTCAGAATGTTTGATGAGAAACAGTTGCAAGACAGATTCTTGGCACCTCACGTGCAAGGCATAGTGGAAAGAAGACCTTCAGAATACAGTCCAGAGATGATAGAGTTTTGCATTTCAGAAACAGAATAGTTGTACTGACTGACCTAGTGTTTTGAGATGTATTGTTTTGGCCGAAGCACAATATAGTTCATTTGTATTGCATCTGAGTAGTATGAAGACGTATTGTGGGTTGAAGATGAATGCTTCTGAATTGAGTGGATGAGTAATGTGGTTCAGCATGAGAGTGAGTATGTAAATTGTCAGCGTGTCAAGACCGAGCTTCAGCTCCTTCTATTTGTTACATCCGTAGAAGATTCTTAATGGAAGTGGGTAATAGAGATTCGAGATTTCAACTAGAATAATTTTGAAGACGTCTGCATAGTGTTTGGTTAATTGATGAAGACAGAGGATTAGTCAGAGAAAGCTGTGAGTCAAGTGTTCAAGCAGTATTGTATGGGTTTGTGAATCGGGCTAGTTCTGTTGTTATCTGTTGCGGTTACCACCAGAGTTAGAAAGGGGTTTGAGAAGTGTTCTGTGTATCTATGATTCAGAAAAGTGAGTCGGATCTGTTCCGTGCTATATTTGTTGAAGAGGTTGAGTTGAGTTTGAAATTAACATGCCTTGAAGAATCAGTTGGGATCTTAGTGTAAGATAGCAAGTGTGGTGTGGTAAGTCTTTCGAGTCGGTTAGTGCGTTGTGGTGAGAGAGGAAAGCGTGGAGGTACATGTTTCAGTGGCCCTCCGTGATCGATAAATTTCAGGGACGAAATTTCCTTAAGTGGGGGAGAGTTGTAACACCCGTGTTTTGGGGTTAGGAGTTATCCAGGTTATAGTTCGAGTCAATAAAATTAAATTAAATCGATTCAACCTAAATTGTGATCTAATTGGGCTTTAAATAGTAAAGGAGGGACCTTGTTGGTGATTTGACTCAAAACTTTTAAAAAGAAAGCTAGACCACCTTTTTGAAAGTAAAAAGAACAAAAAAAAAACCATCATCTTTCTCATTTCCTCTCCCCCCCAACGTGAAAGCACCCAAAAACCTCCCCAAACCCTAAATTTATTATTCCAATGGTTTCTCCCTCATCTCAAGGCCTTTTTTTCAAAATTAAAGGTATATTCTCACTCTCCTCTTTAATTCCTATCTATCTATGGTTATAGTTTTTAAAACTATGAACTTTTGGAAATTAGGGTTTGATTTAAAAGTTTAGATTTTTATGGGTTTTTCATCTTGTTTTGTTAAATTGAGTTGGGGTTTTGTTTAATGAAGTTGAAATACACATTATATGTTAATTTGGTTAATTTTTAATGAATTTTCGAAGTGGGTTCTTAAACCCATTTTTGAGTTGTCGAAAATGCCATTTTTGGTGGGTTCTAGGGTGTAATTAGAGGGCTGATGGTATATGTATGCTAAGGGGATGATTTGGGACCATTTAGATGTCATTTGGGTGTTTAAAAACATGATTTTCTGCTGGGTAAAATATTAGTACGAAAATGGTGTTTTGGAGGGTTTTGGGTGAGTTTTGGGGGTTGTTTAAGGTGGGGTTTGATAACCCAATGGTAGGACTATGGTTAGGGATTGATTTGGGGTCATTTGTGGGTGCAACGGGTGTTGGAAACATGGATTTTGGAAGGGGTATGTGGGCTGTCCGAAATTGCAAAGTATGGGGTTTGGTCATGGCTTGCAACGTTGTAAATTGAATTTGAATTGTGTTCCGGGTTGGTCTTTTGATGTTGGGCTGATTTGGAATTGTTTGAAATGTGTTTGAGGTTGTTTGGAAGCGGGAATTCGTGTTGGAAAAGCTTCGGGAAGAAATCCGGAAATTTGAGGGAGGTTGCTTGCTTGGCTTGGAGCTTGGAAGCTTAGGTGAGTGGTTAAATACTTTTAAATGGTTTTCAAGTGTTGGTTCAAGCATATGAACTAGGTTGGGATTGGTAGACCCACCTAGAGTTGGGATTAGGGTGGTGGCCTAATCCCAAACTTTAGTTAGAGACCTTGGTTGATCTTTAAAGTGTTGAATTATGCCTCATGTTTAATCATGCTTATGGTGGCTATGCTTATGTTGTTATACATGTTTGTGGAGGCATGGCTTAATGCATTGTTACGTGCATGTTGATGATGAATGTGATAGAGATATACATGTGTGTGAAATATGATGTGATAATTGTGTTGTTGAGATGCATGTAGTGTTGACATGTGTAATGATATTATGAGGTGTTTGTATGATCTGGGGATCATGGTGAGTACATGCTAGACATGGAAATGTGGTTTGTACATGATGGTAAGTCATGGTGAGTACGTGCTAAGCACGGAAGTGTTATGAATTGACATTATGAATGATTAATGAAATGTGTAGTATTGGCACTAGTATGCTTGGGTACAAATGATCGATCATTAGGATGTTAGTGTGTACACATGAGTCAAAAGTCGCGCGTGGCCTTGGTGGCGTTGAGTCACCAAGGAGGAGTACGGGTTCGCCCGGAAATTTTATCTATATTTCTACGTGATGATGAGTGGAATCCCATCCGTAGGGCATGTGGCGATGAGTGGAATCCCGCACATGCAAGGACCGGTGATGAGTGGAATCCCACCGAGGTAATGTTGTTGTTGGAAATGCGTTCCAACGGGTTATCCGCGTATTCGGGTCATAGCTAGGTGCCAATACGGATTGTGGTTTATGTTGCCAATATGTGATTAGTCGTGAACCAATGTAATTTGGGATGTGTTGCTAACATGGTTAAATATATGTGATTACATGTGTGATGGATTTAAACATGTTGAGCATGACATGATATTGGATATATGTTCATGCATCATTTATATATTTATGGCTCGTGTGGATCAAAGGTATGGTCATGCATTTTATCTTGGTTGTAGCTCGTGCTTGGACCCTGCATTGTCGAGGTTTGTTTTTAAAGAGCTTACCCTCACTAAGCTTTTATGCTTACGCTCTCTTTTGTTCGACAATGCAGATCAATGGTTTGTGGGTGGCAAGGGCAAGGAAAGGCCTCCAAGTGTTGCTTACGGTTAGCTCAAGTATGATGTTTAAATTTAAAGATTGTAATAGTAAAGCAATGGGATAGGTGTCGTGTCGTAATGCTTTTGAAGTATGATGTTGGTGTTTAAGAGCATGTTAGACTCCTATGTGTGTTTCGTGTTTATGATTTGACTTGGATTGTAATTATGATGACTTGCCAAATGCTTGAGTGATTGCCTAAATCCATGCCTCGTATGTGTTTGTTATTTGGCTTGAGATGTATGCCTTTCTTGAACCCTTGTTAGTTTTGCTATCTTGAATTTGTCTAAGTGTGGGCTACGTGAATGCTTGCTCCTTTTATGATATGTATGAATGCATGGTTTATGATGTTAAACCTTGGAGTTCAGTCTCGTTTAAATGATGTTAAAGCATGCTTGTAAGTTGGTTTGCCATAGGATTAATTGCTAGTATGTTGTTGGAGTATTGTTGGGTGTTTTGGGGCATCCTTGTGTCTTAAAACAGTCGATTAGAGTCTGCAGACAGGGGGCGTTTCGAAACGGGCCACCCTGTTTCGATACGGTCCCTTTGCTTTTAGCCAGCCGTTTCGGAACGGATAGGGGCTGTTTCGGTACGTTTTTGCTACTGGAATTTTGAGAAATTGACGAGATATAGGCGTACCGAAACGGGTCCTTGGTGTTTCGAAACGGTCAAATCTCGTTGACCACGAGAAGTTGACCAGGGAGGGTGTTTCGGAACGGTTGACCCCTGTTCCGAAACGGCTTCCTCGTGTAGGCTTAGTTGGGTTGACCAGGTCAAGGCGTTTCGATACACCTTGAGGGTGTTTCGAAACGGTCTGTTAAATTACATAAAAATGGACTGTTTTCTTAAGTTGTTCGAGTTACTGTTTTGCGAATGCTCGTCTTCCGTTGTTGTGATCACAATAGGAATTAAGTGTGCATTTAGAGAAGAGTAAATTAAAAAGAAATTTTTCTGGGTCGTTAACCGAGGAGGAACCTTAACGGGTTTCGCTTCGGTTTTCCCCGTGTAGCCCACTCGGACCGGTCATCCGACCAGATCGGGACGAGGGGGTTACATATATATATATAAATATATGTAAATAATATGTTTTATATTATTTGTAGTATTACTTGATTCATAATATGATTTGAATTAATCTCAATTAGTTTGACATATATAATATTTGTGGTAAAGTATTTCATAATTTTATACAAATTTAGTTGTTAAGGCTTAGCCTTTATATATAAAGGTTTCGGGTTTAAACTCATCGAAGCTCATGTTTTATTACTTTTTCTAGCAAAACAATGTCGTTTTATGCTAAATTAAGCTTCAAAACAGCACACCAAAATGACGTCGTTTTGAGTTAACATCTCGTTAAGAGTTAACGGCGGGGTGGCATAAACAAGTCGAAAAGTAAAGTTGATGTTGAATTTAATTTTTTTTTTAAATTCAAAGTCAGTAGTATAATTTAGTGATATATGATGTGGTTTTCCCTATATTTTACTTATATTTTGATACGACACATACTTTGCAAACAAATATTTCATTCCTAGAATTAATATCATTCTCTTTTTTATTAGATCAGTCGTCAAATTCTCAGTGACGGATCTTTACACTTGATTTTGGGGGCAACAATTTTTTTAAATGATATATAAGTTAAACAAGAGGAATAATGTTTTTTGAAAGAAAAAAATGAGGTTGATCTAAAATATTTAGGAATTTGAGGTTTTTTTTACAATGACAGTAAAACTCGTACTCGTCAATACCTTGTCGAAAATAATGTACAAGTCATCAAATTATCCCGACAACTTTTTAAAATTTACTTTTTTTTATTAAAAGCGTACTAAAGTCATTATCTTTTCTTGAAAACTTTCATTTTATTTTTTCTTTGGGACGAAGTTGAATGGAAGGCAAATTTGGAAGATTGGAATGAAAATTTAGAGAAGTTGCAAGAGTGAATTAAAAAATTGGGCAGCAGCAACACATTCAAAGCACTGTTTTCTTATTTTAAAACTTTTTTTATTGGATTTGGAGGGCCAAAATCTTTTCTCTACCTAATAATCAATAAAACATTTGAATTTTGATAGAAAAAAACACTTTTAAAAAATAATTATTAACTTTTGAGTTGAAAATTCTGTTTAGATTTAAAATGACAAATTTAACCCTTATTAATTCTTAAATTCAACCTTCACCAATATCAATCACTAAATTCTTAAACCTAACTATTTAAAATTACTTTTCTAAAACACTTTTTAAAATTATTTTTCCACCGCAATTTTCATAATCAGAAAATAATAAACTTTCAAACATTTTGAGCGGGCTAATTAAAACAAGTTAAAATCTTCAAGGGTCTATTAACATTTTCCCCCTCTAGTCTTGCATGTGATCCGCCCCTGCAGGTTCTCCTTCGCATTTCTAATTTCATTGTGGAATTCATTTTCTATCCCGGTAATTCATTTGTTCGATAACGTGACAAAATTATCCGAAAACTGTAATATTCAAATATCTATGGCTATGGAAGTTCTTGGCTTTTATTATTATTTTCACAAATTTAGCTTGTTTTCTTTAGTTGTTGATAGTAACTTGTTCTTTTTTTTATTGTTAATAGGACGAACAATGAGAAGTAAGGACGTGCAAAATAAACCGTAACCGTTAATTGGTACATTCGTTGCAATTTCTTCAAGTGAAATATATTATTAAAAAATAAAATAAAAACCCACAAAACAAGCTCTTTAAATTCTCCCATCCTGCCTCCAAATGGCAAAAGTGGGATCATCACAAATTGCATTTCTCACAAGGAACTCGGATAGAAACAAAAATGGCATCAAGGCAAATTGCAAGCCACCGAGAAGAGGCTGAGGTCTCTACCATGGAGAGCTGCTCATTGCAAGCAGAGAGTACATGTGCTCGTGGACCAGTTCCATTTGCCCAAAGGTTTGGTGCCTTTGAACAGCCTTGTTGAAGCCGGGTTCGACCTCTAAGTACTGTTTCAAGGCCTTGGAACCACATCGTATAGCCACGAGATTACGGCATTCATCGAGCATGGTCGTATGCCGAAGTTGACGGGTATCAAAAGCAAGGAGACGATGATCTGGCCGGATATTCATGTGGATGATACTTATCCTTGCATCCTGCACATCGACAAAGTTTGGATGCAGCCCACCCTGGTATAAGCCATTTCACAACCCCTTTATTGGCCAAAATGTAATAATAATATAAAACTGTAGGGGTAAACTATCTGGTGGTCACCCCAATAACGTTCTATTTTAAATTTAATATTTCAATCACCCACCACTGTCCACTAAATCCTTAACGGAAATGTTAAGGCGGTTGTTTTAATTATTTTGTGATTTCCACGTTAAAAAGACTTGAAGAAAATCCAACCCCTTGCTTCTTGATACTACCATCATCATCCACGGTCTCCTCCGATCAAAAGACCATGACCACGGCTCTTTTAACTACTTAAATGGATTAAAGAAATGTTGGAATCCAAGTTACTAATCAAGCTTAATTGGGATGGATTGAATGGGAATATGTTTACTGAATTATTTCAAATTAGAACTAAATTAATAGATTAAATAAGTTTTATGACATTTGTCATCATACAAATTTTGGACATAGCAAGTGTTCATCATTTCTCATACATAAACCGATTCCGCACACGTTTTTTTATTTTGTAGACCGAAACTCATTGTTTTAATAATTTACTTGAAAATAACAAATTAGGCGATTTAATCACAAATAAGCCTTAAAAGAGTAGACAACAACTCCATTTTTTTTGTAACTCGTCAGACCCATTCAAGCAAGGTTGATGGTTGAGTTCCAAAATTTTCACCTAGGAAATGAGGGCAATGGTATAGAATGGCTCAGAAGTTTACTAAAACTGCAGCCAATCACAATCATACCCTGAAAGTCATAGCAGCATTGGTTAATAAATATATTTCCAAACACTAACACGTACCTGTTCCAAATATCCAAGCAACAGAAATCTTTGAAGCAGTCAAGTCAAAGTTAAATACATCCAGCAAAAAGACACCAGAAAACTGCCAAACCATCAGTACACAGCACATGACGACGATGATGATAATTCAATATCAATCCTACACATTGCATAAAAGCATCACAACAATCCTACATGATTTCACCACTGACCTAAACAAGAACTTCGTTTCCTCTATCCATCCAATTCCATTGCAACCATCATCCACTCTAGTATCGATCACGCCTGAAAAACAGAAACAAAGGTTTATACTGATAAATAATCAAATATTATTTTCAATTTCACCCAAAAATAAATCCTCAACACCTACTAACCAAAGTAATTACCGAAACATCTATATACATCATGATCTAGAGTTCTAAACTAACTACAAACTCCACCCCCTTTCGACTATGCAATCTAAATTAACCTTACGAATACCATAAAATTGTTTTAAAATCCTTAATCACATCATGCCTAAAAGTAAAAAAGAATATTAAGCTTTACCAGACCTATACAAAAGCATGTACCTGTGTCGATCATAATCCCTCGAGCGTTCCCTAGACCGAGATCGTGACCTACGACGACTTCTTGAATCATAATTACGTGGGCGCTCGTAATCTCTCTCACGGTCCCGATCATATCCACGATCTCGTTCATGATACCTGTCCCGGTCCCTGCTCCTACGATCATAATCCCTCCCTCGATCACGGCTCTCTCCTCGGTCACGATCCCGACTGGGTTCTCTTTCACGATCCCGACTGGGTTCTTTTGATCTTCCATCAGCAATTAGAAATATTAGAGAAATATGGAAGAAAATGAACCATCTGGCAGGCCCCTTTTCCAAATAAGAGGGAGAAAACAGAATTAAAAGACGAGCAGTATATCTTACTTTCTGTCATCATGTCGATCAAGTTTCCGGATCTTGTTTCTCTCTTCCTGACAAAAATAGTTACCAAGAAAGTGCTACTGAAACCATTGTTTGAATAACATGAAATGCTGCTCAAACTTTTATGTGCTAGGCACAAGGACTGTAAGGTAAAACTTCTAAGCTACGCATAAGAAAGTAAGCCTTGAAGTCTTAAAATTATTAAACCAAAGATGGGAAAGCAGAACAGAAAAGGCCTGCTATAATACCATCACTCCAAATACCTAATATATGCAAGAAAGCCTCATGCACACACCTTCAGCATTTTCTTGGTAGTGAAAAGGAACAGAACAGCCAAAGCAGTTTGAAAACCAGCACTAACTTGATTATATGACAAAGTGAAAATATGTGGCGCATGCAATTTTGGCTCATTTTTACAGCTTATGTTCATTTTCAGTAGTCCAATATTGTGAGATGAACAAAGACCTATACGTTAGATTTGTAGAAGACATGTTTCTTCTTATACTACTTCTCCACTCTTTTCCTTCAATATATTAATTGTTCCCTTAAACCAGAAGCAGTGTGTATTCATATCTTACGCATGTCATGTCAGTCCAATATGCATCTATGAAAAAATACTCTGATTTTCAGAGTTAAGTATCTAGATCAAAACCACAAAGATGAGAAAGTGGAAGGGTATATTATTCACTCCGAGGTAAGAAAAACTCACAGATGGCTCACTAACTGAGAATCGGTATAGAAGAATGTGTAACATTATACCAGAGCACCTGAACCAACATATCCACATACCAACTTAAGGATGTCTCGACACAAGATGCATAAAAGAATATATCTATCCTACTAAGCACAACGGCATCTATTTGACTTATTCCTTCAGTTCATTAGTCAAAAGAATTAAATTACATCCGAGTAATCAAAACACAACAGTAAACACTTGGTTCAGAAGTCATTGCAAGTGAACTAGCTAATTGGACATCTTGGCGATCCCTACTCAGTATTAAAAAATAAATAATAAATTAGAGCCAAGACACTACAGAGTAGATAAATTGTCTTACCTGAAGCTCTGCTAGTTTATCACGGATTTGCATGTAACCTAAATGAAGTTTGCCTCCAAAATGATCAGCTAAACGTCGGTCACTGAAAGGACAAAAGAAAGTAAAATACTTCACCAAGAAGGTTGAAATATAGAACAGACAAGTATAATATAGCTTTCTTATAATTTATTATCTAGCAATAGCATGATCTACAAACACATAAAACAGAAAAAAGACGCACATTATGTAGCTGCAAAAGTTATCCTCGTAAAACTGGGCCCAAAAGCCTGCTGGTATTGAGGTATAATATTCGGGTCAAAAGCTGAAACACTTGAAACCCCATATGCTGATTCTTTTAAGCCCTCAAAACAAGACAAAATAACATGATAATAGCTAGGAGAGACAATCAAGATTTACCTATCATAAACACTTAAAAATGCTCCACAAATGTCACAAACACGAAGCTTTTGATCAGTCTGTACAAACATTGCAATTCAAAGGATTCATTAGTAAAGTCCATATCAGATCAGCAAATGAAAACAACCGACATCCATTGGACTTTTAAAATTGAATCATCAAACTGAAAGGAATCATGTCAGGCCCTGTCAATGAACCTATAATATCCTGAAGTATTAGGACATTAAAGCATGTGACAGCTTCTTCATACAATTTATCCAAGTAGCTCCTAAAACAAATTAGCCAATGAAAGAAACAGTATACTGAATGGTAATAAACTGTAATTTCTCCACAAACACACAGAGCCAAGCTCAAAATCATTATAATATGCATAAACCTATCTCAGAGCATACTAGTACAGTCTTCTTCCTAACCGGAAGTGAAGTCAAACATATCTGTATAGATTCTAAACTGCTTATAGCAAACCATTAAACTAATTTCAGGACGTATGACCTTGCACATGCATCTTCAATTTACGAACTTGTTCCTTACTTCCTTTGGTGCCTTTAATTGTTTGGTTATGAGAAGAAAACAGACTTACAATGCGAACATCAGCAGCTGTGTACTTTGAGGAGTCCAGAACAGGCTCCTGTCTAGCAGGCAGCTGAACAGGAAAGGAAAAATCAGTATACAAACAAAAAAAACCCATATTTATCTGAAAATGGAAACAAAGGAGGACAAAATTCAAGGAAGAAAATAATGAGCCAAAAGTTGGGAATTGGAAACCTTTTTAAGCGCTTCAGCCTCTTCCAGTGCTTTTTGTGCTTCATCCACCATCCCCTGCTCACCTAAACAACAAAGAGGAAAGTTAGAGATTAACAATTCAGCAGAACTATGTGACCAACAAAATAAAATAAAGCAAAACAACACTGCTATATATCCATAAATTACTAGAACTATAAATAACACAGTCCCCTAATCTCAATTAATACAACTCATCAACTTGGTTTTAAAAAGCGTGATGCGCTCCGAGGCGACAAAGGTCCCTAAAGCCGAGGCGCGAGGCGAGAAGCGAAGGCGAGCGCATTTTGTAGGCGAGGCGCCTTTTTTTTAAAAAAATTTATAAATTAACTATATAACATATTTTGTACTTAAAAATATGATACTTTTATTATAAATGCCTAAAGATAAAAATATTTCCTACTTAAATTTGTACTTAAGTCTCAAATTAAATAAAGAGATATAAGAAAACAACCATATCAAGCTGGGTTTGGCTAAAGCGTTGGTGGCTGCTCTTACCCGCGAGTCGCGACGGTGGCTGGGTCCTTTGGGCTTGCCGGCGACGGTGGAATTTGGGGAGAGGCAGAGCAATTTGGAGACTAGAGAGAGGCTGAGTTTTGTTTATCGTGAATTTGGGTTTTAGGTTAACAATTAAAGGTATTTTTTTAATTAAAATATAAGGTATATTCTAATAAAAAATATAAAAACACGTGTTTTTTTTTATAAATCACGCCTCGCTCCTCAGAGGCGTCGCCTCACTCGCCTCAAGCCTCAGGCAGAAGCGACCGGAGGCGCGCGCATCATGTACTTCGCTTCGCCTCAACCCTCCGAGGCGTTTTCTTCTTCGCCTCGCTCGCCTCACGCCTCAGGTGTGCCTGAGGCGCGCTTTTTAATACCAAGCTCATCAATGAGGTAGGTTGGTTTTTGGGGTGGGGGTGGGGGTACTGTTAGTTAAGTAATAACCTATAATACTCTGTTTTATGCTAAATCATATTTCTATAATTTTGTAACTATGACAGAAGAACTCAGAACAAAAGCAATAAACAGCAAAATTATTAATAAGAAAAACGAGTAACTTGAGGAGCGAGGATTGTCATTGATTGCTAATTTTATATATCAATTCCCTCACATACAAGCATAACTTTTTTCAGTTGATGTATCATTAAGCAGTATACTTTACCAAGATCTTCTGCTTTCTTTAGCTTCTCATTTATCATCTCCTGGATATGAGGATCAGGTGCAGATACAGGCAATGGTGCCAATGGTGGTGGATTTGGCAGGGGTTGAGGGAGTGATGCCCTATCTTTATTGAATGCATCCAAAAGCAATACCGACTATCACCATAAGAAAATGTCGCATGTTCAATGGTCAAAAGATAATCCAAAAATCAAGATCATGAAACTTTCACCACAGCTAAATCAAGAATACTGCACCACGACATTAATATTTTGATTTTAATTCTAAACCTCCAAAAGCTACGACATACCTGCTTGTCTGCTCTTGTAGTTCTAAGCTCCTCTACTTCTTCGAGAGCTCGAATCTTAAGATCTGTCTTGCCTTCAAGATCTATATAATAAAAGTAACATGAATGAAATTTCCCAAAAGACTTTCAAGCAATCTTGTATGGGGATTTTATAAAAGGGTTCTGTTACAATCATAATTACAGAAGAAGTGTGGAAATTAGCAAAGAAATGAACCCTTAATAATTTAAGAAATAAATTTAATGGTAGTTCACGCTCCTTTAAAAGAAACAAACAAAAAATTTCAATATATTTTACTAGAAAATTTCAAACTTAAAGTACGAGGACAGTAGAAACACTCGAGGTTTCAATATGTTTGTCCTCTTTACCAAAAGAAGACTTTAAAACAAGGAGTGATCTAGATGATTTACCAAATTTCTGGGTGAAATAGTAAGAACAAAAAATGTTGAATCCTTAGCCAAATTAATCCATAAATATTTAATACTAAGGCATCTGTCTAAATCATCCCTGTTTAGGTTTGTGGTTTTTAGCATTGTCCCATCTACAAGTTACTAGCACCTTAAAGCAAAACATAGGGGGAGAATGAAGTTCAACTACCAGAACAGCTCAGCCTCTCAACATGCAAACCTAAAAATATACAGAACCATCAAACCAAATCCCCTTAATAATCAACTAAGACAGCAGTTGAGATGAATTCCTTAGAGGAAACACGATTTCTTAGAACAAGACAGTAAGTTGGCCTCCTATAGACTGTGCAAGGATATGGATGTGAAAGCAAAGGGAACATAATAAATCAAATGAAATAAATTCTTAAACCCAGCGCCCAAAATAGTAATTTTTAAGTTACGTCATGAATGGTTCAGCAATAAGTTCCTAACATAAATATAGAAAATTTCCAACACTTTCTAACTTATTTTTGAACAGCAGAAAGTTAAATAGCTCAAAACAACATTGTCTTAACTCTGGAACAATGCATATGCCATCTCAAAACACATTACCATGTAGATCAGCTTCTTTCAGTTTCTCCTTTATCTGCTTCGACAGCTCAAGTATTTCAGGTGTCTGCAATTTCAGAATTTGCAAAATCAACATGAGAAAAAACAAATGACCTCAGATAAAACTAACGAAAGTGAATCAGCTTATTTTGCCTTACCTGTGTAACCTCAGAAACAGATATTGCAATGGCAGCTTTTGCATCCTCATCTTCAAGACGCCTTAAAGCTCTGCCAATTTTCCTATCACACTCGACAATGAGTCTATCGATGGCATCCTCCAATTCTCTGTCATAGTTATCAATACCTTTTGCCTTGGCTTCTTCATATCTAGTAAGAGTTAAGCGAAAAAACAAATGCCATACCTTACTTCTAGATAGCATAAAAATAGGCCATCAGCCAGTGGTCCATTAGAATATCACTCAGCCTCTTCTTTTCTTCTGATATACTCATATTTAGAACATTTAATATACTTCAAAGGACAAGGTAGAGAGAACTAGAGACAGCTAGAGGTACAAGATCCTGTAAGACAACCTAGTTGATACTTTGTTATGACTACATGATACTTACTAGGATACCCCAGGTCTCAACAGGTATACCAGTCAAACAAAAATAACAATGTTAAGTCGCAACGTATGAAAATTTGCAAGCAATCAGAGTTAAAAGGATACTCTTTCCTCAGCTGTAAGGAGTGGACCTTTGGGCACGGTCCCATATCCATTTTCTGAATCAAGATTGGAAACAGAATGTGATCATTAATGTAAAAATCACAAGAACTTAACCTTCAACAGTCAAACTCAAAACCTTGATAAGGATGGCCCATTATTGACCTACGATGTAACTAAACAAGTACAGAATCTTAATTGGATGATTTAACCAAAATCCTCTCCTCAAAACAAGAGTATTTGTATCAATTGATGCCATGAATAAAAAAATAGCATTAGAAAAGGAAAAATAAATTAGAAATACTATAATAAGCTTACTTGATTTATTTGTTTAATTGTTTTCCATGTTACCAACCAATGACAGATCAAACTAGTATAGTCACAGTCCTTTTCTTCTTCCCTAGACATCTTAAGTAAACAAACTTAGCAACACAGAATTTAATGAAGTTTTCCCCTTCTTTGTCTACTAACAAAAAATACTACATATCACTCCTATTTTTCTCTTTTTATTTATATTCCCTATATTACTCGATCTACTACCTAGCTACCGGTAATAATGCTCCTTTTGGTAGTTAATTTGGGAATTTAGCGTTTTTCACTTCCTCAAAAGTAATTAAAAATAAAATGATGATTCATATTTAGCAAGTGAAAATAGCAGAACTCAACACAATCATTCAATTTAATAGTAAATCATGCACTTCACGATTTTTTAAGGGAAAAAAACTAGAAGCTAGAATTTTAACTTTTCAGAAACATTATTGGTTCAGTGAACAAACACATTTCACTTTCCTAAAAAAATCAGTGAAAACGACCCAATGGAACCTAAACTAATACCATATCAAAAAAAAATTAGAACCAAGCTTCCCTTTCTTTCCTTGCAAAACATTTTCACAGAAATCAAACGACTTCCCAAGTTCTTCAGTTTTTAACTTCTTTCTGTTTTTCTTTGAGAGGGACAGTACAAATTCTTCGTCTACCTAAGTCCAACACTCCACAAACTAAATGAATCTCTGGCTAGGCTATAATTTAATAAAATATATATAATGAAAGCAAAGATTAGGGCTTGATAAGAGAGAATCCCAATAACAGGTAAATTAATAAAGCGAGAAGAAATCAATGAATCGAAAACCAAATTTCCATCAAAGTACCGTTAATTGGAAGAGCTCGTGAGGGCAAAGACCGGACAAAAAGAGACGGCAAACATCGCGATCGTAGTACTTGCGATTCACTTCCCGTACGTCGCCATTCCGATTGGCACCCATCAGCACATCGAGCTGTTTCCTCATAGCGTCCATTTTCGTGGCGTTCTCGCTTTAGGTGATTTCTTCTCCTTTTTCTCTTGAAGAGTGAATGGGAAAATTGTAACCTACAACACACTTCTTTTTATTTCTCTTACTGTAAGAGGTAAAGCGGAGGGAGACTATTTCTAGGGTTTGGTTTTATCCTGGGTTCGATAGCTTCGGCCTTTACGGGGTATTTAATTGGAATTTTGATTTTCTTTATCGGTAATTAAATCACCACTTAATTATGAACTGAAGTGGTTTTAATATGACCATTATATTTTTAATTTTGTTATTTTGACCATGTAATTATTTAAGCGGTAACAATCAAGTCGCCTGCTATTAAAACGTAACGGAGAGAATGATATTACGGCTAGCAAAATTTTATTCAATTATATATTTGATCTTCGTTACTTACATAGTTTTTTAATTTGGTACAAATTTTATTTTAATTTAATAATTTAATCCTTCAATCACAACATAGTCATCATTTTTCTTTTAATTTATTTGATTTAATAAATTTATCTTCTTCATCCAAGCAGGTGGTAACACGTGTCACCTTTTTAAAGGAAGAAAATAAATGTAAGGCTTGGCTTGGGTAGGATTCAAACTAAGATTTCTTCGAAAAAACGATGTGCTACACTACCATTAAAAGTATTTTGTGATGTGATTTGCATAGGGATGGACATTTTACCCGGACTCGACGGGTTCCGACTCGGCCCGATCAGGTCGAATTTTTTAATGAAAAAATTGGATTCGGGTCGGATTTTTGTTGATGATAAACTTGGGTTCAGGTTTAGGCTGGAAAATATCTGACCCGACCCGAGACTAATAGTGTAATTTTCCCTTAAATTTTTAGTGATATTTATAATAGTACCCCTCTTTATATATATATTTTACAATTAAGTCTTTAAAATTGAATTTTTATTTATAATTTAGTCCTTTAAATTTTTTTTTACAATTAAGTCCCTTAAAATTATTTTTTACAATTAAGACCCTAAAATTAATTTATTTTATATAGGTCGGGTCGGGGTCGGATTTAGTATATTTATTTTCGAGTCGGGTCGGATCGGGTTTTTAAAAGAATATTTTTCAGGTCGGATCTGTTGCGACTAAAAAAATTTCAAAAACTTCGAGTACCTCGGATGTCGCCCGAAGGAACCGGGTTTTGATTTGTTTTTGAAAAATTAGTCGAATTTTAATAAAAATAGAGGAGTTGCCACCGGCCATTTAAAAATGGTAGACCAGACAGTGAAATAAAACCAGAGATTATTTCTTTTGAAAGTGGGTCCGGGAGTCGGTTACAGGCGGGGAAGGATGAGCACCCCCGTCGTGCCCGAAAATCGGTACCAAAACATTACTGCTTAATTAATATTAAATTTTGCGAATTAAAGTGATGAATCGTATCGAAATTTGGTTATACGGGCGAGTGAATTTTAAAAGCCTTAATATTCGAGAGAGAACGTCCGAACCACCACCACTACGACTGGTACTGGCCTCGTTCACTCCCGAATAAAAAGGCATTCGCATTGCAATTTATAAACCGAAATGCAACTTAGAAAACATGAAACATAAAATTAAATACGGAAGAGACATAGAATAAATGGCAAGAACATATATTAAAAATGGCAAAAATGCATGAGTAACAACATATAATATAACCAAAATAAAAAACGCAAAGCAAACAAAAGCAAACTGCCAGGGGCCAAAATTGCGATAAACCCATTCAAAACACTAATTAAAAAACGGAATAAGGACTTAATTAAAATGACGCGAGAAACCACAGGGACCAAAACGGGCATTTTACCGTCCGGAAATCAGCTAGAACGGAAATAAGACGAAATTGAAAACATGGGAAAACCTACAGGGACTGCGGTCGTAGTTTTGAAAGCCGGAAGCCCTCCCTCGTGCAATAAGAATGACGCGGAGGGGCTTAAAAGGTGATTAAACCTATTTTATAAGTCTAAAACAATATAAAACCACATAAAAAAACATTTTAATCTCTTTTAGAAACCCTAGACCAAAACGCACAGAGCTCTCCCCCTCTCTGGCTTCCCGGCGCCGTCACCCACTCCGGTCGCCGTTGCCGGCGCCGAAGTCTTTTAAGAAAAACCTTTTTTTTTCTTTTGAAACCTTTTTTTTGTTCGAAACCCAAAACCAGATCCCAAAACAACTTTGAAAAGAACAAACCCCAAAAGGGAAGCCCCCTCCCCTTTTAAAAAATTCGAAACGGAGCCCTAAAATCTTCCCAACCGAGGCCCGGACGGCTCACCCGTCGAACTTCCCGACGGAAGTCAAAGGTTTATCGCCGCCACGACTCGAAAGCCAGAGGAGATGGAGCTCTCGGAAGGTAAAAACAAACTTTCCCTTCTTCTTGCTATCTTTTTTTGTTTTGAATGTTTGCATGCAATCGAAAGATCAAAGAGAAACGCTACCTCAGAAGGCTTTTTTGTTATTATTGCTCTCTCTGAAGAATCCCGAATGGGGTTTACAATCTCTCTGCTGATTTTTCGTGCTCATTGGTTTCTCTCCGTTTTTTGCTCTCTCCTCCTCTTTTTTGTTTTCGGTTTCCTATATAACCGAGATACATTTCAAAAGGAACATTAAAGCTGAATTCTTGTCTCTGATCTTGTTTGGTTGACTTTGCGTCTTGATTTATTGTTTTTGTTTTTTGTTCTTTTCATTGCTGTTTTTGGGTCACTGACCACCTCTGTTTTGCTGTTGCATGTCGACATTGCCGGAAATGGGAGGAGGCGTGCCGGTTGCAGGAGGTAGACGCGCTCGTGGCAGACCAACAGTCAGAAGGTTCAGGCGCGTGGGTAGCAGAGGGGACGTCGAACCGCCGCGTGTGTGGAGCGTGGGATCTCTGGGCTCATCTGAGCCGTCCGATGCGTTTGAGATCGGACAGTTGAGGTGTGCGCGACGCTTGACAAGAACCAGGCTCGCTAGGGTTTGTGATTCAGGATCCAATCTCGACCGTTGGATGACCCTCCCCGATCCAACGGTTTGGAGAGATGCGGCGCAAGACTGAAGATGGGGCTCTCCTAGGGTTTCATCTAGAGGCCTGATCTGGATCGTTGATCTTGTGTCAGATCCAACGGTGATGGTTTGTGGCGGCTGCATCACAAAGCATGGGATTAGGGTTTCTCTTTTATTTAGTTGGGCTGAGAATGTATGGGCTCACCGGGCCATTCATTTATTTTGTTTAAGTATGGACTGTTATTAATATTTATATATGGGCTCTTCATATCTTACGTTTTATTTTTAATATAATACTATCCAATAATAATTATTATTATAATAATAATAAACAATAATAGTAATAGTACCTAACAGCAAACAATAAGAAGAAGTTAATTATAACACGAAAGTAGCAAATATTGATACCAAATATATACACAAAACACACCTATATCTAATATGTCACATGCATACATATACAATAAATAACACTCATAATAGTAATGTAATAATATGTATGATACTAATAGATAATATGATGATAATAAGACATGACACACACACACATATATATATATATCTTTTTTTTTTGTTTTTCTTCTTTTTTTCTTTTTAGTCTTAACTTAAATAATAGCCCGATATAAGCCCATTAATCATCACAAACATAAAGAGGTTCAAGGTCCGGACAAAATTAGTGATTACAGTTGCCCCTCTTTGCTTATACTTGTGGAACAAGAATAAAGCAAAGACAATAAGCACTAATTTTGTCCTACTTCACTGTTGGACGGTTTGCCTTCCCAAAGTAGCCACGCGATTCCAAGTGATTCTTCTTCCCAAAACCTTTCGATCGTGGATTCTCCCCTAGATGCCCCGAATAGAGAGACAGAGAGTTTTTTCAATTTTATTTTGCAGATTTCCATTCCTCAAGTGCCCGAACGGATAGGCGGGTTCTATTCTCCAAGTGCCCGAATAGATGGGCAGATTCCAAATATCTTTGTCTTCACTTCCCGTAAAAACAAGTTGGTTATCCGAACAACCTTGCCTTCCCTTTCGCGGTCTAAAAGCAAGCTGTCCATTCCGCAGTAAAAAAAAAAGCTGAAACTCCGAATATTTTTGCCTCCTCGTCGTGGTCAAAAGGCGAACTTGGGCGTCCAAGTGGATTTTCTTTCCCTTCACGGTCGTAAAGCAAACTAGTCATAACTAAATTTGTCCAACTTCCTTGTTGGACGATTTACTCTCCTGGAGCTGCAATGTGCTACACCGAGTAATTTTCTCTTTGAAGCCTTAAGAATATGAGTTCTCTCTCCATAGAACTCATTTTCTTGGCGTGTTCTTCGAGTGGCAGTTCTTCCTATATAGAACTTTCGTCCTCGTATTTCTAAAATCAAAGATCTCCAAGTCCTCTCTCTGTAGGACCCTCCGCTTTCGAGATCTTGAAGCCTTAGGATTCTGAGTTTTTTTCTCCACAAAACTCCTCTTCCTTAGCGTACTCTTCGAGTAGTAGTTCATTCTCTATCGAACTCCCCTCTAAAATAAAGGATCTGTAAGTCCCCTCTCCGTAGGACCCTCCACTTTCGAGATCCTGAAGCCTTAGGATTCTGAGTTTTTTCTCCACAGAACTCCTCTTCCTTAGCGTACTGTTCGAGTAGTAGTTCTTTCTCTACTGAACTCCTCTCTGAAATCAAGGATCTACAAGTCCCCTCTCCGTAGGACCCTCCTCTTTCGAGATCCTGAAGCCTTAGGATTCTGAGTTTTTTCTCCACTAAACTCCTCTTCCTTAGCGTACTCTTCGAGTAGTAGTTCTTTCTCTATAGAACTCATCTCTGAAATCAAGGATCTACAAGTCCCCTCTCCATAGGACCCTCCGCTTTCGAGATCCTGAAGTCGTAAGTTCCTTCTTTATAGAGCTTGTTTGGACCCTTTCTCTGTAGGATCCTTCATCTTGAAATCTTTCGGCAAGCTTGAAAGCTTTGATCTGAAATCCTTGAGTGGCGAACATAAAGACTTCGCCTGACATTCTGGAGCGGCGGCTTGAAAGGCTTCGCCCGAAATCCTTTTAGTTCTCGCTTTATCGTTTTCTCTTCGTCCTGAGAGGTATTCAAGTTGTCTTTCAAAAATCTGTGTAAAGGGATAAGATTAAGAAATTTTGATCTTTTAAGAAAATTATCCTTTATGAAGGATATAGTTTTGAGGAAAAACATCTTTTTGGAAGGATAAAATTGAGAAATTTTGTCTTTTAAGAAAAATATCATTTGAGAAGGATGAAATTGAGAAATTGAGTTTTGAGGAAAACATCCTTTTGGAAAGATAAAATTGAGAAAATAAGTTTTGAGAAAAACATCCTTTTGGAAGGATAAAAATTGAGAAATCGAGTTTTGAGGAAAACGACCTTTTGGAAGGATAAAGAATTGAGAAATTTGAGTTTTGAGAAATACGACCTTTTGGAAGGATAAAGATTGAGAAATTTGAGTTTTAAGAAAAACATCCTTTTGGAAGGATAAAAAATGAGAAATTTGAGTTTTGAGAAAAACATCCTTTTGGAAGGATAAATTTAAGAAATTCGAGTTTTAAGAAAAACAATCTTCAAGGAAGATTAAAATCGGGGGTTGGAAAGATTTTAAGAATCCTAATTACGAAAGTCGAAGGACTCTTGACTCTTGTGAGATCTGCTTCTCCTCTCGTGAAGCTGTAGATATGTTCTTTTACCAATCTTCAAACGTTTGTTTAGAGAAAACAAAATGCTATGATATGATTTAATATGCTCCTAGCATGGGTGACATCTAGCTATCGATGATGCATGAGCATATTTCAGGATGCAATGATGCATGTGTTTACGAGAATGCAAAGATGCATGTGTTTACGAGAATGCAAAGATGTATGGATTTAGTTTGTCTTCATTTCTTAGGGTTAGTTGTCGTTATCCTGGGACTACAACCATCCATCAATCTTGTGTCTTAAGAAATCTGACCCCTAATTTTCTGTCGATCGTTCTTCATTTTAAAATTTGAGTCGAGTGACCTCGGTCGCATTCTAAATCCTTTCTGGCCTTGTGCCATCTTTCATATACTTCGGTTTGAACCTTTTTACGTGAAAACCTTAGTTCCTCCACGGACAATAGTGCCCTATCATGGTAATTTACCCTCACTGACTCTTCGTCGTTCCACCTCACGTCGTGCCCCTCAACCTTTGGGCCTTGCTGATGCATTTATCTCCGAAGTAATACAGAGAGATCTCTTGGTTTAAAAAGTACCAGTTTAAGGATTGTCATTCTAATGAAGAATGCCTTTTTTTTATTACCATACAGAACCTTGAAGTCAAAATTCTAAAAGAAAAAAAATAGAATAGGATGCCCCAGATATCAAATGCAAGAGTGTCTTAGATCCTACTTTCCGATGATCAGCTTGAGTCAATGGAGACTCTGAATGTTGTGGCGATATACGAAGTTGTGAAACTCTTTCCAAATCGCTCGGTTCATCCTCATGATTATGGTATTTGCTTAATTGGCTCGATTACTATTCCTTCTAGTTCTCATAATGTTTCTCCGTATGTTTTCAAAAAATTTAGCCCATTTGAATAGAAAATGTCACTCCAAGAATTTTAAATGTAAGCATGTGCTTCTGATTATTGTGTCAGTGTCTTCAAGGATTCACATCCGAGACTTATTCGGTTTGCTCATTCGTTTCTTTTTTTTCTTAGGAGAATTCAAATCGTCACAGTCCTTTGTCTTGAGGATACTGATGGAGCATACAACAATACCCCGAGTTACTCGGCATAGTCACGACTTGAAAATATTACCATCACTCATGAAGTGAAGGGTTTCGGGCTTCAGCGGAGTGCCCCAAGAATTCCACACTCGTATCCGAAAATGCCTATTACCAGGTTTCGAATATTGGAGTGCTTTTCGATTAATGCCTATTACCAGGCTCTGAAATTTTATTTTGTTTTGAAACAGTATATATTTTTTCTTTCATTTCTCTTTCCCTTTTATTTTTATTTTTTTTGCACATTCGAGTAACTCTACTTGGGCTTTCTTAGGAGATTCCCTTATCATCGAACATCATTGAAGGAAAAGTATTCTTGCTTCTCTCGCTTTATCGCCCGAAGCAGACGGAGCAGGACATCATACTTCATCATTTTCACAACATTCGATCGATCTCTTGGAGTATGATCAATGCCACATCATGCATATGATATCCGAGGACCTACGGAGGTATGGAGAGATATATGCATATACATGATTTCAAGGTCATTGTATGTTAAAAAAAAGTGCATTTCATTAGAACGTCAAATTGTAAACATAACAAGTGCCCTTAAAAAATCATTGCTATCTTGGGCAAAGGATAGCAACGTTTGTTCCATGCATTATTTCGAGAGAAAAATGCAACATACAAGACTCCTAAAGATGGTCGGGCATTAGCACACCCCAAAAGTCACAACCCCGATATTTCCTTTCAGAATGTCAAGTGACCGTTCTCGATCAGAGCCTGCACCTTGTTTTTCACTGCCCCACAATTCTCTGTGGTGTGGCCCGTGCTTTCCACATGGTAGTCACATACGGCATTGACATCATAGCCTTCAGGATAGGGAGGATCCTTTGGTTTGGACTGAACCGGAGTTAGAAGCTTCTTCTCAATAAGCATTGGGAGCAAATCGGTGTACGGCATAGGAATTGGATGAAGATCCCTTGGAGGCTTTGCAGACCGGGATGCTTGATTATGGTAGCGGCCAGAAGACTGGTTGTTCGAGTGAGAACCCACCATGTGAACTTGGGACCCATGCCCCTTGTGGGTGGTTGTGCCATAGGGATCTACTATCTTCCCTTTCTTAATGGCGTCCTCGATACATTCTCCCGTCAAGACCATGTCTGCAAAGCTGATGGAGGGATTGCTTATCAAGCGATCGTACAAGACTCCTTTCAGAGTGTCAACAAACAAAGGAATGATTTCACCTTCCGAAAGTGGGGGCTGCACCTGAGCTGCTACGTCTCGCCAATGTCGGGCATACTCACGGATACTCTTATCGTGCTTTTGTTCCATCCCTTGTAACATGAGCCGATTCGGAGTCATATCAGTTACATGCTTGTATTGACCCACGAACGCCTTCGAAAGATCGCTCCATGACTTGATGTCGACTCGTCTAAGTTGAGTATACCAACGGGTTGCGGAACCAGTTAAACTGTCTTGAAAGCAGTGGATAAGTAGCTTCTCGTCTTTTATAAAAGCTGCCATTTTTCGGCAATACATAGTGATGTGAGCTGAAGGACAAGTAGTCCCGTCGTACTTATCAAAGTCGGGGGACTTGAATTTCGGAGGTAAAACTAAATCCGCTACAAGGCTCAAATCACTGGCATCATTCCCTTGCTTATCCATTCCTTGCAAGGCCATGAACTTTTCTTCAAAGAGACGAAACTTCTCCTCGTACTTCTTTTCTACCTCGGCCCTAATCATTTCTTCTGCCTCATTCAACATGTTTAGATACGGTACTTCAACCTCGAGATCTTCTCCTAACTCAACAGGTTGGTCCAAGTGACGGCTAGCCGGTGCCCCTGTAGGACGATTAGCGGGCGTTCCCTTGAGGTTAATATGCACTCTCTTCCCGGTGGTTGGCGCTCCTAGTTGGATATGTGATGTAGTCACACCTACTCCCCTCTCATTCGAATTGCCCCCTGATCCTCCTTCTTTACTGAACTTCTTCTCAAGCAGTTCGGTCATCTGAGCGATGATGGTGGTTTGTGATTGCGCAATCTGATCCTTAATGTTTTGCTCGATTCCATCCAATCGGCCCTCGAGGTCCTTCTGACCTTGTTTAACCCTGGCCATCCTTTCTTCCATTGCTCGTGACTGAGAGCGGGTATCGTACGAACGCGGAATGGTTGTAGATTGGAAACTTCACCACTGTAATAATATTTTTTCAATATTAATTCGTTATTTAGTTGGTCAATGCATGTCATGATGTATGAACATATGATGCAATGAAATATGTACACATGTGTATGCGGATGAAATGTGTTGGCCCTATAGGTGATTCCACTTAGGTCGACTATCATTCGAACGTGAAGGAGGTTCCTTGTTAAAAGACAATCATAGCAAAGTCTTACAAATATGCTTCTGCTTGTGATCTAAAGATGTTGATTCGATAGACGGTTTGAAATTTTGCGGCTCAGGATGTTTGGAGTAGATCCGATCTCGCTTGACTTCCTCAGGATGGAGAAGAGACGTGCCTTCTTCGGTGGTGGGCATTAAATGACCTGACACTGTGCTTTCGCTCGGTAAACTGCCCCTTTATCTGTTCTGTCCGATGTCGGACTTGCTAATTGGCATTATCCTTTCTAGCAACCTCTCGTCCACAATGATAGCCCCAAAAATGGGTAGAACCACCCTAACTCATGAAATGCATGTACGAAAAGTAGATGCAAAAATATAATAAGAATAATCGTTAGTGTAGGATAAACATGATAAAAAGGCAATCATAAAAGCAAGCAACCCTATTTATCCCGTCTAATGAACCTAGGTTGTCCGCATGGCTCTAAAAGGGGTGGGCAATCTAGTTCTCTATATGCAGTTTTGGTTCTAGGAGGTACTCGAACTGTCCTCGCTGTCCCCTACTAAGGGTAGCAAGGCCCCTGGTCATCACCCATTATAGGTTCCTCTCAACCGAGTTCAATTCGAAGGGACCCTTTCGCTATATCCAGACGGAGAAACGATATTCCCACGAAGATATAGGGTACTCGAGCCCCGAAGGTACTTGCTAAGCCTATACGGAGGAACAATATCCCCACGAAAGCACTAGCGTTTTCCCCCCACTTAAAACAAACGGGTTTAAATGCCAATTTTAAATGCGTTTAAAATAAACTCGCACTTATAAACAAATATCGATCAACTCGGTCACTTTAATTCGAAACTTCTAATATTAATTGAGCGGTAAAGTTTTTTTTGGCTCGACTCTCTTTTTTTTGTTTTTGAAAACAAAATTTGTCCCCAGCAGAGTCGCCATCTGTTGCGACTAAAAAAATTTCAGAAAAATACATGGTACCTCGGATGTCACCCGAAGGAACAGGGTTTTGATTTGTTTTCGAAAAATTAGTCAAATTTTAATAAAAATGGAGGAGTCACCACCGGCCATTTAAAAATGGTAGACCAGACACCGAAATAAAACCAGAGATTCTTTCTTTTGAAAGTGGGTCCGGGAGTCGGTTACACGCGGGGAAGGATGAGCACCCCCGTCGTGCCCGAAAATCGGTACCAAAACATTACCGCTTAATTAATATTAAATTTTGCGAATTAAAGTGACGAATCATATCGAAATTTGGTTATACGGGCGAGTGAATTTTAAAAGCCTTAATATTCGAGAGAGAACGTCCGAACCACCACCACTACGACTGGTACTGGCCTCGTTCACTCCCGAATAAAAAGGCATTCGCATTGCAATTTATAAACCGAAATGCAACTTAGAAAACATGAAACATAAAATTAAATACGGAAGAGACATAGAATAAATGGCAATAACATATATTAAAAATGGCAAAAATGCATGAGTAACAACATATAATATAACCAAAATAAAAAACGCAAAGCAAACAAAAGCAAACTGCCAGGGGCCAAAATTGCGATAAACCCATTCAAAACACTAATTAAAAAACGGAATAAGGACTTAATTAAAATGACGCAAGAAACCACAGGGACCAAAACGGGCATTTTACCGTCCGGAAATCAGCTAGAACGGAAATAGGACGAAATTGAAAACATGGGAAAATCTACAGGGACTGCGGTCGTAGTTTTGAAAGCTGGAAGCCCTCCCTCGCGCAATAAGAATGACGCTGAGGGGCTTAAAAGGTGATTAAACCTATTTTATAAGTCTAAAACAATATAAAACCGCATAAAAAAACATTTTAATCTCTTTTAGAAACCCTAGACCAAAACGCACAGAGCTCTCCCCCTCTCTGGCTTCCCGACGCCGTCACCCACTCCGGTCGCCGTTGCCGGCGTCGGAGTCTTTTAAAAAAACCCTTTTTTTCTTTTGAAACCCTTTTTTTGTTCGAAACCCAAAACCAGATCCCAAAACAACTTTGAAAAGAACAAACCCCAAAAGGGAAGCCCCCTCCCCTTTTAAAAAATTCGAAACGGAGCCCTAAAATCTTCCCAACCGAGGCCCGGACGGCTCACCCGTCGAACTTCCCGACGGAAGTCAAGGGTTTATCGCCGCCACGACTCGAAAGCCAGAGGAGATGGAGCTCTCGGAAGGTAAAAACAAACTTTCCCTTCTTATTGCTATCTTTCTTTGTTTTGAATGTTTGCATGCAATCGAAAGATCAAAGAGAAACACTACCTCAGAAGGCTTTTTTGTTATTATTGCTCTCTCTGAAGAATCCCGAATGGGGTTTACAATCTCTCTGCTGATTTTTCGTGCTCACTGGTTTCTCTCCGTTTTTTGCTCTCTCCTCCTCTTTTTTGTTTTCGGTTTCCTATATAACCGAGATACATTTCAAAAGGAACATTAAAGCTGAATTCTTGTCTCTAATCTTGTTTGGTTGACTTTGCGTCTTGATTTATTGTTTTTGTTTTTTGTTCTTTTCATTGCTGTTTTTGGGTCACTGACCACCTCTGTTTTACTGTTTCATGTCGACATTGCCGGAAATGGGAGGAGGCGTGCCGGTTGCAGGAGGTAGACGCGCTCGTGGCAGACCAACTGTCAGAAGGTTCAGGCGCATGGGCGCGTGGGTAGCAGAGGGGACGTCGAACCGCCGCGCGTGTGGAGCGTGGGATCTCTGGGCTCATCTGAGCCGTCCGATGCGTTTGAGATCGGGCGGTTGAGGTGTGCGCGGCGCTTGACAAGAACCAGGCTCGCTAGGGTTTGTGATCCGGGATCCAATCTCGACCGTTGGATGACCCTCCCCGATCCAACGATTTGGAGAGATGCGACGCAAGACTGAAGATGTGGCTCTCCTAGGGTTTCATCTGGAGGCCTGATCTGGATCGTTGATCTTGTGTCAGATCCAACGGTGATGGTTTGTGGCGGTTGCATCACAAAGCATGGGATTAGGGTTTCTCTTTTATTTGGTTGGGCTGAGAATGTATGGGCTCACCGGGCCATTCATTTATTTTATTTAAGTTTGGACTGTTATTAATATTTATATATGGGCTCTTCTTATCTTACATTTTATTTTTAATATAATAATAATAATAATAATAATAATAATAATAATAATAATAATAATAAACAATAATAGTAATAGTACCTAACGGGAAACAATAAGAAGAAGTTAATTATAACACGAAAGTAGCAAATATTGATACCAAATATATACACAAAACACACCTATATCTAATATGTCACATGCATACATATACAATAAATAACACTCATAATATTAATGTAATAATATGTATGATACTAATAGATAATATGATGATAATAAGACATGACACACACACACACACACACATATATATATATATATATATATATATTTCTTTTTTTTGTTTTTCTTCTTTTTTCTTTTTTTAGTCTTAACTTAAATAATAGCCTGATATAAGCCCATTAATCATCACAAACATAAAGAGGTTCAAGGTCCGGACAAAATTAGTGATTACAGGATCGGTGTGAGTTTAGGGTATTTATTTTCGGGTCGGGTGGACCAAAAACCCGACTCGTGCCCATCCCTAGATTTGCAACATTTTTAATATATATATGAGAAAAACTTTGATACACAGCCTTTGTAAAACTAAAATTTATACATGTATAATGATTCAAATTTTGAAATTTTGTGGGTCGGTTTACCCGAAAAGTGGACCTTATATGTTAGGCCCAGTTGGTGTTAAAGAACTTTAGTGGGCTCACTTCTTTGCCATTGGGTCTTTGTGAATGGATTAGATGGAATAAAAAAGTTGGTAAAAAGGCTTATTTCATATTTTACCTATGGTTTGAAAAAAGGGCTGAAGTCTTCTTATAAAATCATATATCTGTGTATAAAGTGAAAAAATATGCTTCCATCACCTTCATAACTCCACTCTTTTTTTCTCTCTCATTCTCTTTTTTCATAAGCCAAAGAAAAGGTTGAGCCTTGGTGATTTTAAGTGTTATTTTTGGATAACTATTTTGATGTTGTAATCTCCATTCAAAGATCTACAAGTAGATGTAAGCTTCATTATGAGTTTTAGTGGGAATTTTGAGGAAAATGGGTTAAAGGAAGGTTTAATCATGTTTTTCAGCCTAAGATTAATGTTTTAGAGTTGTAATTCGTTTTATAACTTTTATATAGAAAAACAAGTTGGAGAATCTTCTAAAGAGTAAGGAAAGAGAAAAGCTTGAGGATTTAAGGGCAAGAAGCTTCTTTCTGGTTGTGGGAGTAAAGTTAGTACACAACTAACTCCCTTGTTTCATGCACATCCTGAGGATGATGTTTTGTTTGCTAAATTTGATGTTATTTGTTGTTTTTGGGTGTTGGGAGCTAAAAACCCTTTAAAATGGCATAATTCGTAATTGTTGTTAAAAGTATGTAAAAATGGTACCAAATCACCCTAAATAAACTTCTACAAGCTGTATGATCGAGTTAAGGGGTTAGTGGTTGTGATTTGGGATGATTTCCCAAGCCGAGAAAGTCATTTTTAGACTTCGTCACCGATATACGGGGAACCGTACTAGTACCCTAGTGTTCTTGGTTAAAGAATATTTTTCGATTGAGACGAACTATTAAGGGGTATCGGTACGTTGTTTAACTTGTACCGATACTCCAAACATATCATTATCGGTACGGATCGACCTATATTGATATGCAAGAGATTGGAAAATTCCAATAAGTCAAATTGGTATCAGTATATAGTGAGTACCGATACTTAGTGGTATTGTACCGGTATGCGAAGGCCAGTACCAATACCCACTGTGCATCCTGCCCAAAAATATTGAACTAGAGCCCAGGGGGCTGAAAAATTATAAAATATGGTTTGATGGTTACGTGATAAAATAAGCTATAAAAGTGTGAATCGGGATTTTATCCTCCTATATGAGCATAATGTGTAATAACTCGGTAAACTTAAATGGGTGACTAGATAATTGGTAGAAACCATAAATTTATCGTAATCATGTCAATGATGTGTGTTGTATAGACACTTGTGTGGTTGAGTCACCCTTGGTTGATAGGATCAGGATACCCATATAGCATGTTGCAACAACAAGAGATGAGACATCAAATGTATGATCTCGAGGTTGTGTGACATCGAGCCTCATTCGAAGATACTCGAGGAAAGATACCAAGTATGAGTGTATATTCTCGATGCTATGTAACATTGGGCTTCACTCCAGATTTGTGGCTTGATGCATATATTTTCTTTATGAGATTAATGTATCTATTGCTTACTATATGTTTAGGCAGCTAGAAGTAACGACGTATGTTCATTTATACGCCATGTCATCATCACTAGCTACATACTCATATTTATGATTTGCATAAAGCATGGTAAAGTGGAAGTGTATCCACTGAGCTTTGCTAGCTCATCGTTTGGAATTGTTGTTTCATTTCTCAAGTAAGTTGGTTGACACTTGTATTGTAGGAGCACCATCGGAGTAAGATTTCAAAATTGACTTGTTTAGAGTACAATACTTAGATTTGTTTGGGCTATGTATTCGTAGGACCCTATGATTTTGTATTGTAACTTGTATTTGGATTTGGATTTGAAACGCGAGTCGAATGCTTTTTTTATATTTGTAATTTAAATAGAGTTCTATTGTAAACGTTTTTAACTACTTAACTATGTTTAAAGTAATTGAACTCAATGGATTTCATAGAAATGATTGTGATTGGGCTAAACTATGTTGAAATTTTGTGGTTGCAGGCTTGAGGCCCAAATGTGACATCTGGATTGAGAGTGTCATAATGTGTTTAAGTTAGGGGTTTAACTTAGGGTTTATAGTTTAGGGGTTTAGATGTAAGGTTTATAATTTAAGATTTAGAATTAGAGTCTAGGACTTAGAATTTAGAGCGTTATGATTAGAGTTTTAGGTTTTAATTTTTATAAAAGGATTATGTAAAAAAAAATTACTCAGACAGTATATCAAAATATAACTATATATAATGTTTTCAATTATAAACTAAATATTATATTTTAAAAATATTTATTAAATGTTGTACACTGCATGGCTTAGTGGTAGCGTGGCATGCAACTTACCCTGAAAACCTTGGTTTAGACCCCACTCAAGTCGTGCTTTTTTTTTTCTTCCGATCAGGTGACACGTAGGGGTGTAAACGAGTTGAGCTCGAGTTGTGTTAAGCTCGACTCAGCTCGTTAAAAATTTGAGTCGAGTTCGAGCTTGAGTAGTTTTTAATGAACCTAAATAATATAAGCTCGACTAGGCTCGTTAAGAATCGAGCCGAGTTCGAGTTTGAGTCCAGTTGAATCAAGTCGAGCGTTAACCGAGCTTTGACCAAGTCGAGGGTTTATGGTGTTAGTTTAGGGTTTAGAGGTTTAGGTTGTTGGGTTTAGAATTTCGGATTTAGATTTTAGGGTTTATGTTTTAGAGTTTTAGGTTTAGGAATTTAGATTTTAAATTTAAAAAATGTAGTATATCATATTTTTTAGTAGCTCACGAGATTTTTGAGCTGGGTATCAAGTAGCTCGGCTCGTTAAGAACTCGAGCTCGAGTATTGACTGAGCTTTGGCGGAGTCGAACTCGAGTAGCTTTTGATTTGTCTCGTCTCATTTACAACCCTAGTGACACGTATCGCCACCTAATAAGAGGAGAAAATAATTTTATTAAATTAAATAAATTAAAAGAAAAGAGGTTTACACGTGTAATCATGTGATGAATGATTAAATTTATTTATAATAAAATTACACATAACCAAAAAGGCCAATCTCATCTTGCAGTTTCGTAAATCTCCACTACCCATCCATTCTAATGAAATATATGACCCAATCCATGCTTTAGCTAGACTATTAGCTTCCAAATTTTTCATCCTAAGAATAAATCGAAAAGTGCATCCACGCAAGCTACCTAGTGAAGTAATTTCTCGGATAATATCTCTATAAATAGCATGACACTTAAACGAATACGAAACTTAATTTAACGCTAATTTACAATCACATTCTACAATTAGGCGAATCTGCTCGCATGAACTGAAAGAACTAAAGAGAACCAACCCAAACCTAAAGGCAAGTAATTTCGCAAGAATTGGAGGACCAGGACCAATCGACTCTTAGTAGGAAACAATAACTTTGTTGTCAGAGTTCTGAATAACTCCTCCAATACCACCAGCACTGACATCTCTCGACATAGCTTCATCCATATTCAACTTCATGAAATCTATAGGGGGTCCAAGATTCAGGGGTTGGAACATGACAAGACAGATTACCTGTATTGTCTGCCAGGGATAGACAAACCATCATATCATCAATCGGTACTAAGGACGCGTAAAATTTTGCCTTAAACCAAGAGGCAAGTTTGAATTTTGCTACAAAGGAAAGTTGAATCACATCCAGCTTCCCTCCATTGAAAACAATATCATTCCACCAAAGCTACAAAGACCCTATTAAAACAACATGAATAAAATGCTAAATAAACTCATTGTGCATTTTGGGGCAAGAGTCCTGCCATAAGTATAGAAGAGAAATTGCATCACTAGGCATTACCAAATAAACATTTCAGTAAGAAGCAAATCATATCCATGGTTCCCATGAGATTTTGCAATAGAATAAAAGGTGTGTTACAGTTTCAATATTAGCCCTGCAAAATGGACGTTCGTTATCCAAAAGCAACAACATCCCTCTATTAGCAAGCTCAAATCGCACAGAAATTCTGTTATTAATTACTTGCCACATGAAAAACTCCACTTTAGGAGGTGCAAGGCCATACCAAATAAACTTACGCCAAAAAGAATTCGATCGAACAGTAGGGAAGTAAATCTTATTGCAGTATTTAACCGAGAAGGCTCCATCCCCCGAACCACTCCACACAAGACAATCCTAAAAATACCCATCAAATTTAAATAAATGGAGAACAGACATTAAAAAAATCCTATTGATACCTTTCCCAATTGAATAAACTTTTTCTAAGGGGAATTTCCCACACCCAACCAACATCAAGATTGGAGCCAAAATCAGATTCTTTCCCAGCTTTGTTAATAGATAACACAAAAATACGAGGGAATATAACTTGAAAAGGGACTTCTCTGATCCAAACATCCGACCAAAACAAAATTGACCTACCATCACCCACTTGAAGATATTATTGCGAAAACCCAACCACATATCATCATTTTTATGAAAAGAGTTAGAAACGCCCTTCCAAATCCATGAGGCCAGTCTATGCGTAGAGACATCTGAGATAATTGATGATATATCCATATTGTATTTGCAGCATATGATATTCTTTCATAAACTCTCTATTTCGTTCGTGAATTTCCATGCCTACTTGCAAAGTAGTGTTCTATTTTGAAGGTCTAAATTGCAAATGCCCAAACCACCATATTCATAAGGTAAACAAACAGTAGACCACTTAATTCAGTGGATTTTTTTTTCTTCTGAGAGTCATAATCACCCCAAAGAAACTTCTCCATTATACTATTGAGTTTTCGAAAGATCTCAACTAGCATTTTGAACAAGGATAGATAATATATATGAAGCGAAGAAAGGACGGACTGAATCAAAACCAATCTGCTACTAAAAGAAATAGTACTGACTTTCTATCTAGATAAAGAACTTTAAAATTTCTTAATCATTGGTTCACCCATAAAGCATCCAAATTTCTTCTTGGGCCCAAAGGCAAGCCCAAGTAATCTGATGGGAAATGACCAATAGAGAAACTGACCCTCGAGGCCCAACATATACTGTCAGATTCATCCATATTAATTCCAAACATTCTGCACTTACTCAGATTCAATTGAAGACCCAAGGCTACTTCAAAGACCCACAAAACTCGATTAACATTCAACACTTCACCCTGGAAAGCTCCATAGAAGATCATGAGATCATCTGCAAATTGCAGATGTGTTAAATTATACGAATTTTCTCCCCTACCAATTAAGAAATTGTTAAACAGTCAACTTCAAGCAGCTTTATCGATCATCAAACGAAGTGCTTCCCCAACCACGTTGAAAACTAGAGGAGATAGAAAACAACCTTGTCTTAATCCACTAGACAAAGCGAAACATGGAGTCGGAACACTGTTCACCAAAACTGAAATGGAAGCTGTAGAGATACATTTGAAAATCCAACTGCACCACAATTCCCCAAAACCCATCTCTTTTAGAATACGAATAAGGAACTGCCAATCCACTGTATCATAAGCTCTTTTGAAGTCAATTTTAAACACTGATCTTTTCAACCCCATGTTGTGCAAGTAGTCAATCCATTCATTTGCTATAAAAGAACAATCCAGAATTTGACGCCCAGGAATAAAAGCAAATTGGGATTTGCTTATGTAAAACCTATGTTTGATTTTGATATAACAAAGTGTTTTAAGGATAAAATTGAAAACTTGAAAAAGATTTTTAAGTCCCTCAAAAGATCTTAAATCAACAAGGCTTTAATCTAGTTTGAAAAACTCAAACTCCAAAATATTTTCTAAGTGTTCCAAGGCCAAACTATTGGAAAACGTCCAGGCGTATTGATACGTTTCTACCGTATCGATACCTTTTTTACAAATTTGGCTACTGGAGAAACGCGTTTCGATACGCCCCTTACCGTATCGAAACATATTGAATCTGTATCGATACACTCTCTTTGTAAAACTGAAGAAGTTTAAATGGCGTACTGATACGGTGTCACCCGTATCGATACGATTTTTAATGGAATTTTAAATTTGAAAGCCTTTAATGATTTCGACCGTTGGTGTCAGTTTTTAGGTAACAGAAATTTAAAGTGTTGGTTGTCCCGTACCGATACACCCTTTGTCGTATCGATACAGAAACTTCCAATGAGCTTTGTGAGAAAAATGGTATCGATACGATCTTACCCGTATCGAAACGATCCATGTCCCATACCGATATGCTTACACGCGTATCTATACGCCCCTCTTGTTATTGTGTAACGACTCTTTCTGTTTTGAGATAGGTATCGATACGGATCCTCGTGTACCGATACGGTAAGCTGCAGAAGCGCATTTATGGTGAAAAGAGAGGGTCCCAACGGCTATAATCAATACCCTAACCACCCAAACGGATAGAATTAATGGAGAAGGTATAAAATGAAGCTAATTGAAGACTAGCAACATCTATTGCATCAAAAAGAAACTCAAGATGAGGGAATAGATTTTGATGAAACCTATGCACCCGTAGCTAGAATGGAAGCTATTAGGATGTTACTTGCATATGCATGTTATCATAACTTCAAGCTATTTTAAATGGATGTGAAAAGTGCATTTTTAAATGGTTTTATAAATGAAGAAGTGTATGTGGAACAACCACCAGGTTTTGAAGATTCAAAAATTCCAAATCATGTTTTCAAACTAACCAAAGCACTTTATGGTTTAAAACAAGCTCTTAGAGCTTGGTATGAAAGGCTTTCAAACTTTTTGATTGAAAAAGGTTTTGAAAAAGGTAAGGTGGACACTACACTTTTCATAAAAAGATATAAAAATGACATCTTAGTAGTGCAAATATATGTTGATGATATCATTTTGGATCTACTAATGAGTGTCATTGCAAAGAGTTTGCTAAGATAATGCAAGGTGAATTCGAGATGAGCATGATGGGGGAGCTATCATTCTTTTTGGGACTCCAAATCAAACAAAGGAAGGATGGCACCTTCATCAATCAAGCAAAGTATGTGAAAGATATGCACAAGAAGTTTGTCTTGGAGCAAACAAAGCCTCAAGCTACTCCAATGAGCTCATCTACAAAGCTTGACAAAAATGAAGGAGGTAAGTGTGTTGACTTTAAGCTTTATCGCTCTATGATTGGATCTTTGCTTTACCTTACCGCAAGTAGACCAGATATATTGTTTAGTGTTTGCTTGTGTGCTAGGTTTCAACCTAGTTCTAGACAGTCTCACCTTATAGCCGTTAAAAGGATCTTTAGGTACCTTAGAGATACTCCTTGTTTAGGTATTTGGTACCCTAGAGACTCAACCTTCAACCTTCATGCTTATTCGGATGCGGATTATGGAGGATGTAAAATTGATAGGAAAAGTACTTTGGGAACATGTCAATTCTTAGGTAATATGCTCATTTCTTGCTTCTCTAATAAGCAAAATAGTGCATTTCTATCTACCACCGAAGCCGAGTACATATCCTTATGGAGTTGTTGTGCTCAAGTCCTTTGGATGAAGAAACAACTCTTAGATTATGGTGTTAAAGTTGAAACCATACCCCTTAAGTTTGATAACACTAGTGCTATATGCTTAACAAAAAAATCCCATCCAACACTCTAAAACCAAACATATAGAAAGAATGCATCATTTCATTAGAGAGCATGTCCCTTAAGGAAGATGTTGCTATAGAGTACGTTGACACCTTGAACCAACTAGCGAACATTTTTACCAAACCTCTAGACAAAGAGCGTTTTTGGTCCCTTAGGAGAGAGTTAGGTCAAACTAGCCTACCTTGACCCCTTAGGACTCTTTTTGAGGTTAAAATTGCTTGATTTTGTGAAAATGCATGTTTATGTGTTGTTGATCTTAATAGAAACCATGCTTATAGCTAGGGGGAGTATGCTTCTATTAAAATATGCTTAGAACTGCTCATTCATCAATTGCATTCATTTAGTAGGTGTTAAAGTCGAGCCTTTGGTTATTCTTAAAGCCAAAAATGAATATATGGGCATAGGGTATCGATACGGCCTTCTGCGTATCGATACGCGTACTATATTAGGTTACCAGACTACATTTCGTCTAAAACAAGTATCGATACGGTTAAACCCATTTCAATACGATATGTGAGTGTTTTGATACAGATGATATCCGTTTTGATACAGACCTTTGACACGTGTTTCTAGGGAATTATCATTTTACCCCTGTATCGATACACCCTTTGGCGTATCAATACTCGATTGCGCAAACAACTTCTTAATGGTATTTTAAGAGTTTCACTTTTACCAAAATTGCAATTTTAAAACCCTATCCATTTTTACTCTATAAAAAGCCTCTCAATCCCTCATATTTTCACCACACAACTCAAAATCTCTTGAGGGTTTTCAACATCAAGCCAAGCTTTTCAAGCTTTCCATCAATTTGGTGCAAAGGTCTTCTCTCATTCCTCTTTATCAATATCAATGTATAAATTTCTTTTATCTTTTATCTTTTGATTTTTGTTTTAATTTTTTTCTTGTTTTGTTTTGTTTTCTCAAAAATAATCTTTATCAAACTTTTGTTTTTGAATTATCTTTCAATTTTTTTAACCTTGATTATTGGTTTTCAATGGGTTGAATGAGAAAAATAATGCATACACATTATTTTGATCTTTTTCTCTAGACAATGGCACCCAAAAAGAGAGCACGTACTTACGAAGTCGGTGAAGCTTCCAATCCCGGAGATGGTACTCACCCGAACCTCACTCTTATCTATCAAAAGTGCTTTAGGACCACCGGAGAACTCACATATTTCCGACAATTTCAAAACTATAAAATTCGTCCGGAGAGGGTAATTTCCGTTCCTTTTCTCAACTCAGAGCGCTTCAAATTTGCATACTTACCTTTGCTCCAAGAATGGAAATTTATGGATTTTATTCAAATTCCCGGTTTTTTTTATTGCAATTTGGTTTTGATTTTCTATGCTAATGCCAAGTGTGTTGCCAATCAAGCGGGTGTAGTTCATGATGTCAACTCTTATCTAATGGGTAAAAAGATCACCATCGATGTTTAATCTATTTGTGATGTTTTTAAGTTAGAGGATGAGGGTCTAGATGATGAGAATTCTCTTGGCCATGTCTTGGGAGGTTCCGTGACCGCTCTTAATGCTCAAGATCGAATCCTTCACTTAATGGTTTCTTGGTGGTTTAGGCTTTCGGGGGGAAAGTATTCAACTATCCGCCAAGTTGACGACTTTTGGATTCGGTGCTTCTGTCAAAGACAACAACCAAACCTTACTCACATCATGTTTGCGGAGATTGTCTATCTCGTGCAACACCGCCACACTACTCTTGTCACTTCATTCACATATGAGATGACTTTGAGTTATTTCTTCACCCAAAAGGAGATAGATTGTTCTCACGACTACCTGATACCCCTCACCGATCTCATTGATGAAATATCACTTTCAAGGGGGAAGTTCCTTTACTTCAATGGTAGTTACCTTCGTCTCTCCGAGCTCCCTAGCGATGCGATTCTGGAAGAAATTGCCAATCCTCAAGTCGCTCAAGCTTCTCCTTCACCTTCCATGGATGCCCTTATGACCTTTCTCAACGAACAATTCACGGGCTTGCGCACGGGAATTGCTTCCATAGATCAAGCGATGAATTCGGGGTTTGCCTCTATTGACACACGCTTTACAAGCCTTGAAGATCGAAGAATGTGGAGACGCGTCTCACTTCTCTTGAAGGCGGTCACAACTCGATGAACATATCTCTTACCGCTTTTCATGACGAGTGGCGATGCACATGATGAGGATGATGAAGATGGCGATGGAGAAGAGTAGTAGATCATCTTTGCATACCATTCATGTCATTTAGGGTATCTATTTATGCACTTTGAATTATGTTTTTAGGATTAAGTTTGCATTCTAAAATCTATGCTTTGATTATTTTTATTTGGATTTTATGTTGATGTTTTCTTTATTTTGAACTTAATGTTTATCTACAATATGTTGCTTGGTTATTATTTATGCCTTTTGCTTATGTTTATCTATGTCTCTATTTTTTTGATCTAACAAAAAGCGGGAGAGGAAACAAGCTCACCTAAAATTTTTAACTAAAAATTACCTAGCAAACATTAAGGGGGAGTTGTTTTGCAAAGTTTTTCAAAAGTCTTAAAAATTTCAAGTTTTGGTTTTGTTATATCAAAAAGGGGGAGATTATAAAACATGTTTGATTTTGATATAACAAAGTGTTTTAAGGATAAAATTGAAAACTTGAAAAAGTTTTTTAAGTCCCTCAAAAGATCTCAAATCAACAAGGCTTTAATCTAGTTTGAAAAACTCAAACTCCAAAATATTTTCTAAGTGTTCTAAGGCCAAACTATTGAAAAACGTCCAGGCATATCGATACGCTTCTAGTCGTATCGATACCTTTTTTTACAAGTTTGGCTACTGGAGAAACGCGTTTCGATACGCCCCTTACCGTATCGAAACAACATATCGAAACAGATTGAATCTGTATCGATACGCTCTCTCTGTAAAACTGAAGGAGTTTGAATGGCGTACCGATACGGTGTCACCCGTATCGATATAGTTTTTAATGGAATTTTAAATTCGAAAGCCTTTAATGATTTTGACCATTGGTGTCAGTTGTTAGGTAACAGAAATTTAAAGTGTTGGTTGTCCCGTACCGATACGCCTTTTGCCATATCGATACGGAAACTTATAGTGAGCTTTGTGAGAAAAATGGTATCGATACGGTCTTACCCATATCGAAACAATCCCTGTCCCTCACCGATATGCTTACACGCGTATCGATACGCCCCTATTGTTATTGTGCAATGATTCTTTCTGTTTTGAAACAGGTATCGATACAGATCCCCGTGTACCGATACGGTAAGCTGTAGAAGTGCATTTATGGTGGAAAGAGAGGGTCCTAACGGCTATAATCAATACCCTAACCACCCAAACAGCTAGAATTAATAGAGAAGGTATAAAATGAAGCCAATTGAAGACTAGCAACATCTATTGCATCAAAAAGAAACATCCTTACAAACATCCAAGCTCAAAGTGCCTAATTTCTTATCTCTTGTAAAATCCCAAATAGTGTTGTGTTCAATTCTGATCTTGCATTCAAATTTGGGTTGAGTGATTGTATTTAAAGGGGCAATCTTGTATTGAGAGATATCATTCTTGCCTTAATTTCTTCTTTGTACTCTTGTGAGGGTTTGGTCAAGTTTTGGGTAGAAAATTTGATTGGTATTGTAAAGGTTACCTCCTAAGCCTTGAAAAGGGGAAGAGCAATTAGTGGATTGTTGGAAAATCTTTAGTGGTAGCTAAGGTAGTGGATGTAGAGTTCATTTGGAACTTGAACCATTCTAAAATTCTTTGTTCTTCATTTTTAGCTATTCTACTTTCTCCAACAAATTTTAAAAACCCAATTCACTCCGCCTCTTGGCTTTGATCAATCCATTGATCCACTCAACAGCTTATTATAGAACCTATACATGACCTTAGTCTCCTAGAAAGTACTTTGGACATGATTTTTTAAATCCCACCCACGAGACTAATCGATCGAAAATCTTCAAGAACTTTAGGGCCAATTTTCTTAGGAATCAGGGTGATAAAAGAATGATTCACACCAACCTCCTAATCCCAGTCGTGGTAGAAATCGTCAAAAAATCTCATCAAATCAGACTTTAGGATGTACCTAAACCTCTTGAAAAAACCCATATTGAAATCATCAGAACCTGGGGCTCGAGAACTATCTGTAGAAGCAATAGCTGCTAGAATATGTCTAAAGACCAATCATAAGATGATTGTAAATGACATTTGTTTTTACCTTATTTTTTTCCATAAAGAGACATTGTCGTTATTATTTTTAGTTACAATTATGCGTGCATAAATAAACTGGATTATAATAAAGTCCTTAGAATAATATGGTTATTCTTAAATGTCCTTAGTTGAGTATTATTGTGGGGATGGACAACAATAATGTATTAAGACTAATATGTAGTTGATTGATGACAAAATGTTGTCATTGACATGGAGATGTCAAAATCAATACATAAGTATGTGTTAGAGAACGACATATTGGACTGACCCGCTATGAGCATGTTTCTTGGATTATTATGTGACAGTCACATCATTGCTCATAGTGATAACTACATGTATGATCCTCAGACTTGAGATCATCATTATTTCAACATCGTGAGTGACATATTTTGATATAATCAAACGTGTGTCGTAACTTACTACTCTATAAAGGCTGATATCGGATATGCACAATCTATATAGTGGGATATGGTTGATCAAGATAGGATTTGTCCCTCCTACATAATAGGAGTAATATCGTAGGCCACTTGATTGAGTGAAACTTGAAATGCATGGCCATACTCGAATAAGTTGATATGAGATATCATAGTTATTCGTTTATAATAGTCTACTCAAGATATCAATAAATATTAGATGGACCATACAAGTGTGACTATTCAATGACTTGTGTCCAATCTAGATATAAGGACAAAAGGACGTAATACATGAAAAAAGTTAATCACGAAGATGTTATGTCGAATCACGATTTCTTGTAACTTAAGTAACAATGACATATTGCTAGATGTCACTCATTGTTTGTATTATTAGAAATGTTCTAATATTTACTACTAATGTTACATGAACCTATAGGGTCACACCCACAGTTGAAATGAGCATATATTAAACGAATTATATATGTACAAATTTGTTGTACACGAATTTAGTTAAATTAATATATATTTTATATTTATATATAATTTAACTATTGAATAAATATTAAAAATAATAATTATTGTAATTATGACTCTTTTAATATATAAATAATATAATTTGATTAAAATCAAAATATATATATATATATATATATTGAAATCCTAATTAAGTTGAATCAGAATAATATATATATATAATAGATATATTGAAATCCTAATTAAATTTGAATCAGGATTATATATATTTAATATATATATATTTAAATTCTAATTAAGTTGAATTGAGATTATATATATTTAATATATAAATATATATATTGAAATTCTAATTAAGTTGAATTGAGATTATATATATAATATATATATATATTGAAATCCTAATTAAAGTTAAATTGGGATTACAAAAGCTATATAAAGGCATGAGAGATCTAGCCGTCATTAATGTTTTTGGGGGAAAACCTTCTAAATAGTTTAGAGAGTTTTTATATGCTCATTCTCTTCTAAATGGTTTAGAGAGTTTTATATGCTCGTTTCAATCAGGTGAACTACGTAGAGGTTGGAGCGTTATCGTTGCGACTTAAGAATCGATATTGTGGAATTGTGATTGGATGTACATCTTCTCCAAATTAAGAATTGCAGATTTTAAACAGCTAATTCTTCACCCTTATTCACATCGATTCGTTCCTCGTACATGGATCTCCGGTGGTGATCGCTGGATAATTTTTTCGCTACGTCATGAGGTGTACCGGTATGACCCAACAATAGCCTCCCAAACTTCCTCCTCTGAGAACTTCCTTTCTAAATTTCCTTTTGTTCCATAGAGATTTTCAAAAAATTCAACATCAAATCATTCACCTCCAAAGTATTTTTAAAATTATAAGCCTCGGAGAAAGAATAAAAAATACAAGCCTTTACGTGACTAGGCTCTGAAACTGAAGTTCCATCATAACGAATTGAGTGGATCGAATTTATTCTCCATCAATTGGAAGTCGTGGTGTGAAAGAACCGAGTGTTTCTATCACCTTCATGAAACCACTTTAATCGCGAGTTTTGAAGCCAAATTATTTCCTCTTTTCTCAACAGAGCTCATAGTTCCCTTTTTAATTTTGCTAGAGCTTCCCACACATCTGATTTTGCTGTTCCTTGCTTTAACTCCTTTTCTAACAAACAAATTTGATTTTTTTAAGCCCGGTACAAACTCACCAGAATTCAATTTCTTCTTTTTCAAACCAGTCTTTGATAGCAATTTTAGTTCCTTTGAGAAAACCAATCATTCCTACTCTCATATTCCCATCTTTTAAATTCTATACGTGGCTTCAACAATCTCCTTAAAACCAACTTCATCCATGATGTAATTATATAGTTTGAATGGTTTCGGCCCCCAATCACATCCTCATCATCTAATAAAATGAGGTTGTGATCCGAGATAGATTTTGGTAGTAAGAATTGATTAAGACTGGGAAGGAAGACAAGAAATCAACATTCACAAGAAACTGATCCAACCTCACAAAAGTGGGAGGATCTCTATTGTTCGACCATGTATAAGAACCCCCTTTAAGAGGAACATCAACAATTTAGCTTCTTAAATAAAATTTCTGAACAACTCCATTATTACCGAGTTCATCAATGTCCCCTTTTTCCTCATAGCAAGTAAAAGCATTGAAGTCTCCCCCTAGGCACAAGAGACTCTATGATTTCTAATAAAAATCAGTAACTCTAAAAAAACATTCCTTTTCAGAATCTATCGAGGGACCATAAATATTCACAAAAGGCCACATTGTAGTCGAATTCCTCTAAACTTACCAAACAAAGCAATAAAACACCTAGATATATGAATATTAGTGACATCAGAAACTTCTGGATCCCAAACACAGAGAAGCCCCTAGAAGCTCTAATTGATGGAGAAAGATTTTTTTCAAAATAAGACTACAACCCATCCGTCTATACAAAGCATGACTAAAATTTAGTTTCCTGCAGAAATAAAACATTTGCCTTTTTTGCATTAATCTCCTAATAACTCTTGATTTTTCAAATTTCCCAAGACCTCAAAAATTTCACGATACAATAGATAAATCCATAAACACGGAAGATGAAGACAACCAAGTAAGAATGAGTTTAAACCTTAATAATACCTATTTCAAGATCCTTTATCATTTTTTATAACTTTCTCCACCAATGTTTTTTCCCACCAACAAAAGAAATGCCCAACACTTTACTCACTCCCCAAACAACCAAGGCTTCTTCTATATAATTCATATGCACTAGAATTGTATGAAGAGGCAGACTCTCCAGAGGAGGAACCATATTTCTTGGTCTCAAGTGATTCTCTAATCTGACTTCGAATTAGTCTTCTGTACCAACATCATAAAATTCATTGTTATTATCTAAGGAAACATATAAATAAATATTGGGTTAAGATTGAACCAAGATTTTTTTTTTCAAAACACACTCCATTAGAACAACCTTTGACAGAAGAAGCATTGCCCGAACACGATAAATTCTCACAACTGTTAGGCACAACCTCAGTTGAGAATAGTATTAGGGAAGACACATGATCACGTTCAATTGAGTCCTCAATGACTATATATGCTAAGTCTCTATAGAATTGGGTCTTTTCACAACTCTTAGAATTATTTCGGGTATTTGATAAAATGTTCGACCCAAAACCATCTTGGTCCAAAGACTAACTCTGTGGAGCCTAGACCCTGTCAAACCCAATGAGAAATAATCATTTTGTTCTTGTGAGACCTAACCAAGATTGTTAAACGAAGAAATATTATCCTACCGATTCAATTCATTTTCAGATTGTGCTAAAGGACCTCAATCCAAGTCTTGAATATTCTTCAAATCGTTCCTCATAAAAGATGGTTGGGATGGCGACTCGGGAATATCTCCATTCATCTTGCCTGATTTAGTGGGCCCATGAATGCTACCATTCAACGGACCCCTATCGGACGGAGTATCCAGGTTCGCCGAAAAAGTCCTCCATTCCTCAGGCAAACCAACATCATTCTGACTATCATCTCACTGATCTTCCGGCCAAACACCTGAGAAATTTTCATCCTCTCCTAATATCACATTCTCTTATAATATGGCAAGGAATTTCTTGCCTTAATAACAATAAAAAATGGTATATCTTTGACCTTAACCTTTAGTGATCTAAGGACGTCAAATTGAGTTGGCACTCTGACAATCAGTCTAGCCATAGTAAGGCCAGTCTTTTCCTTAGTTGATTCATGAATATTTACAAGCTTCCCCCATCTATTCGCCAAACTAGAAAAGAAATCCTCGAACCAGCAATGGATAGGGACTCCAATAAGAGATACAGAATAAAAAGATAATGATATGCCCTTTTCCATAACCTCTTCATCAAGATAATCAAACAAAAAAGAGAGTTCTTCTTTTTTGTTTTTCCAAACGTCATCTTTCACCGCCCTAGATTCAAAGATAATAATGCAAGAGTTGTATGAACTTCCCCATTTAGCAAGCTTAACATTAATCCCACCACTAGCTAAAGCATTCTGAACAAAGTCCATCTCAAAACTCCTCTTCAAAATACCGACCGATGAACAATTAATCCATGTTGTTTCCTCAGCAAGGATATTGAAATTCCATAAACTGTTATTCCCCTGAACTTCATCCCTCACAAGGTTTTCATCATTTACTGTTCTTGAAGAAACCAGCTTGACCCTACTCTTACTCAACACGACCTTCTTATACGTTCTCTCATCCTTATTGTTTGCCTTATTATTATCTTGAATCCCCGAATCCTTTCCCTTATTTGCATTTGCTTTTAATACAACTATATAACTATCTTGCTCCTTAGAAGACAAAAAGTTACAGTCTTATGTCCGCAGAAATCTGGATTTCGAAACTGAAACTGTTCTTTCGTCAGTAATAGTATTACTGTAATACCCAGCCACCAGAACACATCGAACGGGTTACATGGGGAAAACCGAAGAGAAACTCGTTAAGGCTTCACTTTGATTAGCAACCCTAATCTCTTTTTTTCTTTTTTTATTTATTATAATCCTGTCTAAATGCCATTTTAAAACCTATGTGAGGAGACTAGCAGCGGAAAAGAAAAACACGAGCAAGAACCACTTGAAATGAGCTTTTGAGGCTACTTTGTACAATTTTAAAACAGGCCGTATCGATACGCTCGTACCCGTATCGATACGCCTTTAACGGTCAAAAATCCCAAGTCAACCTCAAGAGGTCGTTCTGATACGCTCAGAGACTGTACCGATACGGGCGTATCGAAACTGTCTCGAGGGTTTCGGAATGCCAGCCCGTATCGAAACGCCTTTGGAACGTTTCGAAACCGCAAATTCTAGTGGCAAAACGTAGCGATACGCGCCCAACCCGTATCGATACGCAAAGGCCTTTTCAGGTCCCCCATTTCGATACAACCTCGACCGTATCAAAACGGTAGACCTGAAATGGCTGAATTTTCTAGTTTAAGCCAAATTGAAACCACCAAAAGGAATCCCAACAACATACAACACTCAGCAAACTCAAGGCAACCAAATATTACTCAACAAGACATGCTAGGAACACATCGTGGCAAAACTTAACATAACAAGATTAAAAAAGAAAGCCATACTTTGTATAAAATCCATCAAACATCCAAAAACTCACAACAAGTCATACTTCAACATAAAAAGAGCTTTTACAAGTCTATATAGGCATAGCAACATATCCCAAACCACAAGGAGTTCTAGAAACATCTCCAAAACAAAAGGCCCTATCCCATTGCTATATACTGGTTATTATGCCAAAAACCATACTTGAGCAAAAACGACCTCCTTGGTCACTCCCTTGTTCCCTTGGCTGCACTGAGGCACTACAGATCTGCATTGTTGGAAAGAGGAGCGTAAGCAAGAATGTTTAGTGAGCGGTGCTCAAAATAGTAGCTACAACAATGCAGTTTTAAAACAATAGTTTGCTTGAAACCAAAAACCATTTCCAAATCATTTCCCTCATGCTTGATCACATAACAATCATGCATTTGACATCTCGTGCATTTACCGAATGCATCCACAAGCCACAAGCTTACCTCATGCTCATTCTCATCATACAAGCAAAGTAACCAACTACATGCATAAGCATAAATGGAAAAGAGCAACATAACATGCTTAACATGAGAATTTAGAGCACCATGGATAAATTGACATTTAACACTTTTACTCAGATATGCGGATAGTTCTCAAAACCACTAGACACTTCCGGTGGAATCTCACATCACTGTACTCACTTGTCTAGTAAAACATAGCTTCCGGTGGAATCTCACATCATCGTACTTCTCCTTAGTGGAATCTAGCATCAATAAGGCCATGCACGACTTTTACCTCGAGTGCACTCACATCCTATTGGTCGACCAACTATATTCGGTAATAAGATTTCACATTCTCAATAAACCACCAAACGAACACTTACCTTGTGTTCTCATGGTCACAACCATAACCAACATAGGATCAATTAACACAATCATATGCATAACACAAGGATATTCATGGCAAACATGCACTACGGAAGTCATTCAAAACACATAGTAGAATTTATCGAAAATAAAGACTAAAATGCTTAAAAATTACACTTGATCTTAGATTGGCTTATAAAGCTCAATCTAAACCCCCAAAACACATCCTTAACCAAGTTAAGGCTTAGAAAACATTTCCACTCACCAGCCAACGCACAAGTAATAGCCGAAACACCGATTAAAGCTCTCAAATCACCAGTGTCGCGTCCAAAGAGCCTAAATTTGTTTCCCTTGTTTCTAACTAATTCAAAAATGGAGCATTAGACCCAATTCAAGCCCCAAAAACTTGCAGCAACACAAAAACTCAACATCTATCATCAAAACCAACCGATTCACAACCGTAAACACTTGGAAACATCGTCAAAACGACTCAAACCAACTAGCGGCCAAAACCCTAACGAAATTACCATCAAAACCACACCTTTCAATATCCAAAACACTTACCCAAAGTCTAGGAACCATCAACCCAAAGTTCTTCACAAGAAAAAACCAAAAACCTAAATTTTCAACTCCAAAAACCCTTATTTTTTGCTAGTTTCGGGTTTCCCATTATTAAGCCACTATCCCAACATTATTTGAACATCAAAGCAAATTTAAAAACACTTTTAAACCTAGCATCAAACAACCCGAACGAAAATTCCCTCATTTTCCTCTTTTTCAAACATAAAGCATTTGGAAACAAACTTAAACAATGAGTAAAGGTAAGATTTCATCAACAACTAGTTTAAGGAAGAGAAAATAAAAAAATACCTTGAAAGCTTGTTTGGATGAAATGCTTGAATCAATGGAATAGTGAAAAATGGTGTTTTGGGGAAGATAATGTGAAATGAGTTTTAGGAAGATGATGACTATTTTAAAAAAATCCTTCCTAATTTCAAAATTCCCCTTTTACCCTTTTTCTTTAAAATCCTCAAAATTTGTTTATTAAAAAAATGTTTCTCCAAATTTAGTTTAACCCAAACCTGATTATCTCATGGGCTCTAAACTTGAGCGTTACTATTCTCCCCTACTTAAGAAATTTCGTCCTCGAAATTTACCTGTCGGAAAGAGATATATAAATTGTTTCTTCATTTCGTCTTTTCTCTCCCAAGTGGCTTATTCCACTCCTTGGTGTCGTCACTTCACTTTGACCAACTCAATGGTCCTTCCTCGCAACACTTTGCTATCTGAAGCCAAAACCTCAACTGGTTCTTCATCGTAGGTCAAATCCGAATTCAATTCTATCTCTTCGACTGGCATTACATGTGACGAATCTGATTTATACCTCCGAAGCATCGAAACACATCATGAATCTTTTCTAACTCGGTCGGCAATCTCAATCCATAAGCAACGGGACCAACTCGCCCAACTATCTCATACGAGCCAATGAATCTCGGACTCAACTTGCCCTTCCTACCAAATCTCATCACCTTCTTCCAATGAGAGACTTTCAAGAACACTTTGTCGCCCACAGCATACTCTATCTCTCTTCTTTTCAAATCGGCATAAAACTTCTGTCTATTCGAAGCTGCCTTCAAACGATCACATATGAACTACACTTTCTCGGTAGTACCCTTAAGCATATCAGGCAAGGGTATCAATTTATGTCTCGCTTCGGCCCAACAAACAGGTGTTATACATTTCCTACCATACAGAGCTTCATAAGGTGCCATCTGAATACTCACTTGATAATTGTTATTGTATGCAAACTCTACTAACGGTAGATGCTTCTCCCACGAACCCTGAAATTTAATAATACAACATCTCAACATATCTTCCAACACTTGTATGACTCTCTTCAACTGACCATCGGTCTGAGGATGATACGAAGTGCTGAAGTTCAATCGAGTTCCCAAAGCACTATGCAAACTCTCCCAAAATCTAGCTGTGAATCTCGGATTTCTGTCTGACACTATAGACTTCAGTACACCATGCAATCTCACGATCTCACTGATATACAAATCGGCCAACAATCACTCAAACCGAATTCTTCTTAGAAGGTGTCAATGGTAAACTTGATACGAAATCCATGGTAATTTCTCTCCCACTTCTACTCGGGAAATCTCAACAGTTGTAACAAACTTGAAGGAAACTAATGTTCAGCCTTAACCCGCTGACAAACTATACACTTACTCACAAACTCGGCAACATCTTTCTTCAAACCAACCTAGAAGTACTCATCTTTCAGATCGCGATACATCTTCGTACTTCCCGGATGCATAGCAAACGGATTACTGTGAACTTCGGTTAGAATGGTGCGTCTCAAATCAACATCTTCCGGAACAACTACTCTACTTTTGAAACACAAGATTCCATCACTACTAAAATAGAAATCTGTCGGTTTACCCTCCGCTATGTCTTGCACATGAGATGCTAAAGATCTATCTTGCAACTATTTATCTCAGATCAACTAAATCAACGAAGGTTTAACTTGCAATTCGGCCACTAAACCACCATCTTGAGACAAACTTAGCCTAGCAAGCATAGCTCGTAACTCGACTGCCACCTTCCTACTCAAAGCATCAGCCACTACATTGGCTTTACCCGGATGGTACTCAATCGTGAGATCATAGTCCTTACGAATTCTAGCCTTCTACGTTGTCTAAGGTTCAATTTCTTCTGTGTCATCAAATACTTCAAGCTCTTATGATCGGTGTACACTGTGCACTTCTCACCGTAAAGGTAGTGTCTCCAAACTTCCAAAGCAAAAACCACTGCAGCCAATTTTATGTCGTGTGTAGGGTAATTACGCTCGTGAGTCTTCAACTATCTAGACACATAGGCCACTACTCTTCCCTCTTGCATAAGCACACAACCTAAGCCAACATACAATGCATCACTGTAGATTATGAACTCTTTCCTTGACACAGAGGCTGAATCAAAATAGGAGCTTTTGTCAAGGCTTCTTTCAATTTCTCAAATGCTTGTTGTCTTGCATCAGTCCACTTAAACCGAACATCATTTTGTAGCAATTTAGTCAAAGGAGCTGCAACCTTTGAGAAACCCTCAACAAAATGTCTATAATAACCGGCCAAACCTAAGAAACTATGAATTTCGGTCACAGACTTTGGTTGTTTCCAATTCACAACTGCCTCATCTTTCCTAGAATCCATTTGGATTCCCTCGGCTGATACAATATGACCTAGGAAGACTACTTCCCTAATCCAAAACTCACATTTGCTCAACTTGGCATACAACTGGTTGTCTAACAATTTCTGCAATATCAAACACAAATGCTGATCATGATTCTCCTCGGTACGAGAATACACTAAGATATCATCAATGAATACTACCACAAACTAATCCAAGTACTCATGAAACACCCTATTCATCATATCTATAAAATTTGTTGGTGCATTCGTCAAACCGAAGGGTATTACTAAGAATTCATAATGTCCATAACGAGTGCAGAAAGCTGTCTTCGGTACATATTGATCTCTCACCTTCAACTGATAATAACTGGATCTCAAATCTATCTTTGAAAACACTGAAGCACCTTTCAACTGATCAAACATATCATCAATCCTCGGCAAGGGATATCTGTTTTTCACTGTCAACTTATTCAACTGTCAATAATCGATACACATCCTCAAATCGTCATCTTTCTTTTTCACAAACAACACGGGTGCACCCCAAGGTGAAATACTCGGACAAATGAACACTCAATCTATCAGTTCCTGAAGCTGTGTCTTCACCTCTTTCATTTCTTTAGGAGCCATTCGATACGGAGCAATCGATACTGGAGCAGAATTAACATAAGTCTCTATAGAAAACTCCACCTCTCTATCAGGTGGCAAACCAGACAATTCTTCCGGAAATACCTTGGGAAATTCATAAACAGTTCTGATGTCTTGCGGTTGTGCCTCACTCATATTTGGATTCATAACATAGGTTAAGTATGTCTGATAACCAACATCCATTAATCTTTGAGCCTTTAAAGCTGAAACAACATTGGATAAGAACTTAACGTTCTTGCCCACTACTACTACCTCATAATCATCTGAAAGCCTCAAGGACACACGCTTTGTCTCGAAATCTACCATAGCTCTATGTTCCACAAGCCAATCCATGCCCAAAATTACATCAATACCATAAAATGCCAATTTGTAACACCCCTAATTTAATAAGGCAAAAAATGAAAATGAAGAAGAAAAAAATAAAAATAGTGCAGCTACAAGGGTTTGAACTCGTGACCTACACTTGGTGGATCCAAGCCTTAACCATTTGGGCTAAGGTCCCCTTTTGGTTATATTATACGACCACAAATATTTGAATTATATTTTGTCAATCTGATTCAATAATATTTACAAGTCAGACTTTTCACCTACTGTGGGGATGCTTATTCGAATCAAAAGAAAGAAAGAGAGGGGAAATCGGATCTTTCTAGAATACCAAAAGTCTCACCTAACCACCGTCGTTCTCAGCTCCGATCTGTCCCACCATCAGGTCGTGGCCTTCACCGCCGCTGCCACCGTGTCCGCCAGCTCTCCCTGAATGCAGCCGCAGTACTTACTCGCGGTTATCAGTCGTCGTCCACCGTGGGAAGATGTTTGCATGCTTCGTCGGAGAAGCCCAAAGCAACCTCTGTTTTATGCGTTTTTCAGTTACCTCTGTCGTCTCTTGGTCGCACAACCACCAGATATGGGATTCCCGTACCACGGCGAGCAAAACCCAACCGTCCAACCACACATCCGACGCCGGTAAGGGCTTCATCAGGGTTACGCGGTAATCCGGCCATTTCGTACAAATTTGGGTAAGTTCGGTGAGTTTTGGTTTAATTTATAGGTTTTCGGTTGAGATAGGTTAGGTTTAAGGTTGTTTTTTTAGCGTTTCCTGGCTGTCCAACGTGTTTTCCGACCGGGAAAGGCCGCACGTGGGCTTCACGCGCTGTCCAAGATGATTCCCGGCCGCCTTGGATGGTGGCTGCCGAACCGGCCGGCTCAGACCCGGTCTAGCCGTGAATCGAGCCACCCGAACCAGTCCAAGCCTAGTGGTAAACCAAGCTCGTTGACCGACTCGACCTGTTGACCGACCGACCCGTTGAACTGACCCATTGACCGAGTCAACTCAATGAGTTAACTCGCTCGAGTCAACTCAATGAGTTAACTGGCTCGAGACAACCCAGTGAGTCAACTAGCCGAGTCAGCCATTGGACCAGTGATGTCAGTATGACATCAGCGACGACTTTGACCGCTGACGTCAGCATTGACTTTGACCAAAAAGTCAACTTTTTCCGAAAAGTCATATTTTATGTTTTTCGACGTCCTGAGTCCGATTTTGAAGCCTGTTTCATGAAATTCTAACCCGAAAGCCTCCGAATTGGACCTTGAACTCGAGTATGCTTATGTATCTTAATAATCAATTATGAGCAATGTGAATAAAGACTGAAATTGGAAATTTGTGTGATTGAAGGTATTCAAAGTTCCTTGTATTCAGGATGTTGGGGACGTCGCATTCGGGTTTGAGAGTGATCAAACGAAGTATCATGGTCAACCGATATAGCAAGTATTAAAGGTAATACATTACTACCTCTTGTATGCTTTGTGAACATGTTGGTATTTGTTAATGCATGCATAAAAATGATGATGAGTATTGTTAATTCTGCTCAAGTCAAACCGGATATAAAAATGAGTATGATAATCTAGATAAAATTATAATGCTCGAATGAGAAGATTAATAAATCTGAAGTATATGAAGTTCGTTAAGTAATTAATGAGGCAGCTAATCTCCAATTCCGATCATTAGTGTCAAATGTTTAAATGTGAAAGATATCTGGATATGAAATTATGAAAATGCCCTCAAGGTATGAGAATGACTAAAATACCCTTGGAATTGGAAGCGATCTAGAAATCTACTCTAGATATGGTAAAGCAACATGATTAATCTAAAAACCTTGAACTACTTGGAAAGCCATGGTAACAAGATTTAAACCTTCGAGATTGTAAGGTGTTAGGTCTCCTTGGATTTGGAATGAATATCCGACTATAGATTCAGGGGAATCTATCCATACCCCTAAATTAAGCAAGTGGCTCAAATTCTGAATTGATTGAAATGACTAAGAGTACTGGAAATTCTGATATGGTTAAACTAATCGGAATGACCGTATTAACCAAAAGGCTGAAGTATCATCGGATACTGGGGTTTGCAAATTAACCAGAACAATGGATAAACCTTTGAGTTCTTAAACGAATGAAGTGGTTGGAGGTGCCGAAATTTCTTGAATGGCTGAAACACCCACGAGTACTTAAATGACTGAAATACTATAAATGATTTAATTGACATGAATGAGGGATGTCTTGAACTTCAAAATGACTAAAAATACCCCCTTGAATAGAAGTAAATTGCTTTTGATAAAATTCTAGAAATGCCAATGAAGCTAAAAATGACTAAAACGCCCCTAAGGGTTGAAGTATGACTCATGTATGCCAATAACTCATGATATTAATATAAGGTTGGAGGTTTTTCCATACAGATCAAAAGTTCGACTACTCCGCGGCAAGTCCGGGGGTGAATTATGAAAGCAACCGTTCAAATATACGATACAACCGGATACATTAGAAGGGTTGTCTAGTAATGCAAGGTTGGGGTATGTTAATTTGAATGGTTTTGGAGGCTCGATAAACTTCTGGAAATCTTAAATATTGTAGATCATAATTTCCTCATGATTGAGCTAAATTAAAAAATCCCCTCTAATAGTTAAATAACCAAAATGCCCTCGTTGGCCAAAGTGATCAAAATAGCCCTGAATGTATCTGATGTCGTGAGAGATCTTGACATGGAAACCTCTGGATGCTTGGTTGGAAACCTGATGAGCAACTAGAATGTTTCGAGCCACTGTTTCTGCCTTGTTGGTATAAGTTACCAAAATGCCCATGTGTGATAAAATGACTATAATGCCCTTGTAGGCTTAAATGAGAAAATCACTCATGATATGCCTAAACTCTCGAAGATCATGATGTATCATCTCCTGAATATCTGGTTTGAACCGTTTGTACGAACCCCTCCTTTAATAGGGGCCTCGTTTCAAAATTCTGTTCAAATTGTCAATATTTTAATGTGTTCTCTACCGTAAATGCCAAGTATCTCCAAGAAACAAACTGTTCCACCTAGTGTATTCCATGTGTGCCACATGACTATTTTTGCATATTGATTTACATGTTATAATACCGATCACGTGCACTTGATTTACATGTTATAATATCGTACTATATTTTTGGTATATGCTTATGCACCCGATATGACAAACATGCTATATGGATAATGCGTTACTAAAAAAATACAGTTATTGATTAATGAACTATTGATGATCTGATTCACTGGGGTACTTGGGACATGATATAAAGTTACCGTCGGCTCAGCACTGATCCAGCTGGTAAGTCCGCCTGTATTCGGATCCTAAGCTTCGGCTAGGTCCGCCCGTTTTCGGATCCTAGGCTTCGGCCAGGTCCGCCCGTTTTCGGTTCCTATGCTTCGGTCAGGGCTGCCCGTATTCTAAGGTATATCCTTAGGATGGTACTCTTGCCCAATGGGCTTGGGTTAATGCCTGTACATGATACCGCACTGGGGAAACTATATACAAGAGTATGGTTGGAGGGTAAATATAGAATTAAAATGAACTTTACGGCTACTTGAAACAAATGTATTTTAAAATAAAAAGGTTTACTGCATTGTTACATTTCATGCATTAACGTTGCACTGTTGGAACACACTAGACACTAAACTCTCTGTTTCCACCTCCGCATGTTACCAGCCTATATAATTCTCATCTAATTCACGATGTTTGAATAAAGAACAAATATCGTTATTCTCGAGTATGATGCTAATTCAAAATAGTAGAACAGAAATGGAGACTGTTACTACATGGGACATCATGAAAATGTTATGCCTACCATATATCTGCATGAGCTTATAACATCTTTTGGTAGTTCTGTATTACTGAGCTTTTCCAAGCTCACGTTGTTTTTACCATCGTAGGTTAAAGGAATATATCATGGTATAATGGTTGACAACAGTGTTCGGAGTCGTCTCGGTGTTGCCTTTGCAGTACGATACTGTATAGTTAGTGGGCATGTATGTCATGTATTGTTTTATGACAGTGTCTGTAAAACACTTTCTGAAATTTTGTTACATGTTTAAATGACTTCCCGAAATGGTATTTAAACAGAAGTTGATTTTTTTCAGTTTAATAAGTGTTTGAAAAAAATGTTTTTATGCGTATTTTTACTGTGGGTCGCTCTTGTGACCCTAATGTGACTTCCTAGGATCTGTTATAATGCATAGGCGGGTCTAGGGGGTTACACAATTCCATCATATCCACGAAGCATGACCTTGAACCATCAAAGGACATCTTTTGTACATCTTTCTAACTACAACTGTCTCACCAAAAGAACTCGTGACACTCATACCCACATCTAATATCTCAACCGGAATATCTAACAACTTCACATGCTCACTCAATATATATGAATGTGTAGAGCCGCAATCAAAGAAAGAAAAGTCAAAGACTGTAACGAGAAATTACCAGCAATCTCATATGTGTCATTCCTGTCCTCACGATGCACATACACTCTAGCCGGTCAACCTCCCTCGGGCTGAACTGCCACAACATGAGCCACATTCCTCTGACCATCATTCCTAGGCTGAAAGTTACCTCGACCGCGCCCGCGACCTCTATGATGTTCGATAGGTCGTGCAGGAGCCTGTCCATCCCTAGTCGGATGTGGACAATCACGCTTCAAGTGCGCTCGAGACCTGCAGTTCCAACATTAGCCACAAGTGTCCCAACACTCACCGAAATGACGTCTACCACACTTGGTCGTGATGGCCTCGCCCCGGATTACCACTTTCGCACCTATGCTCATGGCGGGGTCTCCTATCCTTGTGCCTCTTGGCACAGTCTTTATCCCACTCAGTGGTCCTTTTCTTTGAACTAGATCCACCCCTACGATCAGCGAGTCCTAGAGACTGTTCAATATCATTAGCCCTAGCGACCAATACATCAAAATCCGTATAGTCAGAGGCCAACATGTAGGTCTTCACCTCCTGGATCAAACCATATCAAAAACGCTCACATCGTTCCCTCTTAGTAGGAACTAACTCAGAAGCGTACTAACTCAGACGTACGAACTGTACCTCATACTCGGACACGGTCATGCTACCCTGAACTAGAGCCACGAACTCTCTCTTCTTCTCGTCTAAGTATTGAGGACCTAGATACTTCTTACGAAAAGCAGTCCTAAAGAATTCCCAAGTAACCTCGGCCTTTGGCATACCCGTTGTGATGGTAGTCCACCAAATATAGGCATCTCGCTGAAGCAAAAAGACGGTGCAACCCAGCTTACGTGCATTAGAGAACTCCATCTGTCCTAAAATACGAATTGTACTCTCAAACCATGCCTTTGATCCCTCGGGTGACAATCCCCAAAACTCGACTTCACCCAAGCTACGAAGTCGTTCTAATGGCAAACCAAAACCTGCACCCTGAGGCGGTGTTGCAACCTGAATACCCGCTAAAGCTATTTGAATAGCCCCAACTATAGCCTGAATCAATGGATTCATATAAATGCCAGCCTGTCCCTGACCAACCTAGGGTCCAACACCTCCGACATTCACTCCACCACCACCTGGAGGAGAAGGAGGCAAGTTCTCCCCTTGTACATCATCAACGTTCTCAATCCGCTCAACCCTCGGATTATCCATTCTAGGCCTTCCCCTCGGTCTTACCATGCTAACAGGTGCAAAACTAAACAATAAACACAACAAGTGAAATGATTTGGGGTCAGCAAGGAACAAGGTCCAAGGTGCTCAAGTCTTTAAACTTAAAACCACTTACAATAACAGTATACTAGCAATAGGTGCCTTTAACTATTTCTCAACCAACACAGAAGAAAACCATAAGCATGCTTACAATCATCGTGCAACACAAACAACAACCATACACAATAAAACTTACCTCACTTACCTTTCGGTTTTGCCGAAACTCAACGAACCTAGGCGAACCTAGGCTCTGATACTAACAAATGTAACACTTTCGACCCGACCCAGCCACCAGACCGCATCGAACGGGTTACATAGGGAAAACCAAAGAGAAACCTGTTAAGGTTTCCCTTCGATTAGCAACCCTAATCTCTTTTTCTTTTTTTATTTATTATAATCTTGTCTAAATGCCATTTTAAAACCTATGTGAGAAGACTAGCAGCGGAAAAGCAAAACACGAGCAAGAACCACTTGAAACGAGCTTTTGAGGCTTCTTTGTACAGTTTTCAAATATATCGTATCGATACACTTGGGCCCGTATCAATACGCCTTCAACGGTAAAAATCCTAAGTCAATCTCAAGAGGTCATTCTGATACGCTCATAGGCCGTACCGATACGTGCATATTGAAACTGTCTCGAGGGTTTCGAAACACCAGCCTGTATCAAAACGCCTTTGGAATGTTTCAGAACCGCAAATTCCAGTGGCAAAACGTACCGATACACGCCCAACCCGTATCGATACGCCAAGGCTTTTTCAGGTCCCCCGTTTCCATACAACCTTGACCGTATCGAAACGGTAGGCCTGGAATGGCTTAATTTGCTGGTTTAAGCAAATTTAAAACCACCAAAAGGCATCCCAACAACATACAACACTCAAGAAACTCAAGGCAACCAAATATTACTCAACAAGACATGCTAGAAACACATCGTGGCAAAACTTAACATAACAAGATTCAAAAGGAAAGCCATATTTTGCATAAAATCCATCAAACATCCAAAAACTCACAACAAGTCATACTTCAACATAAAAAAAGCTTTTACAAGTCTATATAGGCATAGTAACATATCCCAAACCACAAGGAGTTCTAGCAACATCTCCAAAACAAAAGGCCCTATCCTATTGCTATATACTAGTTATTATGTCGAAAACCATACTTGAGCAAATATGACCTCCTTGGTCACTCCCTTGTTCCCTTGGTTGTACCGAGACACTACGGATCTGCATTGCTGGAAAAAGGAGAGTAAGCAAGAATGCTTAGTGAGTGGTGCTCAAAACAATAGCTACAACAATGCAATTTTAAAACCATAGTTTGCTTGAAACCAAAAACCATTTCCAAATCATTTCCCTCATGCTTGATCACATAACATTTATGTATTTGACATCTCGTGCATTTACCGAATGCATCCACAAGCCACAAGCTTACCTCATGCTCATTCTCATCATACAAGCAAAGTAACCAACTACATGCATAAGCATAAATGGAAAGATCAATATAACATGCTTAACATGAGAATTTAGAGCACCATGGATAAATTGACATTTAACACTTTTACTCAGAAATGCGGATAGTTCTCAAAACCACTAGACACTTCCGGTGGAATCTCACGTCATCGTACTCACTCGTCTAGTAAAACATAGCTTCTGGTGGAATCTCACATCACCGTACTCCTTCTTAGTGGAATCTAACATCACTAAGGCCACGCGCGACTTTTACCCTGAGTGCACTCACATCCTATTGATCGACCAACTATATCCGGTAATAAGATTTCACATTGTCAATAACCCACCAAACGAACACTTACCTTGCGTTTTCATGGTCACAACCATAACCAACATGAGATCAATTAACACAATCATATGCATAACACAAGGATATTCATGGCAAACATGCACTACGGAAGTCATTCAAAACACATAGTAGTATTTATCGAAAATAAAGACTAAAATGCTTAAAACTTACTCTTGAGCTTAGATTGGCTTATCAAGCCCAATCTGAACCCCCAAAATGTATCCTTAACCAAGTTAAGTCTTAGAAAACATTTCCACTCACCAGCCAACGCACAAGCAATAGCCCAAACACTGATTCAATCTCTCAAATCACCCGGTGTTGCGTCCAAAGAGCCCAAATTTGTTTCCCTTGTTTCTAATCATTTAAAAAATAGAGCATTAGACCCAATTCAAGCCCTCAAACTTGCAGCAACACAGAAACTCAACATCTATCATCAAAACCAACTGATTCGCAACCGTAAACACTTGGAAACATCGTCAAAATGACTCAAACCAACCAGTGGCCAAAACCAAACAAAATTACCATAAAAACCACACCTTTTAACATCCAAAACACTTACCCAAAGTCTAGGAACCATCAGCCCAAATTTCCTCACAAGAACAAACCAAAAACCCAAATTTTCAACTTTAAAACCCCCTCCTTTTTGCTAGTTTCGGGTTTCCCATTATTAAGCCACTATCCCAACATTATTTGAACATCAAAGCAAAGTTAAAAACACTTTTAAACCTAGCATCAAACAACCCAAACGAAAATTCCCTTATTTTCCTCTTTTTCCAACATAAAGCATTTGGAAACAAACTTAAACAATGAGTTAAGGTAAGATTTCATCAACAACTAGATTAAGGAAGAGAAAATCTAAAAAAAAAGATTACCTTGAAAGCTTGCTTGGATGAAATGCTTGAATCAATGGAATAGTGAAAATGTTGTTTTGGGGAAGATAATGTGAAATGAGTTTTAGAAAGATGATGGCTATTTTAAAAAAAAAATCCTTTCTAATTTCAAAATTCCCTTTTTACCTTTTTTCTTTAAAATCCTCAAAATTTGTTTATTAAAAAAATGTTTCTCCAAATTTAGTTTAACCCGAATCGGTTTAACCAAACTCGATTATCTTTCGGGCCCTAAACTCGGGCATTACATGTTTGTACTATATTCTCTTAGTAAATAAATAAATAAATATTAATATAGATGATATATAAATAAATAAAATAAAAGTCACCCCTTATAAATAAAAAATCCATATATACAATTTAAGTGTCCATTACATAATAAAAGTCCATTTACAATATACAAAGCCCTTTTATATATCCTAAAATCCCAAATTACAACTTCAAGCCCAATACACATTTATTCCCGCCCAAATCTGTGTTTCATCAGGTAAGGAGGACCAAACTAGCACACATGTGCTTATTTGGCCCGCCAAACGTGCCACGTGTCACCACAAGATTCACACGTTCATCCTTCACGTGGATTCAACCCCCACTGATGTCATCCCTACATCAGCCTATATAAAGAGGAGAGAGAATTAGTGGAGGATAATAATGAGATCATTAATACTAAAAAATAAAAATAAAAAAGAGAGAATATTAGCCTTGAAAATCCAACCGACCATAGTTTAAAGGGTTGCCGAGACGCTACCATCGTCGGAAAAAGACGTCACCGCCATCGAATCGAGTGCATCACTGTCGGAACAATACTGATAGGTATATTCTAGCTTCCTCTTTTATTTTCCCTGCAATAAACATCGAAACATTAGATTTAGATTCCTAAAAAACTAAAAAAACAGTAGCTAGATTAGAAATAAGAATTAAGTCTAAAAAACAAATAAATCGGAGCCATATCTTTATCTTGGAGCGTTCGTCGAGCGGTGATAGGAGAGGTTTTAGCGCGTCGGTGTAAAAAATGAGCGATGAGTGACCAAGACGGATAGTTTAGGCTTAGGAAAGGGAGAAGAAGGGTGAATTCTGTCGAATCCAGGCATAGATTAGGATTTAAGGTTAAAAATTGAGATTTTGGGGGTTTAGGGTTTTGGCCAGTGGCCGGCTGGAGGCGGGTGGTGGTCGGAGTGGTGGCCCTTGGTCGGGAAACATGTTTTGGTGGTTGGTGAGTGACGGTTGAGGATCAAAGTTAAAAAATATAAAGAACAATGATGAATTTTGAGATGAACATTGTTGTTTGATCGGAAAAGGGGGAAATCTGGAAAATAGTGTTTGTGGTTGAGAGAATTTAGGAGAGGGGATAGAGTAGAGTGAGTGAGCGGCTGGAGAAATATGGTTGAGCCAACTTGGTCTTCTGCTTTTCATAGTCGAGTTAGACCATCGTCGTTTTGAACCCGGGTTGAACGGAATCCGCACGCACAATCTGGGTCAGGCGGATTGAATCCGCGCGTTTTTGGAATTTTTGGCAAATCACAATTTTAACCCCTCAAGATTTGTAGCGTATCATAATTTGGTCCCTTGTTAAATAAAATTCAGCCTTTAAGCTTTGTTTTTTTGCTAAATTTAGTCCTTTTTTAGTTTTAATTTAATTGCCTTAAATTATTTGTATGGTGCATGATTTAAAATAAAGCATATAGTATAATTGTTTAGATAAATCAATTCACTTAGAATTTATTAATTGTTAAAGCCTTTAGTATTTAAGTTCTGTTGGGCTTGATGGTCACCTTCAACCAATGCTTACCAAGTGATGGAGAAGATGGATTTTTGGGTGATAGATTTGTGGAAATCGAAAAATTGAATGACACGATGGATTTATAGTGGTTCGGGCTTCGAACAAGCACCTACATCCACTACCTTATCTTCCACTAAGGATTTTCCAATCAATTCACTAATTGATTCGTCCCCTTTTCTAGGATTAGGAGTAAACCCTTACAAACGGTTAATCTTTCTATCCAAAGATTAACCACACACTCTTTACAAGAGAAATAAAATAAGCAAACTAAAATTCCTCTCTCAAGGTATTTGTTTACACTCATTAAGCTCTCAACCAAACCTAAACACTTGAGCAAATATGACAATTTTGGCTCACAAGTGTTCTCTATACAAAGGATGAACAATTAAAGCCCTAAGACACAATTTCTCGTCATATAGTTGTTGACATTTGAAGCATAAGCATTCCATAGATCCTTGGAGGTCCCCTTTATACTCCTCTTTGAGTTCATAGACGTAACTAGTCGTTAGAGATGTATTGCAGCTGTTGGAGCCTTTATTTCCCACCATAAATGCTATTCTGGGGGTTTGTTGTATCGAAACGCGAAGGCCTGTATCGAAACACCCTTCTTCAGAACTAGTTGTTGAATCTGATTCAACAGCTCGTATCGAAACACCATAGGCTTTATCGAAACACATGTATTGAAATGCCTGGTTCCGTATCGAAATGCCTGCAATTCTAAAGACCATTGAGAAATAGCCGTTAGGGGGTTTTGAACGTTGGGGTGTCTGTCACGTAGGCGTATCGAAACACCAAAGGCTATTCCGAAATGACTCTTATTGTTTCGAAATGGCTAAGGCATGTATCGAAACATATTTTGACAGTTTCAAAAACTCGTAGCAAAAACCTTTAGGCTTATCGAAACAGATATACCTGTATCGAAACTGGTACATTAAAATCACAGGTTTGGCTACTTAAAAACACTTCACAACCTTTTTAAACTTCCTCAAGCTTATTTTCAAGTTGTCTTGACTTAAGGCATATTTTAAATTCTTTTCAGTTTAGTTCATTTTTTTCAATTTATTATATCAAAATCTATATCTCAACAATCTCCCCCTTTTTGATATAATAAAACCAAGTTGAAAACTTGTTAGGGATTCTCTCCCTTTAATATTAAAAATTTGAACAAGAGATTTTTATATTTTCAAAGAATGTAAAGCTCCCCCTTATTCATTTTGAAAAGACAAATTTTCAAACAAACTATCCTCATTTTTGTTATATCAAAAAGAATTTAAAAGACATTAAGCGCAAGAATAACAATAGAGGTTTAAAAATTTTGACTCTATTAAAAGCTTTGGTTTTAAAATTGGATCCCCCTTACTCAAAGAATCAAATATTGTTAGTCCAACAATATAATTATCTAGTTGTCATAGAAAATAAATCTAATTGAAACAAAAACAACTAGAAATTTACCAACACTTAAACTTCAAGGGAGGATGTGAAGTCTTCCTTCTTCAAGTGTTCTCCTTCTTGTGTGAATAGAGCTCCCCCTCAAATTTGGACTTGTTGATCACTCTCCATCACACCTAAAACAAGACAATCGTGTAATTTTTGGTATACAAATTGCTTTAGATTCATAAACGTTAGTAGCACATAATTTTGTCCCCTTTGGAAACCATTTTTCAATTTCATCCTTTTTAGTTGAATTACTTAGTCCTTTTAGGACCCAAATACTTCTAAAACATTTACCGTTTAAAAATCTAGGGGCACTAGATTGTCAAACGTAAAAATTTGATTTTCTCAAATTATTTTTCTTTTGAAGTTCATTGGAAATCAATTTTTTTCCTTCTTCAGATCGCCAATTTCCTTTTGATGATCTTTTTCCATTGTTTGAAGCAAATTTTACAAATCTGAAACTTTTTGCTCAAACTCCTTCAATTTTGCTTCAAACTCCAAATTGATTTTAGAAATCAAATCCTTTTCAATTTTTAACTTTGAAATCAATTTCTTGTTTTTCGAAAAAGAAGTTTTAAACTTAAAAACCAACTGGTCATATGCTTCTTGTAGCTCATCAAAAGTATAAGAATTTGAACAAGATGAGTACCTCCCGCTCATTGAGGGCCATAAACCATATATGGGCTACTTCATCTTCATTGGTGGAGTCTTCATCACTCTATTTAGCCACATATGCCTTCTTTGAAGATGATCTATTTTTGTTGCTCGTATGGGAATCCTTCATCTTCTTTTTTGATTCATGTTTGGATTTAGCCTTCTCGCTCTTCATGAATCGAGTGAACTTCTTGAAGAGATGAACCATCTCTTCATCTCCACTTTCCTCCTCACTAGATTCTTCGTGTTGACATGTGGAGGATGGAAGGGAAATGACATTGACATCAATGCCTTGATTATTAATCTTCTTCTCCTTCTCCCTCTCCCTCTTCAAGGGTTGAGACATCATCTCATGGGTGAGCAAAGATCCAACGAGCTCGTCAAGCTTGAGCTACTTCAAGTTCTTTGCTTCTACAATTGTTGTCTTTTTGGACTCCCATGAACCGTGAAGTGAGTAGATCAACTTTTGAACGATTTTGCATTCCGGAATCTCCTCTCCAAGACTTTGAGTTGATTAACAATTGCAGAGAAACGGTCGAACATCCTCTTGATGTCTTCATCCGGGTCCATCTTGAAGTTCTCATGCTCTAAGTTGAGAAGACCAATCTTGGTCTCATTTACTTCGTTTGTTCTCTCGTATGTGACCTCAAGCTTGTCCCATACCTCTTTGACATCTTTACAAGAAGACATCTTCTCATAGATGTTGGGGATAAATGCACAAAAGAGAATGTGCAAAGCCTTGCAATTTAGCTCCATCTTCTTGCGATCATTCGCACTTCATTCCCCCTTGCTTCGTTGTGGCACGAACGAACCATCATCAACTATGTCCCAAAGCTTGTAATCTTTGTCCTTGATGAAGGACATCATTCTTGTCTTCCAATAGGCATAGTTGGTCCCGTCAAAGAAATGTGGTTTGTCGATGTATTGCGCCATTTCGCCAGTTAATTGTATTGTTGGTTGAGCTAGCTGGATTGCCTCAATATAGGGATGTCAATTAAACCCGAACCCGACGGGACCCGACCTAATTGGGGCAAGTTTTTTTAATGAAAATCAGGTTTCAGGACAGGGCGGGGCGGGTTGTAAGAAGAGGAGAGTCGGGGCGGGGCGAGTTCGGGTATATGGTGAAAATTCCCCGACCCGACCCGATTATATTTTAAAATATGTATTGTTTAGTATATTTATAGAAATACCATTATATATATAGACTTTAGGGCATTTCTTTTCCTATTTCATTTGTTGTTGTGTTTGCCGCCTCTCCCTCTCCCTAGCATTTCTAATCTCTCCTCTTCTTCCTCTGTTTCTTCACATTTTCATTTCCCCTTGATTTTTGTTTTATATTTTATTTCTTTACATTTTCATATCTATTTTTCCACTGATTTTCCTTTTCCTTAAATTTTGATAATTTGTATATTATTCATATTTGAATTTGTTGTGTTTTAGATTCGAATTTTGTTATGAGTTTTAAATTTAAGTTTCATTCTATATATTCTTTCAGGTTTGAATATGGTTTTTTATTTGCATGTTTTTTAAGTTTTAGATTTGGATTTCATATCTGAGTTTTAGATTTGTATATTGTCTTCATTTTCTTTTATTCATTCAATATTTTCATATACGTTTTTTTTAAAGAATCTGATGTTGATTTTTTGTTTTTCATTTGTAAATGTTTGTTTGGTTGTCGAGAAAAATAATTTGAAGTGGGAAAGTGTGGGAAAATCTGAAAAAAATTAGATTGGTGAAAAAATCGGGGCGGGTGAACCATCACAGAAATCGGGGTCGGGTGGATGTCTCTACCTCTCGGGTCGGGGTCGGGTTGGCCAAAAACTCGCCCTGCCTCGTTGCCATCCCTACCTCAATAGGATGTTAATCCCCTACGATTGAGCTTCGCTCTGATACCAATTGTTGGGCTCGATGATCACCTTCAACCGATGCTTACCAAGTGGTGGAGAAGATGAATTTTTGGGTGATTGATTTGTGGAAGCCAAAAAATTGAATGACACGATGAATTTATAGTGGTCCAGGCTTCGAAAAAGTACCTACATCCACTACCTTAGCTCTCACTAAGGATTTTTCAATCAATTCACTAATTGATTTGTCTCATTTTCTAGGATTAGGAGGAAACCCTTAGAAACAGTTAATCTTTCTACCCAAAAATTAACTAAACACTCTTTACAAGAGAAATAAAATAAGCAAACTAAAATCCTCTCGCAAGGTATTTGTTTTCACTCTTTATGCTCTCACCCAAACCTAAACACTTGAGCAAATATGACAATTTTGGCTCACAAGTGTTGTCTATACAAATGATGAACAATTAAAGCCCTAAGACACAATTTCTCATCATATAGTTGTTGACATTTGAAGCATAAGCATTCCATATATGCTTGGAGTTCCCTTTTATACTTCTCTTTGAGTTCATAGCTATTACTAGTCGTTAGGGATGTATTGGAGCCGTTGGAGCCTTCATTTCCCACCATAAATGTTGTTCTGGGGCTTGTTGTACCGAAACGCGAAGGCCTGTATCGAAACACCCTTCTCCAGAACTAGTTGTTGGGTCTGATTCAGCAGCTCGTATCGAAACACCATAGGTTGTATCGAAACACCTGGTCTCGTATAGAAACCCCTGTAATTCAAAAGACCGTTGGGGTGTCTGCCACGTAGGCGTATCGAAACACCAAAGGCTATTTCGAAACGAATCTTGCTGTTTTGAAACGGCTAAGACCTGTATCGAAACACATTTTGACAGTTTCAAAAACTCGTAGCAAAAACCTTTAGGTGTATCGAAACAAGTATACATGTATCAAAAGGGGCACATTAAAATCACAGGTTTGGCTACTTAATAACGTTTCAAAACACTTAACCTTCTTAAACTTCCTCAAACTTATTTTCAAGTTGTCTTGACTTAAGGCGTGTTTTAAAAAAAATCAATTTAGTCCAAAACATTTTTCAATTTATTATATCAAAATTTATATCTCAACAGGTTCTTTAATTAAAATTAAATAATTTAAATAGGAAAGATAATTGTAGAAAATAAGTGAGTATTATATGGAAAGCTTTGCAATTCTAAGTTGAATAGTGTCTCATTGCAATGAGATATTATTCAAGGAAATTCTTAGGTAAAACATTTGATATTCACTTAACCTTACAAAATGATAAAATTGACTTAGTTAGTAAAATTAAATTCTAAATTAGGGCTAGTGCTTTAATAGTTAGATTTAAAAAATAAATTAAGAATATTATTCGATTTAGGGTTAAATATGGATAGTACTCAATCAATTTGGGTGTTATTACATAAATATCCTAAGTTTAATAATATTCATAGTTTAAATATTTAATTTGATTAGAGCCTTTTAAGTTTAAACTTCGAAATCAACAAGACAATAATTGCCATGCATGTAAACCTTTTATATTGAAATATATATTTTGAATATGAATCGAAGTTTTCTAAAGTAATTGGGTACTTCTAATCTCATATTCGAATAAAAATATATTTTCTTATAAAAAAATATCTTCATTTGGAATTAAAATTCAATTGAAAATTATGGTTAAATTAAATTCAAATTGTTATTCGAAACACCAAAATGCCACGTAAAATTAAAAGGCATAGATAACGAGGGTTTGTGGGGGTGCTAATCCTTCCCCACACGTAACCAACTCTCGAACTCAAATTTTAAAATAAAAAATATCTTGTTGTTTTTAGGGTTCTTGGTCTACCAAAGTGATCGGTGACGACTCCAAATTCTTTTCAAAATTAAATAAAAAAAAATTCAATTTAACATGATAAATCTAAGTTTTCAAGATCAAATTAAAAAGACAAGAATCTTTATTTTTTAAAACCCTAATCATCGAGCTATTTTTACACTCAGTTAAAAAATGATCACAACAATTATCCACCTTAGTAATGGCTCGCTGCATATCCACAAAACTTGCAAAATGGACAAAAGCAAACGTGTTGTTATTGTATTTTGGTTTCCTGTTGTTGGAAGGAATAACGATTTTCAAGACTTTACCATAGTAGTTAAATAACTCCTACAAAGCTCCTTTTGATACTCTTTTGCTCAGAATATCCACAAAACAACCCAAGCTTCAACACCGGAAGAAGGCCGATCCACTCCCTTGCCCTTGCTTACAAAGCTACCCCTTTCTTTCCCTTATTTTTAATACAAGTTAATTAATTATTAAATTTAAATACAAATATAAATTTGTGAGAATAAAAAGAAAAAATATTAGTTTACAAATGTCACAATGTAAATACATGAGGTTAAAAAATTAAAATAGAAAAGGTTAAATTTAGGTCATTTGGATATTTTTGATAATTGTTAAGAGTAAAAGGGTCTTTATAACTCTTATGTCAAAACTTCTAATTTCAAAAAACTCGTATTAGCAATTTTTTCAAAATTAGAAACACTTATGATACTAGAACTCATGCCTTATCGAACATCTTATCCCATTTTAAAATTAGTTTATTCTGCAGCAGCAAATGCTCGTCACAATAGGGGTTTCCATGAAGCGAGTTTATTCATTAGTCAAATCGCAGTTAATGAGGAAACTACTCTGAAAAGACTAAAACCTCGAGCTCGAAGACGTAGTTATCTCATAAAAAGACCCATTTGTCATATAATTATCGTATTGAAAGATATTGAATGGGTACCACTTGACAGATATGCGCTACGCCCAAAACTAAAAAAGACCGGATGACTAGGCTCCTATTTCAATACGCTCTTTGCCAAATATCTAAAATACTCAAATATCTAATTTTGGCTCAAACCGCTCTTTACCAAACAAGGCCAAAATGGTGCGATTCATGTTATTGAGAAAGGCTTGGTGCAGTGGTAAATGTGTGGGTTTTTAAAACACGTTTGTCCTAGGTTTGATTCACTCTAACGATATCCTTCTAAATTTGTTATTTTTCCTTTAACCAGGTGGCCACACCTAAAATTTGAGTAAATTTATCTAATTGGGTGATGACACGTGTCATCATCTAATTCGTTAATTTTTTTATTTAATTAAAATAAAATTAGGATCAAATTGATTTCATAAGTAAATAACATGGACCAAATATGTAATTTTATAAATTTTCGTTAACTGCCACGTCACCCCTCTGTTAGTTTTTTTAACGGCGGTGGTCAAACTAGGTCAATTGAATAAGTTAGGTGGTCTGATTGACGAGTTTGGTAGTTTGGTGGTTAAAATAGTTATCCGTAATTAGTTTAGTGGTCAATGGTATAATTTACCCTTTATTTTATTGATAAATAAAATAAGAATAACAAAACCTATATCCCTCTTTATTCTTCGTTTTCTCTTTGGCTTTCAAACCCTAAAAAGGGTTGTTTTCACGCCGTCGTCATCAGACCAGCATCTAGAACCGCGCGATTTCACTCTTGTCGTCGGCGCGCCGTCAATCCCCTCTCCTCAACGTCGGCCAATCCTCTCCCTGTAAGTCTCATCAGCTCGCCTCCCTTTACACTCTCATGCTCACCCTTATCGCCCGCCCATGGATTTTTTTAGATTTTACAGTAACGGGAGGAAACGGGGATAGCGGCCCGTTACTACCGTTATATACCGCTACCCGTTAAATTGCGGCCTCTATTAGTCTGATTCCGCGTTCTACCGTTGTTTTCGCCGAAAGAGGTTTCGGCCGGCGGCGTTACCGCTAAATAGCGGTCGCGGGCCGTTTTTTGAAACCCTGTTTTTTCTAGCAAATTCAAATTGAATCTGTATGTAACACTTTTTATTCGCATACCCTTTTCCTTGAACACATGTGTATTGTATTTGTTTCGTCGAAAGCAAAAACTTGATCAGATGTCTATTAAGCAACGGCTTTAAGTTTTTGTCGAAGCCCTAACTCATCTTGGTTTTGCTGCAGATCAGTAGCAAAAATGGTTCAGTATAATTTCAAGAAAATCACTGTTGTACCGAATGGGAAGGACTTTGTAGATATTATTCTCTCCCGTACCCAACGGCAAACACCGACTGTTGTCCACAAAGGGTATGCGATCTCTCGTCTCCGCCAGTTTTATATGCGCAAAGTGAAATACACCCAACAGAATTTTCATGAGAAGCTTTCAACAATAATTGAGGAGTTCCCCCGCCTTGATGATATCCATCCTTTTTATGGTGATCTTCTTCATGTCCTCTATAACAAGGATCACTACAAGCTTGCTCTCGGCCAAATAAATACAGCTAGGAATCTTATTAGCAAAATTGCTAAAGATTATGTCAAGCTGTTAAAGTACGGTGACTCACTCTACCGATGCAAGTCCCTTAAGGTTGCTGCTCTTGGTCGTATGTGTACTGTCATAAAAAGGATTGGCCCTAGTCTGGCTTACCTTGAGCAGATTAGGCAACATATGGCAAGGCTGCCATCTATCGATCCGAATACTCGAACCATCTTGATTTGTGGGTACCCAAATGTTGGTAAGAGTTCATTTATGAACAAAATCACGAGGGCTGATGTGGATGTCCAACCTTATGCTTTCACTACCAAGTCACTCTTTGTGGGTCATACAGATTACAAGTACCTCAGGTATCAAGTAATTGATACGCCTGGAATTTTGGACAGGCCATTTGAAGATCGAAACATTATTGAGATGTGCAGTATCACAGCATTGGCTCACCTACGAGCTGCAGTCTTGTTCTTTTTGGATATTTCTGGGTCGTGTGGGTACAGCATTGCCCAGCAAGCAGCTCTTTTTCACAGCATTAAATCTCTCTTTATGAACAAACCCTTGATCATTGTTTGTAATAAGACTGATCTGCAGCCGTTGGATGCCATATCCGAGGAAGACAGGAAGTTGGTCACGGAGATGAAAGCTGAAGCTATGAAGACTGTGATTGGTCAAGGAGGTGAGCCTGAAAATGAAGGTGTGTTATTGACTATGAGCACTTTGACTGAGGATGGAGTGATTGCAGTGAAGAATTCAGCTTGTGAAAGGTTATTGAATCAAAGGGTTGAATTGAAGATGAAATCGAAGAAAATAAATGACTGCCTTAATAGGTTTCATGTTGCATTACCGAAACCACGGGATCAGAAGGAGCGGCCTCCTTGCATACCTCAGGCAGTTTTGGAAGCTAAAGCTAAGCAAGCGGCAGAGGAGAGGAAGGGGAAAACTGAAAAGGATTTGGAGGAGGAGAATGGTGGTGCTGGTGTATACTCTGCTAGCTTGAAGAAGCACTATATATTGGCAAGTGATGAGTGGAAAGAGGATGTACTGCCTGAAATTCTTGATGGTCACAACGTGTATGACTTTATTGACCCAGATATCTTGTTAAGACTTGAAGAACTGGAGCGTGAAGAGGGTCTTCGGCAAGCAGAGGAGGAAGCTGATGACTTTGAGATGGATGGCGAAGAATTATCACCTGAAGAGCAAGAAGCACTAGCTGCGATCAGGAAAAAGAAAAACTTGCTCATTCAACAGCATAGGATGAAGAAAAGCACTGCTGAAAGTCGGCCTGTTGTACCAAGAAAGTTCGACACAGATAGAAAGTTCACAACGAAGAGGATGGGCAGGCAACTATCTTCTTTGGGGCTTGATCCCTCTCTTGCAATTAATCGTGCTCGTAGCAAGTCGAGGGGACGGAAAAGGGAGCGATCTGTTGAGAGGGGTGAGGCTGATGGTGGTGATACAATGGATATAGATGGCAACCATGCGAGCAAAAAGCTACGCCTGAGGTCTATGTCTCGGTCCAGGTCACGATCAAGACCTCCCATTAGCGAAGTTGTACCGGGAGAGGGCTTGAGGGATTCTGCTCAAAAGGTCAAGGCCATTAAATTGGCAAAGAAATCGGTTAGGAAGAGGAACAAGAATGCTCGTCGTGGAGAGGCTGATAGAGTTATTCCTACATTGAAACCAAAGCACCTGTTCTCTGGGAAACGTTCCACCGGAAAGACCGACAGGCGTTAAGGCATGTAAGTCCATCATATGCATTCTCTCTTGGTTTAATGATGCGCCATCAACCATACGTTCTCTGTGCATGGTGTTTTTATTGTTATTGCAATCTCATATAGTTTCTCTAAGGATCGTTTGAATGTGAATGAACATGGAATACGATTAGGACTTTAATGCATGAATTGCCGTTCTACTTCTTATCACCTAAACTGTTCATTTTATTTTGCTTGCAGGAGATCAAATTATTTGGCGAGGAAAGGAGCTTTACTATCCGTGCATTGAGAAACCTTTGTTTTCTGTTTTTTTCTGTTTGTTTTAATTTTGTTGGTCATTTGAGATTGTGGCTATCTATGAGTGTTTTTGGCATTATTCAGTTTTAAATTTCGAGACGCTTGAAATTTTGGTAGTTGGCTTGTAATTTACAATTATGCAGGCAGTTTACATTTCACTTATAGTTGACCCAATTTACCCTTATGATATTTTTACATTAATTTAAATTTAGCCCTTGAAGTAGTTCAATTGTATTATTAAGCTTGATTGACGGAAGCTAACATTGATTTTTGGTTGAGTACAAGGTCAAAATTAATTTTTAAGTAAAATTTAAATTTAAAAAATATTTAAAAACTAAAATGATAGTAAAAATAATAAAAATATTTAAAAATGTTTTATTAATATATGGTTAAAAAATACTCCCTCCGTTCTACTAAAACTGTCACATGTTGACTTTTTTTGGTCAAATTTTTTCAACTTTGACTATAATTTATTTAAATATTTTAATTAATTAAAAATTATAGAAAATATATTTAAAAATTAGTTGATTCAAAGTTTTTAAAATATATTTTTTTATATTTTTATCAATAATAAATTTTAAATTATAAGAGGTCAAAATTGAAAAAGTTTAACCCAAAAAAGTCAATATGTGACAGTTTTAGTGGGACAGAGGGAGTAACAAAGATCTTAAAAAATTCTATAAATAACTAAAAACTATAAAAATAAAATATAGATGCTATTAAATTATAAATTATTTAAAAATAAAAACTTAAAAATAAGTTTTACCCTTAATCTTAATTTCTAAATTTTAAGCCTAAAATTGTAAACTCTAAATTGTAAACCCTAATTGAAATTTTTATCAATATTTGTATCAATATAAAGTGAGTATGAATTATAAAAGTGTGTATATAAATTTAATCAAGTAAAGAGTTTAAATTTTAGGGTTTAAGGTTGTGATTTAGTAATTAGAGTTAGAATGTAGAGTTTAATTTTTTAATATTGAGAGATAGGAGTACCATAAAGAATAAAAAAAATTTGTTCGGTTGAAAGAATCACATTAACTCTATTTTAAAATTCTTTCTTCCTACATTTCTTTAAGAGAAATAAAATCAAAATTGTCCAAAAATTTTTGATGAAAGTTTTTATATTTTTTAATACTTTATAAATATTTTAAAATTTAATTATTGAATCATTTATAAGTTATTAGCTTATGATATTTTAATTTTATAATTTTTACTTATTTTAGATATTTATAAAAAAGATTTATTATTTTTAATGTTATTTTAATATTTTACTCATATTTTTTTTGTCTAAAAATCAATTTTGCCCTCTGTCACGTTACTATCGTAACAGTCAACGTTAGATTTCGCAAGTCAAGAGGCAAACAGTGATGCAATTGGACTACTTCAGAGGCTAAATTGAGCGAAAATATCATAGGGGGCAAAATTAATAAATTAAGACTACTACAAGGACAAAAGTGACCCTTTAGCCTAAAAAAATAAGTACTTTGTAACGACTAATTTTACTAATCTTTATATTTTTTTAGCATTACCCATCTTTATATTTGAATAAAATTGTTACCAGATTCAATTAAATTGTTTATAGAATCCAATGAATAGTTCTAGTAAAGGATGATGTTGTTCTTCATAGGTGACTAGAGTTCGAGCATCGTAGTTTGTAAGTGTGCATGAATTTAATCAAATTTGAAACATGACTAAAATATAACTTAACATTTTTGTCAAAATACAAGCCTAATGATTACCCCTTTACTATTTTAGGTGCTTGACCGCCACCGTCAAAAAAATATTAATCAATTAGAACGTGACACATGGAAGAATTTTAATTTATAATTTCTTTTAATTATTTTTTAAAAACATAAAATCTCTAACTTTCAAAAAGAACTTCTAGAATTCCAAAATTCCCCGCAAACCTTAACATAAATTCATAAATCCCTAAATTCATTCATTGGTATCGTCAAATCGACCGTCACGGTTCACTCTTTTTATCGATAGAACCACTACTGAATATCTACTCTTTCGTAGTTGAAAATTAAGTGCCGATAGGACATTAAACCCTGAAAATTTTAAATTGAAGCATGAACAACGTCGTCAAGAAAAGAAAATTTCATTGCGATGGCAAGTCAAGCAACACTAACATAAGAGACATTTTGAGAATTAGAGTAAGAAATTTAGAGATTTTGGGTGTTTTGTGAATTTAGATTTTTTGTTTCAAATTTTGAAATTTACTATTTTTTGAATAATAAAAAATTAAAATCGCATATCAAGCAATGATTCAGTGTCGCATTTTCTAAACAATCAACTCTAAAATATTTACAAGATGAAAAAAATTAAAAGGATAAATGAATAAATATTATGTATCTGTTTTGATAAAAAAATTAAATAATTGCTAGGATATTATTGTTGAGTTTTTTATTTCAAGGCTTGGGGTGATTTTTTATTTATCTATTTCATGATCTATAAGGATTACTATCAAAATAACATCTAACCAGTGAGATTTGTTGAAGTAACGAACAATGAGTACTGCTTATGGCCTAAAGTCAGCATAAATGCAGGCCAACGTACCCTTAATTTGCTTGAAGTTGACATGCAGTCTCGACGACTTCCCCGGTACTATAGTAACCACCATAGACCGTGAAATAGAAATAAAGGACGCCATATCACGAAACAAAAAATTCAACCACAATATCTAAAAAATTCAAACAAACAAAAACACCTAGCACTAAAACATAAAATATAGTTTAGACTTTTCTTATTAAATTGGTTTAGCATTGCTTTTGAAAAATAGTGTGGAAACTGCTTTTGAAAAATAGGTCATAGGGCTTTAAAAAGTTTAGTTTAGGTGTTTAGCATTGTTGTTAAAAAATGTGATTCATCCCTCTATTGGCTATTGTTTGTAGGTAGGTTGTTCCGTGACACGCTAGGTTCTTGGATTGCAAAATTTGGTCGAGACATCGATATTACTGATGTCCTTAACGCTGAACTTTGAGCTATCTTTGAAGGTTTAGGTCTTGTTTGACAATTTGAATTTGAGCTGCTACAAATTCAAATTAGCAGCTCTTATTACCCTTATCAATGACCCTGATGCTATGATTAACTAATTTGTCTTGATTAGATTAATCGTCATATTTTGTCGAAGAGTTTGGCTGCTGAAATTTATCTGGATACCCTGTAAATCTAATCGGCCAGCTGATGTAATAGTTAGAAACTCGATCTCAGTTTAACATGATCTTACATGATATTCCAGCAACTTGTATTCGCGTTTGTCTTTCTAAAGATGTAGAAGGTTCTCCGTGTTATAAAGCCATGAGTAGCTAATTTTTCTTTATTCCACTTTCAATTTAAAATAAGAATTGCTTTTGAATAAATAAAATAACTATTATAAAGATGAATATTGAAAATAAAAATAAATTAATTTAAATTAAAATAATAATATCTAAATTTATTAATTTAAAGGTAAATTACACACAAGGTCACTCAACTATGATTGTATTCTTGTTTTGGTTACCACAACTATTTTTTTGGCAAAATCGTCACCGACATTGCATTTTAATTCTGTTATGGTCACCGACCGTTTAAAATTTAACAGAATTGATGACATGGACTGGTATAATAATAAATTTAGTCACCAAAATTTATACATTTTCCCAATTAAGTCCTAATTCGAAATAGTCCATCAAATATTAGGGTCAAACCACTGATTTCCCATCCTATTTCTTCTTCCTCTCAAACACTCATCTTTCCCCCTTTGTTCTCTTCACTGATCATTCATCTCCCCTATCAAACACATAAAATCCAAATTGTCGCTAAAGTAGATCTCTACAGAGAAATTTTTTTCAATTGCATTCTACCAAAAAGATAATAATAAATAATTTTTTAATAATAATATCACAAATTTTCATCATGAGAAAACCAATCAATTAGATCAGGATATAATAAAATTAAGAGAATAAAAAATTCAATAAAATCGAACAAAATATAAAGCATACAAGCAACAATTGAGAAATATCAAAGCGAATGATAACTTAAAAATAATAAGAAGAAAAAATGAAACTCGTTGATTAGTGACGAAATTTGAGGTAAGTTGAAACAAATAAAATGATCAAAGGATAAAGTAAATCCACCAAGAAACAAATAAAATTTGAGGTTCTTCCGGGGCGTTATACGGAATAGTAATGGTGAGTAGATCGTTGGTAGGGGTGCTTATTGAGTTGAGCAGCTTGCAAACAACTCGAGTTCTGTCAAAACTCGATTAATGCTCGACTCGAGATCTTAATGAGTCAAGTCGAGTAAGGTCCAGCTCTACTCGATAAGTTCGTGAGCAGCTTGTTATTTTTTTTATAAAGTTTTTTATGATTTTTTGGTGGTTACTTTAAAGAATTTTAGTTTCAAATTTCCAAAACATTTTGTATTTTCCGAGAATTAAAAAAAAGTTAATTTGTAATAATAATAAATTAAATTATAATAATGAGTAATTCCCTTTTTATTAAAGTCTTTTCCTTTTTTTTTATTATTACTTTATATATAAAATAGAAAAGGGAAAAAGTCTTCCGTTTCTACTTCTCAAATAGAAAAATACGATTGAAAGTTAAAACTCTGAAATTTCTAAGGCATTCTCTCCTTTGTTATTCATCAAAGATTGTTGAGAAACAAAAAAATTCTCACACTCGAATATCAACTTCATCTCTAATTTGGTCATGACAGGTTCGTTTATTTATCTCGTCATACCTCAATTTTTTCTCTCTAAATTTTTATGTTTGAATTTAACTCTAAAAGTATCGCTAGATTTTACCAATACTTAAGAAAAACAAAGTAAACATTTTGGCGAGCTTAACGAGCAACAAGTTGAGTCGAGCAACGAGATTTTTTAATGAGCACGAGTCTAGCAAAATTTTATCGAGCTTAACGAGCAACGAGTCGATTCGAGCAACAATATTTTTTAACAAGCACAAGTCGAACACTACTCAACTCATGATCGACTCGCTCGATAAGCACCCCTAATCGTTAGTTTCAACAAATTCCTTGGCCCCTCTTTTAGTGGCAGAGCTACATTGACGTTATGGGGTCAATTGACCTCACTTGATTTATTGTGGTAAGGAATTTTTAAGAGTTAAAATGAGATTTTTAAGGAGTTAGTATAAAATTTTTCATGAAAATATTAGAATTGACCCCACTTAATTTGTATACCTATGTCAACAATATTTATATTATAGTATGAGAATTCTCATACCAAAAATTTTGACTTCGCCACTGCCTTTTACACCCCTCTAAGCCGAGCTATGGGGAATTCATGAGGGGTTAACCCCTCTAAGACAAACGGATTGCGCTGAAGCATTCAACTTGATTGCGTCCCCCTTTGCTCAGTCCAGCCTGATTGCTCTGGTGCGTGCCATTGCTCGCCTTGCTGCTCAGGCCTGGTCCCTTGAATTCCATCTGAATCGTCCCTTGAATTTCGTCTAATCTGTCTCGAAGCCAACTATGTTGCAGTCTTGCAGACTCCTCGGCGAAACTTCCATGTAATCCAAATGGCTCTCCTAGTCTTTTCTCGGTTTCTCCTCATGCGGTCGCTATCGGCTTTCTTAAGGATATTCATGGTCTCCACTGCACTCGTTAATTACCCTCTGATATAATGGCCTTTGGCCTCTTCAATTTAAAAGAAGAAGGAGAAGAGGAGGAAAGAATTAGTGTTGCTTAACTATAAAATAGGTGCCCAAATTTTGTCATTCTTTTGTAATAGGTGTCCAAAATATTTTTTTGCTGAAATATATGTCTAACGTTTTATTTTTGTCCATTTTAAAGTCAATCTGTCAAAAAAAATTCATCACCCAATTATAGCTTGACATGTGGATTTTATTTTTTTATTTTTCATTTTTACTTTCAAAACCAAACTGAAAAATAAATTAAATTAAAAATATCTCAAATTTTAAAAAATTACAAAACAGTCACAAATCCCCAAACTTCAATTTTAAAAATTGATGGCATTGTCGCCATCGATGGCCTCGCCGGACCTCACCTCCTCCGTCGCCGGCATCCCCCGCCCATTTCCCTCAACCACCCATCGATGATAACCGGCGGGAGACATGTCAATCGGACGTCGAACGGCTGGAGCGTTTCGCGTTCGTCGTTCGATTGACGCGCATCTCGCCGGTTACCAACAATGGGTGGTTGGGAAAAATGAGCGGAGGACTCCGGCGAAGGCGGTGGGGAGGTTCGGTGAGGCTATCGGCGGTGACAATGACGACAATTTTGAATTTAGGTGTTTGAATTGATGACTGTTTTGAAACTTATTACAAAAAGGACAAAATTTAGACACCTATTTTATAGTTAGTTATAAATTGGGAATTGAGTGAAAGAAAAATAATGCAAAAATAAAGGAGAACGTGAACTTAGGTATATACGAGTGGCTTAATTCATTTACCTTTTGTTACATTTCCATATAAAACGGTGAACCCTTAAAAGCTACAAATTGATTTTTTTGGGTACAATTATATTTCTATTTTTTTCCTGTGAAATATGTCTTTATGTGATGAGACGATTTGAGTTTTTTTTTTTTTTGCGAAAAAAAATCAAATTTGTCAACGTAATCGATTTGAAAAAAAACCTCTATCCTTTACGAGATTTGGAATTATTTCTAGGCATGGGTTTGACAGGGGAGATGAATGATCAGTGAAGAGAACAATAGGGGAAAAGAGGAGTGTTGTAGAGGAAGAAGAAATAGGTTTGGAAATTTGTGGTTTGACCTAAATATTTGATGGACTGTTTCGAATTAGGATCTAATTGGTAAAATGTATAAGATTTGAGAATTAAAGTTATTATTATATGAGTCCACATCATCATATCCATTAAAATTTGAACAATCGGTGATTAAAATGGAATTAAAACGCAACGTTACTGATGATTTTGTAAAAAAATAATAATTGGATGACCAAAACAGGAAAATGGTCATAGTTGGATGACCTTTGGTGTAATTTACCCTTAATTTAATGATATATTAAGGCCATATTTCGTAAATAGCGGTTTGATCTAAAATTAGATGTTTGAGTTAATATTAGAGTTTTGACCAATCAAATCCGCTAATTTGGATGTTTGATGAATAACGGATTGGGGTGAAACTTCTAATTTTGAAAAAGTTGCTAATATGAGTTTTTTGAAATTAGAGGTTTTGATAGGGGTGTTCATTTTTGGGTACCTACTTTGTCGGCCCGTGTCCCGGCCCGTTACACTCGGGTACCCAAAAAATCGGGTACTAAGTATCCGGTACTCGGTTCATAATTTTTTTAATTATAAAATTAAAAAAATCACATATTAAACACAAAAATATTTTTTTGAATTAAACTTAAAACTATATAATACAAATATAGAAAGAATTTAGGGATTTAAATTTAGTTTTGGAGTAAAAATATTAAAAATTTAAAATAAAAATATAATTTGAAATATAAAAAATATATATTAAAAATATTGGGTCAGGTCGAGTACCCGGTAAAGGAAAACTTCCGGCCCGTGTCCCAGAAAAATTACCGGGTCGGGTACCCGACCCGAAAAAAAATAAAAAATCCTTAAAATACATGCCTATTTTATACCGAGTCGTCGGGTCGGGTAATTTTAAACATCCCTAAATTTTGACATAAAAGTGATAAAGACCATTTTACCCTTACTAATTATAAAAAATCTTCAAATAACTCAAATTTTAACATTTTCTATTTTAATTTTTCAGTCTCACGTTTTACATTGTGACATAGGTAAACTAATACTTTTTATCTTTTTCTTGTTATTCTCACACAATCATATTTGTATTTAAATTTAATAATTAATAAAATTATATTAAAAATAAGGCTTAAAGGCATGTTCACCCCTGAAGTATACACAAAATATCGAACTACTCTTAAAGTATTTTTTGGGAGGTTTTACAAAAACTAAAAATCGTGACCTCTGTTGGCCCCTCTTATCTAAGGTCCGTTTTAAAAAAATTAGCTCAATTAGATTACGCCAGTGGTTCTTTTGACAATTTTTTTTGATTGAGCTTAATAAAAATGAGTAAATAACATATTGAGTCTCTCAAATTTTATATTTACTTAATCTAGCCCCTAAAACTGTTCATCAAATCCTCACCAATGCAGGTCATTAGAAAATTTCAACTCCTCACTAATTTTGCTTTTATCACCGGTACATGGAATTCTCGCCTTTCCTGAAAATGGAAGATGGCCACTAAAGAACAAAGAATAAGCCTGGTATGAATACTGCAATGAAGGTAAAGAAGTGTCAGATGGCATCTGTGAGCTGGAAATACAACATTTTAAAGCATCTTGAAAATTAAACAGAATCCACTGTGAAATTCTCAACAAAACAAACATAAATTCAGTAAATGAAAAGAATTAGAACCTGAGTTAAACATAAATACCCTTCATTAAATCAACAAGGAGATGCACCAATCAAACATATAAATTCAGTAAACCAAAGATCCTTATCTTTATGTTTGATCCAGCCCTCAGCTAAATTTTATATTTAAATACAAGTATTTTTCTTGCATAACTCGTATTAGAGAAACAACAAAATCATATGCAAGCCTAATTTCATATTTCTTCCCAAGAAAAAGAGGCATATAATCATGGATAATAAAAGGTGAACCATAATCAATTAAGAGTAACGAATTCATGTTTTAAATAGGAAAAAATACAATTTTTTTTTTCTTTTTTGGCTTTTCAGTTTCACTCTTCCTATCATCATTCATCAGTCTATGACTATCACCATCATCACTAAGTACACAGAAAGATCACAGTGAAATAGTGAAATACAGAAGAAAAAAACAAACTTAAGAAAAGTTATTCCAAATCAAATTCTGACGCCTTCGCATGATGGACCCAAAGGAAATTTAGGTACAGTGGTTGAGAATGCAGAATTGAATGAGCAGAGGAAATGAGGATGAATGGGAGATTGAGGGTGTTGGTGATAAAGATTATTTGTTGGGTACCTAATGTGTAATTTACCCATTCTATTTAAGTCATATTTATTTTGTTTGTTAATAAAATTACACGTAGCATGTTCTGATTGTCTCATGAAATTTTTTTTAACAGAGGTCGACGGAGGGGCCAAACGGGGTAACGATTTTTAGTTCAAGGGCCACAACATCTCAAAAAGTATTTTAGGGGTTGTTCGAGAAAAAGTGTATAGTTTAGGGGGCAAATAATTATATTAATTTATAGATCTTTCAAATATGTTTAGTAATATTATATTAAAAAATCATTTTTCATAATCTAATTAATTAAATAAGTATCAAATATAATCATGTCCTTATATGTCATTTTGCTTGTTTAAATAATCAAACAACTACCGGCTATCAATTAATTTTACCAAATATTTTTATACAATCAACTAATATAATCCGCTAATCAAATCAGCTAATACAATAAGCTATCAACCTTAGTATTAAAAAGCCTGCCTGAGGCCGGGTTGAGGGGGTTACACCTCGCACCTCACAACGCCTAAAAAATTTTGGTGCGAGGTGTAACCCCCTCAACCCGGCCTAGCCACCCGGCCGCGCCGAACGAGTTACACGGAAAAATCGAAGAGAAACTCGTTAAGGCTCCACTTCGATTAGCAACCCTAAAAAATTTTTTTTAGAATTATCTTGTCTAGATACTATGTTTACATCCTATGTGAGGAGACAAACAGCGGGAAGCAAGCACGAACATGAACCGAGCAAAACAAACACGAAAATGTTAAATTTTTAAAGATTTATTACAGGCCGTATCGATACCTTTCAAGGCTAGTATCGATTCGCTTTCTAAAATCAAACTATTAGCTAACATAATCAGCTAATCAAATCATCTAAATATATTAAATTAAAATCTTTCAAAAGTCTAGAGTATGTCCTTCACCCTCCACGTGTCCCATGTAGCTTACCCTTCAAGCTCTCTCTCAAATCTCAATATATCATCTGCGTACAATTTTAAAGTTCCCAAATCCAAACCCTAGCTCAACCCGTAAAAACTCATTCACTACAAAATCGACGGCGAACATGCTTAGGCTGGTGGCAAATAGGCTGCTCGGGACACCGTCACGGGATGTCCTAACGCGTCCCCTTCAGGTTCTGCCTCGTTCTTACCACGAGAATGTCATCGATCACTACAACAATCCTCGTAACGTTGGCTCCTTCGATAAAAACGACCCCAACGTCGGTACCGGCCTGGTCGGAGCTCCGGCTTGTGGCGATGTTATGAAACTGCAAATCAAAATCGACGAGGAATCGGGGAAAATCGTCGATGCTTGCTTTAAAACCTTCGGTTGTGGGTCCGCTATCGCGTCTTCTTCAGTCGGTATGTCGCCATTTCCCTTCTCCTTAATACTTATGACTGGGATATACGGGTCTAATTTGTTTTAATCGGTGCTGTGATATTTATTCATTTAGGTAATTTTTGTGGAGATATATTGTAACTTAGGGCTTTTTCATATTACATTTACAGCTACTGAATGGGTGAAAGGGAAAAGTATGGATGAAGTTCTTACCATTAAAAACACGTAAGTATTATTTCCTTATCTCCAACTTCAATTCTAATCTTTTCCAAGGATACTTTGTAGTATTCCTTTTCATATTTTATCTTTGAAACCAGTTAAGTGCAATCTGTTTATTACTAATTAATTTGTTCTCACATTCTGTTATTTTTCTTATTTAAATTGAACATTGTCTTTGAAATATAGAATGCCATGGATAGATCATTTTCTTTCTCCCGTTCTTTGAACTTCCTTTCTTACAATTGTTTGGCCGGTCTTTCATTAAACCATGTCTGCATTTGGGATTACTTGCAGCTTTGGTATGGTTTTTTTTATCGTGCTTGTTAACTGTCTGTAATTCTAGGGTGTTGTTTATTCTCTCTGTATTCACAATGATATTAAGGCCTAGTGGTGCCGATCAATTCTTAGAAGTTAGAGAGTTCGTGCATAAAGGTTAAGCCTTGTCTACCGTTTTGTATTGAGCCTTTTGTCTAATTAATCTACAGATTATGATTTTACTATCAACCGGTTCAATATGATAATTACAGCTAGCCGTGAGAAGAAGTATTCGATGTTATTGTGATTTTTTTTTCATTGCAACAAGCGTAGGCTTAAATTGTAATTATATGATTGTCTAAATAGGTAAGTTAAGAACGTCCAAATTGAAGTTTTAAGGTGATTACATGGTATGCATTACATACTGTGTAGCTTTCCTGTTCAGCCAACTGGTGTTTTACCTTTGTTTTTAAGTTGGGGAAGTGAGGATTTTAACTGGGCTCTCGTGTGTGGGGGATCATCCATCTACCTATGAGCCTAACGCTCAGGTGCTGGTGCTCCCATCTAGTTTTGAGGGCAATGCATAACATATATTTGAATGAATAAGTTGGAAGGATAACACATGGTAGAATATTTGAGGAACGGAAATATAAGATAGATGTCAAATGATGCTGTAAATTTTTTTTATGATCTGGCGTGCAGGGTAGACAAGTCTCTGTTCTTCCTTCTGGCACCTATGTTCAATTTTATTTATTTATAATTTTTTCTTCCAATAAAATATATTCATGCTGGACTGCAACTTTGTCACTGTGTTGTATGTAAAACTGCAGGGAGATTGCGAAACATCTTTCACTTCCACCAGTTAAGCTGCACTGCAGTATGCTTGCAGAAGATGCAATCAAGGCAGCTGTAAAAGATGCGGAAGCTAAACGTGCCAAAATGAATGGTAGTTTGAAGGCTTCATCTATTGAGAAGGTTGCTGATGTCTAAGTTGATAAATAGAGGGGGGAAAGGTACACTACTGGTCCGAAAGGGATGTATGGTCGATGGTAAAACTATGTAACTACAGAATAAGTGTTGGCTGTGTCCATATCAAGATACGATCATTATGGCAATATTAGCTAACTGTTGAAGTGCTTGTACACATTGCTTGCACCTCCTTTGATGTTATGCAGTTTACCGTTATTTCTGTGTATGGAGTTGAGTGTTATTATGTAGTGCCGGGGACGTGGTCTTGCATCTTATTTTTGGATCCAGATTAAAGGTTGCATGCTGATGTACGGAGTGGAAAGCCTTTGTTTACTAGTAATGACAGTTTTGTTCGATGGGAATTCTTATATTTTACATACCTGCATAAATTACGTTTGCAAATTTTATAAAAAGTTGGGTGAAAACTGATTTTCAAACATGTTTGATTTTAAGGCCCACCAACAGGTTCAAAACCTTAAATCAATCTCTACTCTTTATGGCCACCTAGCCACCATCTCTCTCTCTTTTTATTGATAAAAGAAAATAAAACATTACTCGTTAGAAAACTTCTTTAAACTTAAATACAAGGAAAAGATTACATATGGTAGTAGGCACAACATACCTAGAGCACTCGGGAAGAGAAAAAAAAAAAGGAGAACAACATACCTTAGAACTAGGCAGATTGGACAACCAAAATAGTATATTGGAAGACGGGAAGTCTAAATCCTATATTGGAAGACGGGAAGTCAAAGGATTTAGACCAAAATTGTGACATTTGGGCGAATTGGTGAGGGGATGGATCCAGGATTTGGACTCATGACGCCAAGGGGAAGCTTTGATGAACTTTTGGTCCTATTTGGTCGCCGGTGACGGTTAACGATGACATTTGAATGAAATTGAATTTGATAGTATTATTTAATTAGCATTTATGCATATTATTTTATCATATTTGTAAATTTGAGTAAAGCACTCGGATATTTGCCCGTGACAGGTTTTGGTCCCGTCAACTTTTTTTCATTAGGAATAGGATAGATTTTTTTAGAAAAAAGGTAAAATTATCTCTATAATCCCTTCAAAGTTTGTAAAATCTTAGTATGACCCTCTCAAAATTTTTAATTTCATTTTGCCCCTTTATAAATTTTTAGTTTTTTTAAATTTCATTTTGGTCCCCTTTTATAAATTTTTAGTTCCGGCCCTGCATACAAGATGGGTCAATATAAGCATCTTTAGCCGCTAGGCCAATTAGTGAATCTCATTGATTCTCAAATATTAAATGCTCCATTAAATAAAAAAATTCAATAGTTCACTATGTGAAATCCTATACATGCCGTGTAAACCTACTAGGTTGAACACAATTCTACAATTCATTTTTTCTCATCTAATTTTCGATTGTAGACAAAGGTAAGAATATATATTACAGTAGTTCATACCACGACAAATTTTGTTATTTAATTTCTTTTCGAGATTTCGGTCATGCATCATATCCATTTCTCCGGCCATGGCTTTACGTCCAACTGAGACACAACCGAGCTCAACAGCAGCAGTCAAGTACGTGGCTCTTGCCCAATCCCTCCCTCCACCTCATGCATTATGTATAGGGACAGAATTAAGATTTGAGGTTAGGGAGGGCAAATTATAAATATTTAAAAGTGGGAAGAAAAAATTCATAAATAAACCATTTTTTAACAAAAAAATTAAATAGAAAAGTAAAAGCTAAAAAAAATCTTTGGGAAGGAGGGCGATTGCCCCTCCCACCTCTTAAAACCCATGTCCCTGGTTATGCACATATGTATTTAGCAATAAAAAAACTCTTGGGTTACCAGGTAAATTTTGCCTTGATTAAAGTTTCTTCTATATTTAATGTTATGTCTTTTTTGCATATATGAGAACATAATTTTATACATAAATTATTTCCTAAGTTGGTACGATAACTAACTATTTTTTTTTAACAATGATAACTTAATTTTATTAAAAAATTATGAAAGATTATAAATACAATGCATTTGGAAAGAAGATGGGTATTAGTCCACCAAAATCTCATAAAAAAACTTAAAAGTGAAAAGAAAAGTAAATGTTTTCATAGAGATTAGTATATCGTCAAAATATATAAGCCTTCTCGAATCTCCTTATCTTTTTCCAAACGAGACGCATTATGGGATAAAAAGGAGTGGTGAGCAAGCCAAACTATCAAGCAGATTGCTCCGCTACCCAAGACTGATTACATCAGCAAACAACCATCAACCGAGTGAGGATCTATCTTTCTATGACCACCAACAGAATCATAATCAGAAACTAGTGTCGTGAAGATCTCTGTGCGTGTACCAAACGACCACTAAAGTATGCTGAAATAATGTCAAAACAACAGATGAAACGAAACCAAAAAACAAAGAGAACGAACCACAAAGACAGAGAAAAAGTATGTCACAAGAGTAGAGATTTTTATTAAAATAATAATTAAAAAAAATAAAAACATAACAAATAAAAACAAGAAAAATAACGAACTACGGCGATCGATAATTAACATTAAAATAATTACGATTGCCGGCTAATTCAAAAATAAAAAAATAGCAGGCGACAGCTATTTTGAGAAAAAAGGTAAAAGCCTCTCATTATTTTTTATACACTATTATGTTATACACCAAAATCACGTGTGAGGAAAAAATTACTTCATGTATATTAAGGTAATCCTTAAATATTACCTTATAATTTTGGCCATTAATATTAAATATTAAATATGACATATAAAATATCTTGTGTTATAATGATAATTATTAAATGCGATAATTATTATTGTATGTGTTTTTTTTAAACGCTATGAATTTTATTCTCGTACTAATAATTTCTTTTGAGAAATTTTATAAAGACGAATAAGATATATAAATAAAATCTTGATCTATTTTAAAAATTAAGATCTCGTAAATAATTTGTTTCGAGATTTAATTTATGCCGTTTTAACGGGTTTACTCGATCTTCCTTTCCAAACAAGAATAAATGAAATTAAAATAAAAGGATTAGTTCCATTTGATTTTTGTTTGTTAAGCAAAATCAGATTGCCTTGATATCTCTGTTTCGGGTTTTAGTACTACTAATTTCGTTGTTTAACAGAATATATAAGAGAAGTAAATCACTTAAATTATTTCTCTGTTAGAATCTTGTGTTGATTCTAACTTTGTATGAAAAATAAATCGTTGAATTTATTTTTCTTAAGAATTCTATTCTGAAAAAGAAATAAATCGTTGAATTCATTTTCTCGAGAGTCTTGTATAATTCTATTTTGAAAAGGCAAAAAAAACACTTTAAAATTTTTTCTTGGGAATCTTGTATGATTCTTTTTGGGAAAAGAAATAAATCTTTAAATTTATTTTCTTGAAAATCCTAATTCTATTTTGAAAAAGAAAAACAAATCATTATTCTTTTGGGAATCTAGGAAATAAATCATTGTATTATTTATTGAGAATCTTATTTTGTTTGCAAATTGAGATCTTACAAATAAATTTATTTTTACAAATATAAGTCATGCCATCTTAACGTGTTTACTTGAACTCTTTTCAAACAAAGTGGATAAATCTCTTTTAATAGACTTTTTTTTATTAGAAATGACATTGGTTACTAATTCTGTTCAACAAAATTTAAAGCATTGATTTCGATCGAGGTCTTAAATCAAAACATGAAAGAACTTTATTTTTCTATGTACAGAATTCTCAAAGCCTTATCTAATACATGTTATGAAGTATACAATGTTTAAAATGACTAAAGATGCCAGTGCTAAGAAATTCTTAATTACTAAATTCTTAATTTTGTAAGGATAGATTTTAAATTATTGTGAATAAAAAAAAGCAGCAACGTTAACTGATCACTCACAATATTCTCGTAAAAGGAATGTTTATAAGTAAATTTGTTCAAGCGTTAGTTATTTTGTTGTGATAAATATTTTAATATAACAATTTAGGTAAAAATGTTTTTGGACTCATTTGAATATTGCAAAAATAATTCAAAGTTCACAAAACTTGAAAAAATGTTTAAAATATTGACTAAAAACCTATATCGAATATATCTTTAAAAAATTAAAATCTTATTAATTTTTCAGTGTTTTAATCAAAGTTTCGATACTCCTTTTAGGTGGTTTCGAAATCATGCGGGCAGAAAGATTTTAGAATCAAAACATGGGCTAACATTTTTATACCTTGCAAAAAGTTTCGAAACCTTTCACAAAGGTTTTCATACCTCCATGCCACAACATCTAGTTTTCTTTTAAAACCCCTAAAGGTTTCAAAACCTCTACAAAGGTTTCGATGCCTCTATGTAGGTGGGCATTTAAAGCTCGACTTTATGACTTTCTATCGGCTCTAAATCACCCCTAATAATTATAAACGACTATAAACTCATTCCACACTACACATACAAGCCAATGAAACTTGAAGATAATAAGAAACAACATCCAAGCAAAATAATCAAAAGAAATAATTTTTGAATCTTTATTTTTTCATTTTTCTTGTACATGGTGTAGAGAGCGCTTTAATTATTTATCTTTTTGTACTCTTTCTTGTGAGTATCGATCTTTGTAAACACCTACCTTGACAAGCATTTTTGTTTACCCAAATAAAACTTTGTAAAAGGGAAATGTTCTAGTTTAGCCTTAGAAAAATTAAAATATTCTTAGCCATTGAAAAGATAAAGATTATAAGGTTATGCCTTATCCACAAAGGTAAAAATTTATTTTTAGTGAATCAGAAAATTGTTAGTGGTAAGCTAATGTAGTAAATGTAGACTTTGTTTAAAAGTCAAATCACTATAAATTAATTATGTAAAATTATCAATCTTATTTTAGTTTACACCAATTCATACAAGTGCAATTAGTGAATTACTGCAAAATTTTCTTTTTGATGACACATATATAATTTATATTTTTATTCTTAAAGATGATACAAATTAGTGAATTTGTAAAATATTTGTGTGAATAATTAAAGTAGAGGATGCAAACTTCACTAGAAAGTTGAACCACCCTAAGCAAAAAAGTGTCAATTTTTCTTTTCTTTCAAAAGCCTCCACACAATTTTAATTTTTCAATTCACCCATCTTGATCACATTCTTTGATTGTCTCAACAAATGTCAAAGGATAAGAACTTAGGGATCTAAAAGGAATTCAGAAATTAACAACAAAAAATAAATTTTGATTAATTCGAGGGGATCAACCTCCAAACAATTACCAGAAAACTTATTTGTTATATTTCATTACTTAAGAAAAATAGCCATAGGACATTACATATTTATAGAGTTCATAATCGATTAAGATTCTCGAACAAGTAAATAGAAAATATTTAAGAAAAATAATTATGCTAATATAAATTTATAAGATTATCTATTTTTCGTAAATTTTGTTGGGTTTGCTTTTTTCTACTTTTGTGGCACGTCTTTTTTTTGTCTTATGACATATTTTTTTGGATAATTTTGTAGCCGCTTAATATTCGTGTAGTGTTATTTACGACGTTTGTTCTTGATTTGGGTTTGTCGGCGGTTTTAGATAGCTTGATCCCTTTTGTGGTTGTTTTCCGGTGTAATCATAACTGTGTAGCAGATCGGAGCCTATGGAACGGACTTCAGAGATTTGTTGTGGTAAAAAAAGGAAGTGTCTAATTTGGCCAGAGCAACCCTTTAGTTTTCTTTTTGAATTTTTCGTTTTTATTGTTTTTGTGGATGTTTGAAACCTTTGAAATGTTACGTTCTTAATTTTCTATACTATCCTGTAACATAATCTCAATGTTATACATGTGAATTTTTTAAATTTAAATATTATGAATTAGAGGTGTTCATGGTAAGTTAAACGCACCCTTTAACATAAAACGATTATTAAACCGTAACTTAATTATTAAGAAACAAATTTAACAATTCGATTACAGGTTAACCTGTAATTTATTATAATTTTTTTTCACATGTTCATTAATTCTTTTAAAAATAATAAAATTATCTCTTCGATAAATATTATATTAAAATTTTCAAAAAAAAAATAATAGAGAAATTCTAATCACAAACTTCAATTTATGTCTAAATAATTTCATAGAATTAACCAATAAGTTAACCATTAACTATTATTTTTAAGGATTGGTTAACTGAAACCGTTTAACCTTAACCAAACGTTAATCAACCAGTAAATTTACCGGTTATACCGGTATATTTTGCACACTCCTATTATGAATACTACAAGTGATTTATTATTATTATTTAAAAGTGGAATGGAACCAAACCGAATCCGAACCGTATGCAATCTGTCCAAGTATCGAGTTGCTTCAGAAACACAGTTTGACTTCAACTGTGGTACATGTCAAAATTGTAATCAGAACACAAAGGCTCAATATCCATATCGAATAGATCTTCCAAAGATTTCCCTTGTTGATGGTCAGTTAGTATTACTTTAGCCAACAAGCTACAACTGCATTTTCAACTAAACCAGGCGTTCTTCAGCCAAGTTTTCCACTCGGTTAATGCTGGAATCATCTTCCAGATACTTTCAAATGTACTTTGAGCTCCATCTACGATGATAAAGCGGAAGCAGCTCACGTCTGCAGGCAGCAGATGGAGTGTGTTTTAGGCCAAAGACCAAAGATTAAGCCAAGTATACTAGCAGATGTGTTCATGCCATGTTACCAAGAGTTTCCTGTGACATCGCATGTAAAACAAAAATGGAGAAGAGAAAACCTAACTTACTTGTTAATTCCTCTTAGTTTTGTGGATAACATAAGCCAACAATAGTGGAATTGCAAGAGCATACACCGGAAAATGAAGCAGCGGATTCATCTCATAAGCTTTCATGAGGGATCTGCAATTCTGTAAGAAAAAAAAACATATATATTTAAGTAGGTGTAAGAGAAATCATTACATAGTATTTCCTAGATGAGTTTGAATACGTGTGTCTAAATCGTTTGCTGCAATAATTTCAAATTATATAATGAAGCATATAATACTCACAATTACAACTATCATTTGTGGAAAAGGAAACCATGTTTATGTGATTCATTCCCACAATTTTTTTAGTGGAAATGGTGCCGAGGGGCAGAACCGATGTGCATCAAGTATCTTAAGATTCAACTTTTTTTCCGTTTTAGCCTGATTGGGGTTAGACGACTTACCTTGAAATGCTTCCAACAGATAACCAAGCAAAGAACCAAAAGAATTAACCGTATCCAATGCGCACCAAAGTGGAATTTTGATCTTCTATTGCCTAGGGAATCATATCTAACAGACTTATCCAGTCCGCTATTGTCATCTTTTTTCTTTCCTGAAATTGATAGAAACTTGTCTCTATGCACAGCTCTCTCAGCTGCCAGAGCTCCGGCGGAGAAAATAGCCGGTAAGACCACAAAGAAGAGATGAGGAAGAACAACAACCATCACATCAGGAGATCCAATATAATCATGATTGCTCTTGTTATTGGAAGATTTCACTACCCAGCCCATGTATGTCATGTAACCCCTATCTTCACCATCAGTAAAAACTTGTCCGGCGAACCAGGGAAACAAAATCAGGTAGAATATGTATCCCAGAAAACCAAACCATGCAATAGGAACCCTGCAAAGCTCTTGCAAAACCAATCCTATGACACTTATTAAACCTTTTGCAGCAAGAACATTCTTATAAGTTATTTGTTTCCTTGAGAAAAAGAGAAAAGCTCTAGGGATAAGGAGGATTAAGAGTAGAAAGTACAGAGCCAACCAAAGAATTGGGAAATACAAAGCTCCCCATTGACAACCCATGACAAAAAACTCCTTCCAAGTCCATGATACCTTACCATGAAGCCCGTTTACTGAAAATGGTCTTAGTTCCGTCATAGTTGTCCGGCCCATGATATCTGTTGCTTTTATTTGCAGCCAGAATCTATCAGCTGATGGGTCTTGGAATGCTTTATAATTCCAAGGAACCACATAAAGATCTCCCCTGGAGGATTCATCTTCAACCTTGGTCATTGATGCATCCACAACAGTCTCAAGATTTCCATTTATTGCATCATAGATTTTAGCTACAACTGACACAATTGGAGAAACAGAAAACACAAGAGCTCTCACTGTCTCATAAGATGAAGGGAGCATATGTTCACATTCATACTCGTGGTGCGATGAAGATGTTGACATGAAACGCGAGTCAAGTGGAAATGTTGGTAATATAATAGTCCTTTTGGACCCTGATTTAAAGTCAAGATCAGCAAATGAAACATGACCTCTATCAATGGCTAAGATTCGCATGGCTCTACTCTTCCTCCAGTCACCCATTTCCCATTCCCAAAATTCTTCAACTGGCGGGGCTCCAAATGAACAATTCTTACTGCCTTCTGATGGTGTTTGATGTAAATTAAACTGGAAAAACTTCTGTGAAGAGAGAAAACTATGACCTGAAGAGTGGTGCCTTTTTAAGTTCTTTCCAAATCTCGTATGAAGATGCCCACATACATAAGCGGAAAGGGAATGCTTAAGGAAAATATCTTTCAGGGTTTTCCCAGATTGAGAGGATGCTGAAAATGAAAGAGGAAAATGCCCAAAAGATATCTTGCTCATTGGTTTAAGTGGTTGAGAATCCCATTGTGATAGCTCTGAATCTATTTCGGTCAAAAGTTGGTCAGTTGGATGCCCAAAAAGATTAGTTGGACCTCGTAAGCCAACAGACATTGTGCTGTCCAAACCCACGAACAGATATTTTTGTCTACCAGCCTGGGGATGACAAACTAATAAGATAAATAACCAAAACATTTGCCAAGTTTAAAATAGAATGAATGGACTAACAATAACAAGCATCTGAGCCTATGTCCTCCAAATTCATAATAGAAGTTTTCAATCTGGTAAGAGATTTTGAACCCATCATCATTTTATATAATGAGAAACAAAGTGAAAAATTAGAGTTCCATGCACATTTCTCATGCAGATTTTAACTAATTATCTGCAGATAAGTGGAGCAAACTGCATCAAGCCATGGATTAAAGAAAATATTTACACATATGAAAGCCAGCAATAGTAATATTTACATGAATTTGAAATTTAACCACTAATCTGAAATAAAGCTACCTGAAAAAATTAAAAGCAAATCAGTCAGGCAGCACAAAAATCCTAATAATTTTCAGATATGAAAACAAATGAGACCTATATTTCCAGTTAAAACTCTAACATTTTCTTTCCTGATAAAACCATAAATCATATATAAAATGAGAGAGAGAGAGAGAGACCTGAAGAGTGAGTGTGACACTATTTACATGTCCACTCCTTCCCAATTGCCCGTTGATGCTATACTTTGAGTAGAAATCTAATGAGCCACCAATCACTGGTACACCAAAATTATCATGATTCCCTCTAAGATCATAGAAGATGTTCTTATCAAGTCCACTTCTTTTCACAACATCATCCATTACGTTCTTGTATTCCACCCATTCCTCTTCATTTTGCTTCATTACTAACAAATCCTTGCTTTTCCCATCTGTTGGTAGAAAATATATTATTTAATATGAACCATCCCATGTGATCATAAAGTTGGTCAGTCTAGTGAAGGCGTGTGTATATGAATTCCTAGATATTGCACCTTAGCGCCAAACAAAAAAGTGCTTCAGAACCTTTCAAGTGAAGCACATTTGATTAGCCGCACACCTAGAGCAACTAGGCACATTTCTTTTGTAAGGCAATAGGCACATTTGATAGAAGTTTTACTTTAATTTGTACATATATTGTCATTAGCTGTACCTTTATTATTAAGGAAGAGTATAGTGTCAACATTTTAGCTCTCAATATTTTTACTATTCAACCTAGACATGGGGCCACAAGGAAATCATGCATATTTGTCAACAAAAGGAGAAAAAATGGCATGTTTTGTATGATGATCTAGACAGTTGCTGAGAACACCATAAACATATATACAAACAACATATGCTGCGGACTTAAGTCATATTGTAACAAGTTACTGATGCAAAAGTCATAATCCTGATTACTGCAGAGTTTCATGAATTTACCATCCTATAAACCTTGGATGAACATTTGCGACCTTAAGTTCTTACATCAGCAAGTTATTATTAGAATAGAAAAAAGGGACTCGAAAAAGATGGAACAGGTTTGAACTTCCGGGATCAAGAAAAGCCAACACTATCCAAATTCTGGGCTCTGAGCCCATTTGTTACTTAATTCCAGTGAGATGCAAGTAGATAGACATGATAGCACAGCAGAGCAATAACATTGTGGCACATTGCTATGTCTTTTCCAAGATTTTGCCTAAGCTATTTGCCTTAGTAGCAGCAGCATCTATAAGGTAAAACATTATAAGCAGAGGTGGGAAGCTCATACATGCGCATAAAATTTCTAAACTGAACCTTTAATTAGTTAAAAAATTAAAACAGTTTCCAGTTCAATCCAAGCTAACACCTAAATTTCCAAGACACAATATACATTAAGAGGCTGTTTACCAAATACTACCTAATTTCAACCAAATTCAATAAACAACCTATTGAAACAAAGGACATTTTATTTTTGTATTCGCATATAAAGATCAAATCCATAGAAATTGTAAACCAAATTTCTTAAGAAAGATGTACATACTATTTCCTTCCATTTCACACCCAAAGTCAACTAAAAGAAAAAGAAAAACAAACCCAAAATTCAGGAACATGATTTCTAATAAAATAAATGCTCAAACATGGAAATCCCATCAAGCTAAAAAAAAACCTGTAAGATCTCCAGTGATGAGGACAAGAGATGGGTTAATCATGGAAAGGGCAGCAGGCACAAGGTTTTTAAAGTCGATGGCTCTATCAGGATGGTGAACACTGAAATGGAGATCAGAGAGCTGAACAACCCATACAACCGAATCCGGGCCGTGTTTTACATCCACGACTGTTCTATGGGAAGAAAACGAGGAAGTTTGGTGTTCATAAGAAATGTGTGGATTCAGGTATAAGAGAAGCAGTAGGAGAATCAGAATCGGGATGCCCATCTTCCCAACTGCTCTTATTTTTCTTCCCTTGTCTCTGAGAAAACAGATGGAGGTTTGATTTGGAACTTGGACTTTGGACCGTTTGCTTCTGCCTTCTTTTTTCCGTTTTACATTGTTTTTGGCCAACCGTTTGATTCTCTCTGCAATGAGCTAGTTTTATGGTAGCAATGTTGTTATTTACCTATTGGGTAGGGTAATGGTAACCGGTGCTTTTATTTTAATTATTGAAATTTTAAGGTATTTAATTTGATCAATTAACTTTTAATATGTTTTTATTTTGATTTCTCGTTAACTTCAGTTAAAAATACTGATATATAACGCTCATTCTCTATTATCTTATTCTTTCTTTGCTTTGTTTTTCTGTCAAGTTGCCGAGGAACAAATATACATTCAACTATTTTTTAAAAAGAGATATTTTATTTAAGAGAAAAAAATAAAAGTAGTAACAAATTAAGAAATTGAAATCCAAACACATATTATAACATATAGAAAGCCGGACATAGAGCAATGGGTAACCTTGTCTATTAAAGTTACAACTCTATTCCTTCTTCTTTTTTAAGAAAAATTTTTGAGTGGGTTTTTCTTGAGATGACGGTGAATGATGTCATTACTTAACAAAAAGAGGGCAGAAAAAATTAACAATTACAATTTTAAAATTTCTGATTCAGATAAAGTTAATGTCTTCACCATTAATGATAGCCTCGTTAATCGGAAAGTAATTGAAATGCTGCTTAAAATTAGTTTTAGTAAAAAGTGGGTAAAAATCACTTTATAAATTCATCGTTTTTTTTCTTTAGATTTGGATTGAATGGGTGTAGGTTTGGATTGTTGCAATAACAGCATGGGTAGTGGTAGGAGAGCTTTGCAATTCCTTAGATTGGGCGAGGAAAAGAAAGTGATGACTGTGTAGATAATCTATTTTGCATTTTTATTTAAATTTTGCATGTGTTTAAGCTTATTTAGTTCCATTTAAGAGTAGTTTGTAGGGGTGTTTAAAATTTCAATTAATCAAATTAACCGACCGAACCGGAATTTTTTCGGTTAATTTTAGGGTCGGTCGGTTAACGGTTAATGATTTTTTCAAACTTCGATTATCGGTTAATTCGGTTCGAAATCGGTTAATTAACCGAAATTTTATATTTTATATTTTATATATATATATATATATATATATATTTGGTCACTAAACTTTTATAAATTATAAAATGGTCAATACAGTTTATCAAATTAATATAAAATGATCATTAAATTTATTAAATTATTAAAAAATCATCATTAAAATTTTCAATATTTATCAATAACTTATAATGTGCAATAAATCAATGATCATTTTGTAATAATTCGATAAGTTTAATGGTTGTTTTATAACATTTGAAAGATCAGTGACTAAAAAGATTATTTTAACATAGTTTAGTGATCATTTGTGTAATTGACCCAAAATTTTATAACAAATTTCGGTTAACCGAATTAACCGAACTTTTTTCAGTTCAAAAATTTCAAAAAAAAATTAATTCGGTTAACTGTTAATAGAAAAAAAATCAGTTAGTAAAATTTTGGAAGTTCGGTCAGTTAATCGAACCGACCGTTTGAACACTCATAGTAGTTTGCATGTAGTTAGGGAGTTACACTGCCTACGCTTAATTGTTATATATTTTGGTATTTATAAAATGGTGCATGCGCAGAAGCTATTGGAGCAGCAAAAACACTAGAGCAAGAAAGATAACACAACTCTCGTAAAAGCTAACGAGACAAAAAGAATTAGAGATAAAACTTCATTAAAAATCATCTGTATATTGTTATCAAATACTTAATTAAAAATAGAAAGAAAACTTAAAAATAAAAAATAATTAAAAATTAGAAGAAAGAACTATCATTTTCATGAATAAAAATATTAGAAATAAAAAATTAAAATCTATGTTATAAATATAATTTAACTTATGTTATAATTAATTACAACTACAATTTAAATTATTATTTTTGGTAAAAATGAAATAAAATAATTAGTTGGTCTAGTGGTATAGCGTTAGCCTCTCTATCTATTTAGGGGCTTGTAATCCTTACTGCCTAAAAAATTTGCTATAACACATTCTTTTATGACTTTTTTGCTTACATATACAATATCAAGTTTTGAAAGTAGAATATATTATCGTGCCAATTTGCCTGATAATATAGAACACACCATCATAAACTTTAGTAGATCTAATTTAGAGCAACCATGTGGTATGAATATTTTATCTGAGCTCTGGTCCGACCAAAATAATGTGTAGTACAATTTTTTAATCGATAAACATCTTGTTTCGCAATTATTGAATTTTTAACCGAAATAATAAATAGTTCTTTTTCTTTCCAAACACTTCATGATGTCCTATCATGCATCCTATTAAATTTTTGAACACTGTCAAATACAAACTTGACGTTTGGAATAGACAATACCAAAATTAGAGCATTTGGCAAGTATCACTTGAATTTAACGGGGTTGCTTGACATTCATTATTACATACAACGAAGTGTAAAAGTAGGATCATATTTCTCAGTTAACTATAAGATGAACTGAACATGTATTTTAATCTTCTTAGTAATTCATAAATTTCTTTTTAGATGCACGGTGGTGGTACCTCGGGATGATTTTTTACTTACCAATTTTATTAGCTGTCATAGTACTTTATGTTAATTTTTAATAAAAATAAATTTTTTTAAGTCGAGTGATCATTTTATAACTTTTCAAAGTCATGAATTCAACAAAAATACGCCTTATAGTTTGAGAGGACTATTTGCATAATTTATTGTTACTTGATTTGTGAGACATGCAAATAAAATATACAACATACACAAGTGTAAGCAGTCGAAATGTTGGAAAAATGTTTGGTTAAACCGAAAAATGGATGAAAATAAAACTTGCTTGAGGCGTGCACTATACACTGTCCTTAAGGATATTTCGCGGTGAAGCGTACCCTCCAGGACTCAACAAGCACTTCTGCTAAAGCATGCAACAGAAAGAGCAAAGAACCAATGAATACTCGACTTTTAAAAGGTGTTTAAAATGAGAGAAAGAAGAAGAAAGTAAGTAGATGATTCTATTTTTGGATGAATTATGAAGGTATATGTGCATGATGTTTATAGTACCATGCATGTCCAAAAAGAGCATCTAAAAATAACAATTACTCAAGGGCAAATCAGTTAAAAATAAAATGAATGGTTAAGAATAAAGCTGATTTTATTTAAAATAAATGGTTAAGATTAATTAGAAAAATGGATGGTTAAAAATAATATAATTTCATTTTAAAATAAATAGTTAAAAATGAACTTTAAAAATAATAAATAAATAATAAAAATATATCGAGCCTCTAGTTCATGCGCTTAGGACAAACTAATGATTTGGACTTTTTGGTCAAATCTCGTGTGCGCGCAACCACCATCATATTTTTCTCTTACAAGCTCAATACCAAGTCTTTATATTTAAAGAAAAAACAAATAATATAAAAGAGAGATGTGAGATTTTTTGAAATATACTAAGTAAACTTATATTTTTATAACAATCCCCCACATATTTCAAAGAATGATAAAAAAAAGTTTAGTTGAGTATTCTGACATAACGTATTCATTATGGTGTCTTTTTGGACTATGAACCAGAACTTAGAAAAACGAGACATAGCCTACTGAGTAATTGGTGAAACACGTTTCTATGAACCAATAACTCATTATTGTAAGCTAACATTCTCATTAATCACATTATATCTATTCTTACTCTTTTTCGCGGTTGTGCGCTAATAGGCCATGCGCGTGCCTGATTTTCATAAGTGCTTTAGAGACTTTGTCATAAATCTCATAGAAGGGCCCCACTTCAGACTTATATAGGTCAAGCCATCAAGTGTATTCTGCAGGTCAATACCTTCACCATCCTTGCATTTTTTAGCACTATTTACACCATAGGAAGGGACAAAAAAATAATGTAGTGCTTTCTCTACAAGATCAATCAATGACTTGTTATTACCCATATGAACATTCTTCATGGGATCGCCAATCACAAAAGTTGGGTTACCATCACTGTTGATTTCTTATATTGGCATAACTCCCTTTTCCCCTCGATGTTTTACATATTAATTTTCTTCCCAAGAGTTTAGCTGAATAATTTGGCCAAAATTATTTCTAACTTGACATAATAAATTGATATCACTTCATCTTTTTGCAGCTGCTTTATTACCTCATGTCATTAGACAAATATGTCTAGTTTAACCTTTGAAAATTTTTCCTCTTTGCAATGTCTATTGCTACTTGGCAATCACAAAGCATTGACATTGAATTTATTATTTTTGTGTCTAATAAAATACATGATAAGAGATTTTTTAACCGCTCAACTTCAAGTACATGCTAAGAGATCACTTAATTTTATTGTTTAGGTTAAGACGTTTTTCTACCACTTAACTTCTTTACACAGGCTAATTTTTTTTTTTATTATTTAGCTTTATTATACAGGCTAAGAAATGAAAGAATCCACTTAGCTTCATTATTAGCTAACTTTAATGCAATAAATGCAGACTTCATAGTAATTTTTTATAAATGTCTGTTTGGCTAGTTTTCAAAATAGTGTTCTACCTCTAAGGGTGAATACATAACCACTAGTAGATCTAGTCTCACGTGATAAGATATTTAATTATCATCATTGTATTTTTTTAATACAACGAGTATTTCACTAAATAAAATATCATAACTCATAATATAGTAGTAAATAAAATATCGTCTTCACAAAAATTGTTTATGTGCAATTTAGTTTTAGGAATCAACAATACAATTTTTTTAAAAAAAGTGAATTGATTAATAGATTGTGCAAATGAACATGAAATGAATAGGTTTAATTAAAATGCAAATGACAAATAATAATAGGTGTAATCAGAAAATTAGGAAATAATGATAGAGTGAGGCTAGGATCATTAGTTTCACTTGAGCTACAATTATGACTATGGATGCTTTAGTAATACTATAGCAAAATTAACCCATCAAGAAAAATTCATCTTCCAAATAATTATGCCTTAAGCAAGCTCATTAAATTAGAATCAATATATATTATTTCAATTCTCAAAACCTGAATTAAGCATCGATTTAATGTTAGTCGAACAAGATGGTCAATATATTCTTAATATAAGGTTATTAAACTTGCATTAATATCCAATCTTAATCATAGAATTAATGTTTTCCCTTCGGCCCCTTCTCGATTCATACCTCGCTATATACTCTACCACTTTGATAATTTCTAATACCAAACTAGCTATAATACTTTTCTATGTTTCTCCATTCATACTAAAAATTTTAGAAAGCTTCAATTTTATTTTCAAAATAAAAGCTATGATTTTTAGCCCTAATTTTGGGTTGTGACAAAATTAAAATAAAGTGTAAATATTAAAGGTTAAATTTGTTATCATACTAATTTTATTAACTATCACATCAGTTTCTATTAATTTTTTAACGACCACAAACTAATTTGTTATTTTTAAAGTTGAGTGATAATTTTATAAATTTTGACAGTTCAAGACTCAACAAAACTGCACCCAACAATCAGAGGACTATTTGTATATTTTACCTCATTTATAAACGTTACTATTTATATCATTTGACTAAATAAAAAAACAATTACAATAAAAATATATATTAGTTGTTATATTTATTAAGAACACATGCGTAGAGCCTAAAATTAGGGATAGAAATCTTTTATCTTTTTCGGTGTCTCTACTTATACTTCATGTTCAAAGTTAAGTTTATAATTTAAGGTTTTAAATTAGTAAATTTAGGGTATGATGTATTTTTTAGGTATTAGGCGTAGGGTTTAAAATTTAGAGTTATGGCTTGAAATTTAATTTTGTAGTATTTTTTAGTGTTTGTGCATAAGTAAAAATACCAAAAAGAAGCAGGTGATTTTTATCCCTAAATTAGGTGATTTAGTTTTTTCGATCCTAACAAATTTTGCATTAAGATCTGACAGACATTTTCCTCTCCATTTTTTCTTGATTTCCTTTTTTTTAAGATTTTTGTACTAGGTTGCTTAACTTGGTGATTTAGCGTAAGAATTTTCAAGAACAAAGTTGACTATGTCTCAGTTTTTTTTTATTAAAGAATCTCGGTTTCTTTTAAAATATTTGATATTAAATTTTCAATTTTAAAATCGAGAAGAAAATAAAATATTACTCTCAAACACCAAGAAAAGAAGGGAAATGAAAACTAGCATGAGTAAACGTTGATATGATAAATAGCTAAACAATTTATAAATGGATTTATATCCAATAAGTTGGTGAAAAAAAAGTCACAATCACCTTAATTTGGAAGTTATAATTACAAATAGGAATTTGGGGTTATAGCTAGAATTTAGGTTTTATATGTTAGAGCTTATGTTTTAGGGTAACATGGTTAGAGAGTTAAGTTTTAATTTTTGAATCATAAATTCTAATACTAAAACCTAAATTTTAACCACAACTTCTAAATTTTAAACCCATAAACTTAACTTAAACCCTAACCCTAAACTCTAATTAGACCCATAAATACTTAAATGAAAAATAGATGTCAAAAGTATATCTTTTTTGAACTTTAAGTGCCTAAAGTAATTTTTTTTTTGTAAAAATAGGTGCCTAAAATTTACACAGTTATATTTTAGTTGCCTAACCATTAAAGGGTGTTAAAAAATTGTTAACCAATAAATGCTTGACACGTGACACTAATTTTATTTTATTTTTATTTTTTAGTGAAAAACACCCAAAAAAATTCAATTTTTCATAAAATTCCAAAATTTTGAAAATTTTACAAAGCAGTCCCCAAATCCCTAAAATTATCCAAACCAAAACCCCTAAATCGCCGTCACTTTCGCCGCCACTGACCAAACCCCATGGTCTCCAGAACAAGGCGGTCGTTTCCCTCAATACGGCGTCGCCGAAACGACGAACAACGTGCTAGTCGAAAGTTGATTTCGCGTTTGATGTTTGGCTGTACGTTGTTTGTCGTTTTCAACGACGCCGTGCTAGGGGAAATGACCGTCTTGTTCCGGCGACCAAAGGGGCATGGTCAATGGCAACGATTGAGTAATCTTAGGGATTTGGGGACTGTTTTGTAAAATTTTAAAATTTTGAGATTTTATGAAAAACTATTTTTTTGGTGTTTTTTCTTTAAAAAATTAAAAATAAATAAAACTAGTGACACGTGTCAAGTATTGATTGGTTAACAAATTTTTTTAACACCCTTAAACTAGGGGTGTTCAAAATTACCCGACCCGAACTATCCAACCCTACTACTCGAACATAAATAACCGCGTATTTACCCAGAATTTTTTTACCCGGGTCACAAAATATTAAATTTTCGGATACCTAATTTTTCGGGTACTCGAATATATTTGAAATTATTTTTTTATATTCAATATATATATATTAAACTAATAAAAAAATCTTATTTTTTATATTTAATAAATACATATTTTATATTTTTATATTACACTAATAAAATATTTTTATATTAAAAATACATATTTTTATATTCGGGGTACTCAAGTGCCCGATTTTCTAGGTACCCGCAATTTTCGGGTACTCGGGTACCTGCAATACCCGAGCCAGGACACGTGCCGACAATACAACAACCGGACGATCCAGGTACCTGGTACTTTGGGTACCCAAATACTCGGGTGCCCGGATTTGAACACCCTACCTTAAACAGTCAGACACCTAAAATTATAACAGTGTAAACTTTAGGCACCTAAAATTATAACGGTTAAAACTTTGGGCATCTATTTTTACAAAAAAAATACTTTAGGCACTTAAAGTTCAAAAAAATATATTTTGAACACCTATTTTTTATTTAAGCCATCCTAAAACTATGATATTTGTAAAAAAAATTTATTGCCAGTGCATTGAATAATTACACTAAATGTAAATGAAAACATAAAATTAAAAAAGGATTACAAATTAATTTATTGAGTTTAGGAATGATAAGAGAACTAAATAATTTTGTAATTTTAATTATTTAAATCTGTAGATACGTTTACGAATTAACTTAATGAGTTTAGGAATGATAAGAAAACTAAAATATGTGTCCGTCTTACGATTTAGGTGCGAAATTATCCCTTTTAATAATGTTATCTTTAAGGTTTGAATTTGTGTCGTCTTACTGAGAGTGCAATGTGCCTTACCAATGCATCAAACACTCATTAGTAATAAAATATTATATTTATCAAACACCCAAATACATAAAAAAATCAAATATAAAATTATAAATAACATATTGAATATTTACATACGTCAATTGGATGACGGATGTTCTAATTATCTTAAGAGAAAGTGTATTTTTTTCAACATTTAATTCCTTAACACTTTTTTTTTATCAAACTACACTTAAATTAAAATGATTTCGGCTTAGTTTGTGGTTGCTTTTAAAAAGTGCGGTGAAAAAAGTGATTTTCAAACTAGCTGTTGAAAAGTAGTTTTGAAAAGCTGGTTAGTGTTTGTCATTGATGTCAAAAAGTGATTTTGAGGAGATAAAATGTCTATTTTAGACATGATATTGAAAAGTAAAATTAAATTTGGGTGATTGTTCAAATTAATTAATGTTATGATTTATGAAATAAATCAATTTCAATTATAATAAAAAATTATTTTTTTATAAAATTTAATTTGAAAATATAAACTACATTCTAAATTATATACGGGCATACCATTTACACATTAATAATAAATATAAAATAAAGTACAAATAAAACAATTTTATTTTCAATATAAATATTATAAAATATATATTATTTTACAATTATGTATGCATAAACATTATTTTAATAATAAATTATAATAAAATAATAAGGGTAAAAAAGTAATTTTATTTTCAAACTAGCTTTTCCACCCAAGAAGCTATAAAATCTAGCTTCTTGGTTTGGGTTGAAAAGCTGGTTTTAAAAGCAACAAAAAACAGTATGTTTTAACTAAAAGCACTTAAAAAAGTGATTTTTGGTTGCCAAACGCAACCAAAAACAGGCCCTAAGTACGAAGGTGCGGTGGGCGGATCTTGACACTAAATCTTGCATGGAATATTTTAAAATTTTAAAATTTTTGGAGGTCTAAATTAAAATTTTCAGATTTTTATAGGGTTTAATTTAAAAATTTTGAAAAAAGTTGGGGTGTAACTAAAAATTTTATAAAACTTGAGAATTATCGAGACTTTTAAAATTTTTAGAAGGGATTCAATAAAAAATATTCAAAATCTTAAATTATAATATAATTTTTTAAAATTTTTGAGGGACCAAATTATAATTTTAAAAAATTTAGAGGCTAAATCTAAAATGTTAAAATTTTTGGGGGGCCAGTGAGAGGTTACCCTTTCCCCTGCGAAGGTGATGGGAGTTAGGGGTGTTTATTTTCGGATACAGATCAGATCAGATCCGATCCGGCATTTCAGATTAGTAAAATAGCGATACGTATTCGATTCAGAAAAATTGAGTATTCAGATATAGGATACTCGAATCGGATATTCGGTTATCCGAATATATAATTTAGTTTAAGTATCTTTTCGAATTTGACAGTAGTATCTATAAAAATTTTGGATTTTCGAATAGAAAAATTAAGAAACTGCCAAATATAACAAGATTAACATCTATGAAATTTTAATGTATCGAATTTTTGGATATAACAAGCATTAAATTACTAAATATAATAAGATTTATACCTATAAAAATTTGAATTTTTGAATAATCCGAAACTTGAAAAATTGGTATCCGATCCGAAAAATAAAAAATTAGATTACATATCTGATCTAAAAATTAAAATTAGATCGGATATTCAAATTTTCACATCGAATCAAATGATCATCAGATCGGATCGGATATGTTTGAACGCCCTTAGTGGGAGTGGTTGTCCTCTATTTATTTGATTAAATAAAAATGTACTATTATATTTCTATACCAAGATTCGAACCAATACAAAATAAGATAATATGAAACAGGCCAATTAGTAGATCTTGTCCTTTAGTTTTTTTATTAATATATTATTATTATTATTATTAATTGAGATATTTATTAATTTGAACTCTTAATTTTAATATATTTAAAATTTTACCTTTTATTTTTTATTTCTAATCATACTTAACTCTAAAACTTGATTTCTGACATGATTTTAGATTTAAAATGTTAAATTATATATATATAATTGGATATGTAAATTATTATTTAAAAAATATTTTTTTTCAATATGTAGCTAAGTGTTTTTTGGCACATAGCTTAGTGATATATCCGTAGAATATTGATGGCCTTGAATAAAAGAAATAAATAATAATAAAACATTTTTAATTCGCTACACAGCACAATAAAATAAATATCTAACCTAATGCTATACAAATAATACAAAACAGTAATTTTGTCGTAGAAATTTTCTTTCTTTTCTAAACACTTTTTTCTTCTTCTTAACTTTCTAGGAGAGAATATTTATATTAATTAAAAAATCTCTCAAGATTAAAAGCAAAGGGAAGAGCAGTCAGAAAAGTTGCCCAGCAAAAGAGACGATCAGAATAATCAGCTAATAATAAGCAAATGAGCACCACTCTACCAATGAAGCTGTTATTTCCTTTAACAACTCCTACCAGATTTCCATCTTCTTTGCTCTCTTCTGCAAACCCTAATTTTTGTTTCTCCTCTTCGTTTCATCACTCCTGTGCTCTTAGAAGAAACCCACATTTTCTCTCCAGGAAAAAGGTATTCTCAATCAACTTTTTCTCTTTTCAAGCTCTTCTTTCTGTTTTGTTTGGTTTTCCTTTTTAATGGGAATATTAACTTGTTTTTGAATTTGGGGTTTTCAGTTTTCTGCTTGATTTTTTTCTTCTTAAATTTGTTATATAATGAAGGGGATGAATTATGAATCTATGTAGTCATATATGCGATTTCTGATGTTTAGGGAAAATAATCTAAACATTTCATCTGGATTGTTTATTCCCTCAATTATTATTATTATTTTTGAAAATGGTGAGAATGTAGCATTGTCTGTATGACAGTATGAGAATAGCTATATGTTCCTGTGAGAAGAAAAAAGTTCTTAATGCTTAGGTTATATTAGTATCTGAAACCTGAACATGAGTTGCGGATGGATGTGATTTGGATTAGATCTCTGTTTCTGACGTAGATATTGTTGTAGCGTTGGATGTGAAATTATAAGGGTGTTCAATGAAGGTGGTAATATTTAGATATGTTGTTTCGCTTTTACCTTCGACTTTGAAAAATGTTTATATATGGTGTATGACTACAAAGATATTCATACAGTGATTTTGTAAGTTTAAAATAGTCTAATCAAAAGAAAAAAAGATATTTTTAATATCGGAGACAAGATCGATTGCACGTCTGGCGATAATTAATAATATCCTTTTCTTTCCCAATACGCGGTGGTCGGTTACCATTGGGGAGCAGGAGAAATAGAAACTTGGTGGAAGGGGTCAGCGTATTTATTATTACGATCTTCTGCTGGTTCTATTGGTTATGACATCTTTATTTCCATTCCACTCCAAATGTTTTTGTTGCTTTTGGAAGGTAATGTCTCTAGGTTGTTTGTAATGTAGAGTATCCCAACTGAGGAATATAAATATTGAAAACGAAAAAAATGAAATGCATTCTTTCTGTGAGAAAAAAAGAGAATGCTTTTCGCCACCAATTCTGTGGTTGGTTACTGGCAGCCACTTTCCTATCTGATTATTGCCTTTGAACTCCAAAATATTAATAGAAAACCATTTAATTAGTTCTCTAACTTTGTAAAATCCGCATCTAATTAATCAATCTTATTGTATCCGTTACATTAGTATTATCTGGTGACTCCAATCTAACCCACATCAGACTCTTTTTTGACAAATTTTCGTGTTAAGTTTTCAATCCCAGTTGTTGAATCTGTTTAAATGCATGATCTGCCATGTGCAGATGTATCTCTTTCTACTCTTATATTTTGATTTTTGATTTAAGGATACTCAATTTTCAACATGTCTGAAGATTATAGTCTGAGTTCTCTGTTGATTACCACTCTTGGTGGGCAGTTAGTTTTCACTAATGATTTACTGTCAGGGATTCTGTTTTTATGTACTGGTTTAGTGGCTTTGTGGACATACAAGAAGAGAGCAAGAGATGGATGGCTATAGATATGATGAGGAGAATGCGACTTGCTTATTTAGTTCTGGTGAAGATACTGGGACGCAAATTCCAACACAAGCCCAATCTATTGTGGAGGGATCAGGAACAGTTATGGTTTCGGAGCTGAAACCGGTTCCTGATGTAGATTATTTGCAGGTATGTGATTTTTATATAGGAAAATATCACTTAAGTTCAATGTTTTTGATTTTTTCGGATAGCAATAAAGAACTGAGCCTGTACAATGGATGCCCTACTTTGCCTGTAGTTTAGTGGTTAAACGGAGCTTTTACAAATGTCTTTACCTGTGTATCTTTCTTAGAGCCTTGTTTTATGATATACATACATCCCTGCAAGAACTTTTGGTAGCTTGTGAAATGAAAGTTTGTGAACACCATAGTTTCTTTTACTTAATTTCTCTTGTTTCATTACTACTAAAGGAGCACAGGATCTTTGGCAATCCAATATTGACCTTTGATCATAAATGATATGTAATTCATGTCTTAGCCAAGTCTTCATTGCAGCATGAAAACATTTACTGACTTTTTGTATTTTGGAATTTGTTTTACTTGCTAACTTTCTATATGTGGTCATATATTTTGCAGGAGTTACTAGCAATTCAGCAGCAAGGGCCTAGATCTATTGGTTTTTTTGGAACACGGAACATGGGATTCATGCACCAAGAGCTTATTGAGATTCTTAGCTATGCATTAGTTATAACTGTGAGTGCCATGCTTCTAGTTTTTAATTATCCTTCTATATGTGGCACAACGATATGGATACTAGCTGCAATGTTCTGAGTCTCAGTCTTTCTTACTAATGAAAATATATACTTTTCCTTATAAAATTGTTTTAACCATGCTGCTAACATGACTTGCAGAAAAACCATATTTATACATCAGGTGCATCAGGTACTAATGCAGCTGTCATCAGAGGTGCTTTAAGAGCTGAGAGACCAGAGTTGCTTACGGTAATTTTGCCACAGAGCTTGAAGAAACAACCACCTGAGAGTCAGGAATTGTTGGAAAAGGTATGTGGCAATAGCATCTAAGCCATTCTTAGGTAACTTTTCTGTGCTATTGGTTTGCTATGGCTTCATCTGACACTGTTAATTTCCTTGCGTTTTGTTAGATTTGTTTATTTAATAAATAAACATGTTGCTTTTTATATCCATCGAAGGAGATTCTATTGAAAATTTGTGACCAGTTTCTTGTAACCTGAGAGACTGTGCTGTTAAACCTCTAGCTATTTTTTTATTATGTTCTTCTGTTGAGTGTTACTGATGCAATGCTGCTGGTCAATCACTGGAAGTTATAAATCGAATGCTGTTGGTGTCATTTGAAAACAGTCTTATTACCTAAGTTTTAATTATTTCACTAACAATGTAGGATGTGGCTTATGGCCACAGTTCGTTTCAGCTACCTAGTCTGACTATTTATTTCCAGTCCTAGGCTTGCAGTAACTTAATGATGATTCTGCTTTTGCATTAAGCACTCTGTAACTTTAGTGTCATTGGTGTTTGAAATTTTTATTGGCAAAGTTCATTTTTGATCTTGTCTTAGGTGATGGGGCATAAATGCAACACAAAATTCTAAGTTTTTATAGCTCCGATTTTATTTCTTTATAGAAGATTGTGGTCGCCCTGGGAGCCAGTGGTTGCAATGAAGAATTCCAATGCCTTTTGTGCAGTTAGATCATTAAACATTATTAATTGGATGTTTTAAACATGTTTTAATTAAGATCTCAAACTAATTGTGAAGGTGAAACTGAAATTGCATATTTCTGTTTGGGGTGATTTAATGTTTAATTCTCAAATTTTCAGGTCAAAACTGTGATAGAGAAGCCTTATAATGATCATCTACCTCTGCTAGAAGCCAGCAGGTTTGCCATAACTCTTTATTCTTCTGATCATACGCACACCTTCAAGTGGAATTGGTCATTGATTTTAGGTTTCAAGCTAATAATAATGAGATTGTGACAAGATCTCAATTGAAGCCAATAGGCAGTTAATCTAATAATTCCTGAGATGCTTATTACATGGTTGCATGATAAGGTGGTTCAGTTCTAGCAACCAACCACTTTTCATTCACTTAACTGAGATTGTTAGCGTTGGTAAGCATTGGCCATGCAGTGGAAACTCATGATTCTGCAATTCTAACTTCAGTTATGTGATACAGTAATCTTTGATAAGTTGGTCATCAGTCATTTTTTACTTTGGTTAAGTTAGCTTAGTCCCCTATTCAGCATGATTTTATCCTAGTTAATCACTATTCAGTTTTAGCTTAGTTCAAGCCTGTATATGAAGACAGCTGAGATATTTTTAAGATTGAAAATTAATGAAAAAGTGGAGGATTTGTTGCTAGCTTGTGCTAAATTATTATTGATGGGCCATAGATTGCCATTATACACCTAGTTTGGTGCCATAGGATGAAGGGATAGAGAAGCAAGCGAAATGAGGCAACTGGATATGATTTGGATGGAAGAGAGGGAAGAGAGGAACCGGGGAACACAAGAGAGTCATAGAGAAACGATTATCTGTAATTTGGTAGAGTCCCAGAGAAGTACCAGTAATATTCGATTCAACACCATAAGCTGTGTAAACTAAAATAGCTTGGGATATCATCCTCCATTGCCTTGTACTTAGTAAACAGGTAAGACTATACATGTAACCTAACATAAATATATAAAATCACAACCCTTAACACAGTGCAAGATGATGAAGTAAATCCATCAGTGATCGAGTACAGTAACTTGCTTGAAGACTATCTTAGCTTGTCACGTGCATAGTCTTTTATCGAGCTCATCATTTTGCTTGTGAACTGGTGAAGCCCCGTGTATGGACGTATAACCTTAGTTTCTTGCCAGTGGGAAACTTTGTGATTGGTAGACAAAAATTGATCTTACATGCTATCTGTCTCTGGTAAATTTTGCAGGCTTTGTAACAGGGACATCATTTCACATGTACAACAAGTGATTTGCTTTGCCTTCCATGATAGTAGGCTGCTGATGGAAACATGCCAAGAAGCCAAGAATCTCCGGAAAATTGTGACTCTCTTTTACCTGGACTGAAGCAATGCCTTCAAATGTCTATATAAATTGTTTAGAGAGAGTGTAAATTATACAAATTGGTTAACCATTTTCCGGTCTGTAGAGTTAACAATGAGAATGGGGGCTGGTTTTCTGCTCCTTTCATTGCAAGTCAATTGGATTCATTGAATATTGGAAGGGAATAAGTTTTATATGCATTTTGTCGAGCCATAATTTGTCAAAAGTTGGATCTTTGAAAACTTCGGCTTTAACCCCTGCTGAAGTCCTCCGTTACGATCCGTGCATGGTGTTCAATCTTACTCAAAACCATTGGCACTGGGCCCCAGTACCACTCTCTTAAGCTTCTTTATCCGCTGATCACACCTTTCATCCCTTATCCGTTACCTCAGGGACGAAGACAAAGGAGGCAGGCAAGTGGCCTTGGCCCTCTTATTAAATGGTCAAATTATTCTTTTTGCCCTTAACAAATATTAATAATATAATTTAGGTTTAAAGTTCAATAAGCCCTTAACTAAAAAAAATAAATTAATTTGGCCATTTAATCAACGTTGACGGTTAATTTTATCAGTTTGAATTTTTTTTTGCCGTGTGTCGTAATAGGGTAATATCACTCGGCATTTTTAGGATTTTTTTAATTTTAATTTTAATAAATATTTAAAAATCATAAAATATTCTAAAATTTTTAAAACCTCTTTAAAAATTAAAAAAACACTAATTTTTTAAATTTCAAATTTATTTAAAATTAATAAATAATAATTGTTTAAAGAATAAATTATTTTAAAAATTATAAAAATATTAATTATTATTTTAAAATTATAAAAACAAATTTCTTAAAAAATCTATAACAATAAAACCTTATTTTTTAAATCGTTAAAATATTTTAATCATTAAAATAGTTTTATTATTTTAAAATAAATTTCAAAGTTTTCAATTACATATTTTTATAATAATAAATATATTATAAAATTTTTAGATTTTTTTCAAAATTTAAAGTTGTTAAATATATTCTAAAAATAATATATATATTTAAATAAAATCAAAATTTCCAAACAATATTTTAATATTTTTAATTTTAAATAATTTTTATTTTTTTAAATATTTTTAAAAATAAAATTAAAAAATTCTCGAAATGCCATATGGCATCACTAGTGTGCCATGTGGCACAATTTGACGTTGCGACGCGACAAATAACATGAAACCGTTAAGACTTAATGGTCAAAATTAGTCAAATAGCTTAATTGGTGTATTGTTTTTTAGTTCGAGAGCTTAATTGATTTAATTCACTTAATTGAGTGCATAAAAAGTTTAAAGACTTGAATGATTTTTCCAAAAGTTTAAGAGTTTATTGAACCTATAATTTAAATCTTTTAACTTTTACTAAACGGTCAAATTTAAGCTTTTTGACACCTCCAAATTTATATAATTTTATCTTGGTCTTTACTACAATCTTTTTTTGATTTAGTCTCTTAATCTCGTAGTAAAACTTCCTAACTCTAGTATTTTTTTTGTCTATGATCAACTGTATTAACTAACGACATATTATTAGATCTAGAAGATATTACGTGTATGACAGGTGTAAACTTGTTTTTTTATGAAAGAGGAAATGAGCAACAAGCTTTATCCCAATAATAAACTACTCAAGCTAAGAAACACCATCTGCATGTAACAGAAAATCAACTGCAGCCGGGTGCAGGAAAGGTATGAATCTCCAAATCATCTGTCCTTGCCAATGATGCCATCTTATCAACAACCTTATTATTGTTTCGGAGAACATGTTGAAAGCGAAAATCCCAATTATAATGACACAGTTCAACAACATGAAGAACAATACTAAAAAACCTTTGTTGCTTCGAACTGTTCTAGACTAGTCGAAGAGCATCCAAACTATCCATTTCAATTATAAGATATCTAATTTCCATGTCCCATGCACAACATATGCCAACATACATCCCCCACAACTCAGCTTCCAGAATGAATAGATACCAATGAATTTCGAGAAGCCTAATCTCCACTTACCAGTATGATCTTTTATGACCCCTCCGCATGATGCACAACTATCCAACCCCTACGAGAAGTGTCGACGCACACGTTCTTCATTAGTCATAAGCTTATTACAACATGTCAGCCAAATGAGAATTATAACCCGTTGTATTCCACAGAATTTATGGCCAAGTTTCCATACATTCTCTTGCGGCTCAAAAGGTGACCAAGATCAAGTGTCATGCCAAAAATCAATATCCGACCATAGCCTTTATTCCAATTGATGTTACACTGAATATCATTCCAAATAACACTAAGACTTTTTCATAGTCTACAACAATTAGGATTGCGTAAAACCTCTGGAACACCTTCAGTGCATTTGTATTTCGCCCATAGGAATCGTAACCATAAAGCATCTCTACGTGCTAATAGATTAAATGCAAGTTTCATGAGAAAGGCTTTGTTTTGTGATAACTTGGAAAAAGAAGTATAAATTATATCCCTTTATGAGGATTAGTGCTTGAACTTAAGCTCATTTTAGTTGAATATTTACTCTTTTTTTTTTTTGCATATGTTCGAAGTCTCTGTCACATGTATATGGTCTTGTTTTATTATTTTGGTAGGGGAAAACGTTGTTGTGTCTTTGATATTTGCAGAACGATTGCCGACTTTAAGAGGAAGACTTCAAAAGAAAAGAGTTGCCGAGACAAGCACGAGAAAAAGGTGTGGAAATCGTCTACCTCCTAATCATGTCTCCATTTATGCCTCCACAATAAAATTAGGAGTTTAGGATTTACAACTTAGAGTTTAGGGTTAGGGCATAGGGTTAAGGTATATGGAATTTAAGGTAGGTGTATTTTTAGGATGTAGGGTTTAGGATTTAAAATTTAGAGTTAGGGTTCTTAATTTAATTTTTAACATGAGGCATAAATGGAGGCATAATTAGGGGCAGAGAATTTTTGCAAAAGAGAATATGCCATATCAATAGTCAAGATTCACTGCTCTAATCGTTTTTTCGTTTGATTTAAGGGGTCTTCCGAATTTGTGAGAGATTTGAATTAAGGAGAATCACATTGATTTATCTCTTTAGTTTTCTCTCTTTTCCCATGATTTTATTTAATGATTTGGTCTGTAATTTTGAATGATTTACACCCAACTACTAACTAATTAAACTGGCTTGTGTGGTGGGATTTATGTTGTGAATGGATGATATTGCCATAGTTTTTAAATTTATTCAGATATTTATCCAATATTTATTGCTTCATCGTGAGTCAAATAGTTTAGACATAAATGTTTAATTGTTGCTTATTTACTTAGATTTGAAAGAATTAAGTTTACGAAATTCATTTATTGGATACATATTTTCATTATTTAAAAGTTAGTGAAGCCTAATTCTCCTTAGACATAAGGAAGAATTCAGGCGACTGAGAAGAGTGAGCTTAACCGGTGGTTAACATTTCAAGATTTACGCATACATGTATTGTCGTGAAATGCTTATCATTATGTTTTCTTTTAGACATAATTAGAGGGCATAAGAAGAACTCTGTTGAGCATTTGGATAAGAGAACTTGCTGTGACAATTCATTCAACAACAACACCGCAGTACCCAATAACTTTACCTCCTCATAATTTGATTCCTTTTTCTCGTTACTTGTAATTGACTTAGCAACTAGTTTGCCTCAGCATATTTTCTTTACTTTAGTTTCAGTTTTTCATTATAATTTACCTTGTTTAATCCTTGTTAAACTTATTTCCTTTATAGTGAAAAAATTAAAAATACTATAGTGATACAGATTAAAAATACAGTTTCACCGATCTATATGAAGACGACTTTTGAACTATATTATCAATTGTCAACGTGTATACTTGCACCATTTGCACAACACTTAAATCACACAATATTTTTCACACTCAATCACGCAACATCCTCCCAATGCACTAGATGAACCCTTGCCCCATCTGGGATATTCACTAAAGTAATTTGTCGGCCACTGATAGAGTTTTCGCCTTCCAACCACTCAACTTGTTTTGGACCATCTGAGCCAAAAATTTATAGGATACAGATGTCACCCTTTTTATGCAGAAATAGTACCCCAAATATTTACCTAATTCGTCCACCTTTTGAAAACCATATGATGTACTAGCCTGATTTTTCAACTTCAGCAAAACATTCATGGAAAAGAATATGGTAGTCTTCGCCAGGCTTATTTTATGATCAAACATGATGCAAAATTTCTCCAACACTAACTGAATGATGGCCAACTATTCAAGCGAAGCTTCCGCGAATAAGAGAAAGAGAAAGAGTATTTTCTTTATTTCTCTTGTACATAGTGTATAGAGTACGTTATTGTTTATCATTTGTACTCTTTATTTGCGAGCTTAATTCTTTAAAACACTCACCTTGAGAGGTCTTCATTGTTTACACAAACAAACCTTGTAAAAAGGGAGAGATTCTAGTTCAACTATATAAAAACTAGAGTTGTTCTATCTTAGCCATTGAAAAGATGGGGTTGTAAGGTTATGCCTTACATAATTTACCCTTCTTTTAAGTTAGGGACAAAATTGTAAATTTATCAATTTAAAGATCTACCATAATTCTCTTTCTACTTGTTCAATCAACTCAATTCATAAGTTACCTTCCATTCTCAACGTAATTTCGTACCAAAATGACATTAAAGGATCATTTTGTAAACTTTCAATAGTTAGGGACTAATATTGTAAATATCTTAAAGTTTGAGGATCAAACTATAAATTATCTAATTACTAGGGACTTGAACTATATTCATGTTATCTTAAGGTATCTAATTAAGGATCATTTCAAGTATCGGGACCATACTGTATTTCTTGCAAAGTTAGAGGACTAGTTCCGATGGTACATAAATTTTAAAACTATTGTACATAAATTTAGCATTGGCAGAAAATGGAAGAAACAATGGAATTTGCACAAGGGCTTCCATGTCTGATGGTAGTAGTTGGCAAACTAGTTATGCTGAGTGGACTAAAACATGAAGAACATTAAGTCCACGCATCATCACACAGTTGCAGCCTTGGGGGCAAGAAAATCTGATATCTTATTGGTGTAGAAATCAGGCTGTATGGAATTGCTGGGGCTCTGAAGCATCGACAATGTTGTCACGCCTATTAAAGTGGGAAGGGGGAAACTTCATTATATATGTATAGCACATCATAAGTTTTTTAAAAAAATCTGCAGAACCTGAAAATGGAGGAAGAATGAGAATGCAGACTAGCTATACCTGAGAGAACAAGAAGAGTTTTGCAGCCTCCATTTTGTCCAAACAGAATATCAGTATCTAATCTGTCACCAACCATGCATATCTGCGATTTGAGGATGCCGAATCTGTTATGTAACATGTAAACAATGCTATTAGAGAGCAATACTTGTTATTTACCACAACTCAACAGTTTCCATTTGAAACAGATTAGCAACAAATTAGAACTTCCAGTATGGCATCTTATGTATAATAAATATAGCAGTATCCCAAGTCAAACTCGCTCGTGTTACCGCTTGCTTGAGAAGAGTAGAAGAAACAGGATACAGATTATAAAATTTTGGAAACATACTTGTCTGCGAGGTAGTCCATCATAAAAGTTGAAGGCTTTCCCACAACAAGTGGTTCACGTTGAGTAGATCCACAGATGGCACCAACCATAGAACCACCACCTGAAATCAAGTATTGTACTATATAGTGACTTACAGAGTTTTTAAGGATACATATCTTACTAGAATGTCAAATGAACACGTCGCCTTGCAGTTTTGGATCATACTCTTTTGCTAATATTTGTAATAGTTGAACCTAAAAAATGCTTGTTTTCCTTTTTAGGTTATTACATTTTAATTGATGCAAGTTCTTGTCCAATGTCCCTAGACAATTTTAAATACTAGGTGAATGCAAAATGCCGCTTTGATAATTTATGGTCCAGAATTCAGCTACTAATTCATAAGTTGTTCTAGTATTCACACAGTTTTCACCAAAGGCTCATAAAGAGAAGAAGATTTTGTGAACACAAAACTCCAGTTAAGGGAGAAGTGAATAGAACCTGCCCATTCCTGAGCATCTGTGAGATGAGTGACGGCGTCACGATTTGTAGCAATGAACAGACAACCAGGATTTTCACGTATACAAAGTGTCCCATACCTCCATTAATAGGAAAAGAACAATTAGTAATCTCATAAAATCAACAAAACCATAAATATTTACCTTGCATGTATTTGTTAAAATAATTACGGTACGGTCATTGAAATTCTTATGATAAAATGTAGTAGCAGTAGTAGTAGTACACAGTTCCCTATTGAAAGTTTGACTCATCATTTTCATCCCAAAACTCTTTCATTCAGAGAATTAATCTAAGCCCAAGAATTGCAGTTTACTTTGATTAAAATGTGTCATTTGCTACCAATCAACAGTAATGTGAAATAAAATGTTCATTGATCTATTTAATCTTGTTAGTTATACACATATCCTCTTGTTCCTTTAAAAATTCTCTAGGCTGAGTTCCTTTTCAGCGAAACCTCATCGGACAAGTAAACTGTTTGCCAGGCATGTGCACACACAGGTGTGTTATTAGAAAGCGGAGAACTTACTGGACTTTATAGTAGTTGAAGTATCGATCAAATCCAACGACCACAGCCCCAACCTATATAGCAAAAATGAAAGTTCAAATGCTGCTCTCTGTTTGTTTAGAGCCAAAAAGTTAAAATTATGACCATTGAGACAATTTATTTTTCAAGTTTTGCAAAGTTCAAAAAAAGGGACAAAGATACAGATAAGACTTCACATCATCATCATGCTCCATTAGAAACCCTGGCTTTAGCTCTATCTTCTTTCCACCATCCTCCTGCAAAATAATTAATACATAGCATAAAAAATATGCAAGAGAAAACCACATAAAAGATGCTAGCTAAAACAATGATCATCATAAAAAAGCTGCTAATGAGTGAATTCGACATGATTGTCAGGTGCTATGGTTTGTATAGTTAGACCACATCCCCGAGCCAAAACTTTCTATACAGCCTGTGGGTGCAGAATCAAAGCAGTAAGAATTCTCAAGCAAAATCAAACATGTCAAGGATCATTTTCAGTTGAGTATTAAAAGCTTGGAAGTACACGATCTGCAGGGAAATTTAATAGATATATATTACCATCGATATGAATCTTTTTGCCAGCTACATACATGGCATGCTGCCCTGCCTAATATAGTTTTCAATAAACAGATGCTTATATGATGTTAAAAACAGGAAAAATGAGAAATCGTAACGCAAAATATTAGGATATGCTATATACTTTTTCTTCTTATATCGAATAAACAATCTCTTAGCAATTATCTTTTACCTAGTTTGTTTACTAAAAAAGTATAAATTTTCATTATATCAAAGAGAGGCCAGACTCCACAGAGTAAAGCAAAGATGTTCAGTTAAGAAACATATCGACTAGGAATACCAATCTTACAATCCAATTGATCAAACAGTAGCTATTAACATCTTTTGGCTGACTTGTGGTATGAGGAGAGGATTGAAGAAATATAGTGCAGCCTACTCTTTTGTGGTATTACTGTTAATTTTCATATTTAATTCAGTGAAATGATCCTCTAACTGTTTACAAGAGTTTAGCAAATTAACGAGAGGTCAATAAATATATGAGCTTTGCAGATTCCATAATGTTTACAGAATAACTGGTGCTAATATGCAAACTGAAACACATACATACCGGCCCACCAAGGTATTGGAATCCCGCAAGCTCAAGCTCCTTTAAGATGCCATCCTCACCAATGACATAAACCTATATCATGATAAGCTATCAGTCCATAATCATTCATATCAAATAACCAAATTTATAATGAAAAGCAAACTTTAGGAAGCTGAATTGAAAGTGAATTTTGGAAAGCAAGAATAGTGAGAACAAAGTGCCCATTGATATATAAAGCCGAAGATAATGGGGATAGTAAACAGTGAATGTAAAAAAGAAGCAACATTTAGTACCTATTAAATTTAGAATATGTATCACAAATGCAGGAATTGAGATAAAGGCTTATATAGCATTTTAACCATCTAGGTATGATAAAATTTTGGCTTCCAGTTAAGAAATAAAATAGGGCATGGTGGTCCATCTGACAGCAGATTTCCATAACTTCAAAAAATTCAAAAACACTTACTTTTTTATCTTTTGGGAAATTAATGGACTTGAGATATGCAGCAGCAGCAAATGAAGATGCAAAAATTTCGTCCTGAAATCATTAATCATGTCAGAAGTCAGAACTTATGCTCAACACCTAAATGTAAACAACAACACTGAAGCTTCGTGGACTAACCTCACTGACATTCAGACCAAGTGTCTCAAACTTCTTACCATATTGTTTCCTGGACTTGGTTGAGTTGTTGGTGACAAAAACCAGTCTCTTCCCCTGAGGAACAATAGGATCAACATGTCTGTTAACCTTATAAAACCACAAAAGCAACCTGCTGAATTACAAACCTTTGAGCGAAGCATATCAAGAGTTTCAGGGACTCCATCTATTAATTTATCACCCTTCCATATAACTCCTGCAAAATATTATATAGCAGTAAATTCTTTTGGTCACATCAATAAATCTAACTATTCAACTCATAACTTATCATCAGTTCCAAACAAAAGGATTCTCTCTTTTTTATTGAATTTCTTAGTATTTTCCAACTTGCCTAAACTATTTTTCTATAATGATTTTACTCAATTGTTTCATCATATTTTCTATAGATAATACCTTTTCATTATATTTTCCAGTAAAAAAAGAAATGAAAAGTAAAAGCCATTATAGCCAGAGATTAGAATGATGACCATCGCAATCAAAGATGAAAGTCTCGACGGAGGCAATAAGCTCGTCGGCGTTCTCCAAAGGTTGAGCGGATGCCCTTGTTCTTGTTGCGAAGCCCTCCGACTTGTTGGAGCTGCAATTATTGACACCTCTCCATTTGATAGCCAAAGCAGAAGCAGAAAAGGAGTTGAAAGAAGACAGTTTTTTCAGGCACAAAAACCGATGAGCCGGATTTATTACAAACCTTGAGCATGTAATAGAAGTAGCTGCAACTGAAACTGAAACTACTGCTTTAGTTACCATCTTCTCCTCTTGTTTTTTTTAGTTTCTTTTTTTTCCTTTTTGAATAATAATAATTATTATTATTTATATTTCAGTTTGATCAAGTGGCGGTAGTTTGTGGCCGTTAAGCTTTAGCCAGTTTGAGTGGTGCCATTTTGTCTTGTCATCCATTTCCTGACCCATACTTTTTTTCCTTTTAATTTTCCTGTTCTTTTCTCTCTCTCTCTCTCTTTTTGAACTTATTTTAGGTTTTTAGCGAAATAATGTAACTGGAAAATAGAATGAGGATATCGATCAGGTTAAAAATTGTTTAGGGAACTACGACACTAACCGGTATGAGGTTAACTTGTTGTGTATCATGATTAATTATAGAGCTATGACATAATCAAATCCGAACCAACAAAATGTTGAATTGAAGGCTCTGTTGGGGTTATTACTCATTTTTGTACATGATTTATTTTCTAATTAGTTCTTCAATTAAGAAGAGTGGTAGAATATTAAATAGGGTAAACTACATAAATGACCACCATATTATCAGAAAAGTTATGATTTGACCACCATATCTTTTTTCGAAGCAATTAAACATCAAACTATTAAATTAGTTGCAATGTGACCATCCGCATAATTACACATTTAATTCTCGTTACTTATACATTCTATCAATTTGGTCTTAATTTTAATTTAATAAAATAATTTAAACATTCAACGCGTCACCTCCAATCTTTAATAATTTTATTTTTCTCCTCCAATCGTGACACGTGTCACCACCTTTGGAGGAAAAAAATTAAATTAATTAAAGGCTTGCCCACGCTAGGGTTTGAACCTGGGCAATAAAGGAGTAAGTGCAATGGGTTTACCACTACACCAAACTCACTTCTGTGTCATATGCTTCAAAATACAATACATATCTTAATATGTTCGATAACCAGATGGCTGCATAATTCAGCGACTAATATCAAGGGAAGATGAGAAAGAACAATGGATAAATTTCCTTCCTTGGATTGCTGATAATATCAGTTGCTGGAAACATGTTGTATGACAACTTTAACATATTTGGAGAGCTTGAGAACCTCTACATAGCTGAAGAAGATGTAAAACTTTTTGAGTTAAAATCTATATGTTTGATCCTTAACTTCATTTGGGGATTCATCTTTGGTTGTTTTGAAATGGTATGTTTTGTCCATCTCTTAAGCTATTCTAGTTAACTTTAAGATCAAAGGCAGTTGGATCAAACCCGGTGCTGTAGTTATCGATGTTGGGACCAATGCCATTGATGACCCAACTAAGAAATCAGGATACAGGTTAGTGGGACTGTGGGAGATGTGGATTTCGAAGAAGCGTCTAAGGTTGCTGGATAGATAACACATGTTCCTGGTGGCTTCAGCCCTATGACAGTCGCAATGCTGCTCAGGAACACCTTGGACGGTGCAAAGCGGGTGAGAAATGAGGCAACTCATTTCATCATTTGTTCACTTCCTAATAAATTTTGCCCCACTTTAACCTATGAGTTGCATATCTGACTTCAACTAAGGAACACAATCTGCTTTATGGCTTGGGATTTATCCGTTTGCATGTTTGAATATGTTCACCTATGTCGCCCATCTCTGTATTTTGTTAAAAAGCTTGAGGTTTAGCCTTCGTACTTAAATATCGAACAAGATCAAGACAATTCAACGAAACGGAAAGATTTTTCGAGAACCAAATTACAGATCACGATTACTCCATCCAAGGACCACTTGTTTAACTCTTCGACCAGCTAATCGGAATTACATAGAGGCTCTTATACCATTAAAATATATTGAATCAATCATCAACATAAATATATTAAAAACATATAGATTTTAATAAAGTTTTGAAGCATATGACACAAAAGTGAGTTTGGTGCAATGGTAAACCCATTGCACGTGTCATCACCTTATTGAATGTTTAAATTATTTTATTAAATTAAAATTAGGACCAAATTGATAGAATGTATAAGTAACGAGGATTAAATGTGTAACTATACAGATTTTATTAACTATCACGTCACTCCCGCTGTTAAGTTCTAACGGTAGATGGTCATATTGCAACCAATTTAATAGTTTGATGGTTTAATTGCTTCAAAAAAGTATGGTGGTCAAATTGCAACTTTTTCGATAGTATGGTGGTCATTTATGTAGTTTACCCTATTAAATAATAGTAGGGATTCTCTTATCTCATTCGGAAGGATTAATGTATCTCATAATTATCTATGACTGGTATGTCTTTAGCACAATCATTTGATGAAATGTCGAGGAAAGCGGGATAAATGACCGATACTACTAGAAGGATTCCTCTTTAAATAATAGGTACGATAATTGGTATTCTTGTGATCAATTTAAAAAGTATTTCTTTTATGGCTCATGTTCTGGATTGAGTTCATCCATCTAACATGTAATATATGATGTAATAATGAGATGAACTAAGTTATAGGCATGAAAGTATAAGAACTCAACGCCCCTTCCTCTTTCGTTTTTTGATTTGCGAGGAGGGGATGAGTTTCATGGAAAATGAATTGTTTATAGAAATCGTCATGTAGTCTGGACGAGTTTTTGATTGTTTACTATTTTTTTAAACTTGGGAAATTTGTCACAAAAGTATGAGAACTTTACTTGATATTGGGATGAAAAATGAAAGGAAGATAAAGTTAGGGGATGAAGTATACATTCCTAAATATCATGACACCAACATTGTAACTTCTCCATAATTTATACTCCAGCTCCCAATGTTGCATTCCTTTTCACTCCAGTCATCAACTTTTCTTTCCTTGCATTTTTATCCCAACATCAAGCAAAGTTACCATGCTTTCTTGGCGAGTCACATGCATTTAAAAAATAATTAATGGGACACATCAGGAACACACAACGAGTTCCATAAAAAGAAATTTTAGATGCAACTTGATAACTCTTATATATACATATATTTTCGCACCATATTTTTCTTTTACCTTATCTTTTTTGTACATATTCTTGCCTTTATTTAGTCTTTCTCATGCATTAAGATTAGTTTTGTATTTTTATCTTTTTTTCGGTACTTGACATATTAATGTCAAGATAGTGTTGCCTGACTCATGTGCTAGTACGTGTAGAAAGTTTAAGGATAAAGGAGTTGTCTTTACTATATATGAGCCTAGCACAAGCTTTTTTTTTTGGAGAGCAAGGAGCCACGCTAGACCACAAATACAGTTTGGATTTCACGTGTGCCCTCTCTACAACTAACGCAAGGAACACACGGTGAATGGACAAGCTGAGAACACAACGGTGGTTGGGACTGAAGTCTGCCTGCTGCATCAAAACAAATCCTAAGAAGGGGGTACCATATAATCTCTGAAGCCATAGAGTGTTTGTTGCATCAAGACAAAAGGACTTGTCATCTTGTCGGGGCGGACCACAAGAGACGGCTTACACTTGCTGCATTCTCATTGGTGTACCGATTCTCCCTCCTTTGTTTATATATAGAGGCTCCCAGCTTTCAAATAAATGAGGCCTATTTTAAGAGTTTTTTAGAGAAATTTCCCAAAAAAATGACACTTTCCATGGAAGCTTGAAGAACTTGGGGGTCCTGGTTCCAAAGAAAGAAACATAGTGACTAACCATCCCCTTGGATCGACAAGTTGCAGCAAAGGACTTCATGAGGCTCGCTAGTACGAGTTCATGTGCCCGTAATTAGGATGTGTTTCTTACAGTAGATCTTGTTTGATAAAAGAACTATGGTGTTTTCTGAACGATCATTTTCTTTTATCTCAAAATAATGGCTTGGAATAAGTCAAAATAATTGGATAATGTGATTTTTAGTAGCTAAATTAATAAGGAATGCATTCTATGAATCTTTAAGGACCAATTATGTCATGTGATTTTTTTTAAATGAGTTTTATTTGTATTTTTTAAAAATAAAATAGTTTAATAAACAATTAATATTAAATTGGTTTAATTAAAATGTTTTAAAAAAATGAGAATGACGGTTAGTTGGTTTCTATGGAAGATAGCTTTCTCAACATATTTTCTCTCAAAATCCTTTTTTCCATTGGTTTTCTAAAATCTAATTCTTCCATTGAATCCTAAAGTTTTCTTCTCAAATCTTTTACCAAATCATTCCTATTTTCTATTGATTTCAACATTGATTTCTTAATCTCTTCTGAACAAACTTAGAAAGAAGATTGTTCTCTTTTTCTAATTAGGTTACAGCCTTTATAAGATGATCTAAGTACAGATAAGGAAATAATTTCCTAGAAATCAATAACTTCCTAAGAATTAGAGACTAATATTATATCCTACTATACAAGGTAATTACAAGGACTAAGCCAAGAATTATGTCCTTAATTTTAGGGAATCTAACACTCCCCCTCAAGCTGAGTGTAGATATTTATCAAACCCAACTTGCCAATGAGTTCCTCGAACATGTTCCTGCTCAAGCTTTTAGTTAGCATGTCTGCAACTTGTTGCCTGGTAGGTTAGGTAGGTAATGCACACTTCTCCTGAGTCAATTCTTTTTTTTGATGAAGTGGCGATCTATTTCCACATGTTTGATGCGATCGTGGTGAACAGGATTATGAGCTATGCTGACAGCAGCTTGGTTGTCACAATACATCTTTATAGGTCTAGTGTATAGTACTTTTAGTTCTCTCATTAGTCGTTGCAACCAGATTCTTTCGCATATGCCATGGGATAGTGCTCGATACTCTGCTTTTGCGCTGCTGCGTGCTACAGCAGGATGCTTTTTGCTTCTCCATGTCACAAGATTGCCCCACACATAGCTGCAGTAACCACTTGTAGAACGTCTGTCATTAACAGACCCAGCCCAGTCTGCATCAGTGTAAATTTCCACACTTTGGTTGTCAGTTTTCTTGAAGTGTAGGCCTTTACTAGGGGTCCCCTTTAGATACTTTAAAATTCTGTAAGCAGCTTCCAAGTGCTTCTCTCTTGGGGCATGCATGTATTGGCTGATAACACTCACACCAAAGGCTATGTCTGAAAGAGTGTGAGATAGGTAGATAAGTCTTCCTACCAATCGTTGATATCTCCCCCTATCAACTTCTTTTCCATCTTTATCAGTTCCCAATTTAAGATTAGATTCCATGGGAGTTTCAGCTGGTTTACACCCCAACATACCAACTTCAGATAATAGATCAAGAATGTACTTCCTTTGGGAGATGGAAATACCTATTTTAGACCTTGTTACTTCCATTCCAAGGAAGTACTTAAGGTTTCCCAAGTCCTTAAGTTCAAATTCAGCACTAAGAAATTCTTTTAGACTTTCAATTTCGCTTGAATCATCCCCAGTTAATATTATATCACCCATGTAAACAATGAGAATGCAACATTTCCCACCTTTCGAATGCTTGTAAAACATGGTATGATCTGCTTGCCCCTGGATATAGCTCCTACTGATCACAGCCTTGGCAAATCGGCTGAACCACGCCCTTGGAGATTGCTTCAGACCATACAAGGACTTCTTCAACTTGCATACTTGGCACTTGCTTTCTTCAAACCCCAGTGGGAAATCCATGTACACTTCCTCGTTTAACTCTCTATTGAGGAATGCATTTTTTACATCCAATCGAGTCAAAGGCCAATCCATGTTGACAGCTAGGGATAGAAGAACTCGAATGGTGTTTAGCTTGGCAACCGGTGCAAACGTCTTGTTGTAGTCTGGGCCATAGGTTTGGGTGAAACCCTTAGCAACGAGACGAGCCTTGTGTCTGTTAATATTGTCATCAAGATTAAACTCTGTGGTGAAGATCCATTTGCATCCTACTGTCTTCTTCCCACTAAGTAGATGTACGACTTCCCAAGTTTCATTTGCCTTGAGAGCCCTCATTTCTTCCATCACAGCTTTCCTTCACACAGCTGATTCAAGAGCCTCTTCTATATTTTTTTGGTGTTTCTAGAAAATCAACATTAGACACAAAGCTCTATAAGACTTAGATAAATTTCCATAGGACACAAACCAGGAAATATGGTGTTGAGTGCAGCTTCTTGTGCTATTTCGAACAGCAATTGGAAGGTAGATGGATGGTGATAGAGGTGAGACTTCTGATTCAGAACAGTCCTCGGATGGGGATGAATTTGGCACTACTGTCTCAGTTTCAAGTAGATGCTTTCTTCGAGAATAAACCCACAGTTCGATGCCATTTTTCTGGATTAGGTGGTTGTTGCTCATTTATTGAGCTTATATCTTACTGCACATGAGAACCAATGTCTAAATTTGGTACAATAACATCCTGATTTGTGGGCTTGGTAATGGTGGTAGGATTAGGAGGCATAGGATCGATTGGTTTCATAAGGAGTGTGTTAAGAGTCTCATCTTCATTGAGAACCTCCCCCTGAAGATGAGCTGCAGTAAAGTAAGATTCATGTTCAAAAAAGTGACATCCCGAGAGATAAATATTCGGTGAAAGGTAGGAAAATAACACTTATACCCTTTGTGTTGGATAATAGCCAATGAAAGCACAACTGTGGGCTCGAGGATCAAGTTTGGACTGATTTGGTTGGTGATTGTGGACAAAAGCTTTGCAACCGAAGATATTGGCTGGAAGGTTGGGAACATGAAATAATGGAAAAGCCTTTTGAAGGATAGTTATAGGTGTTTGGAAATTTAGGACCTTTGGTGGTAGTCGGTTTATGAGATAACATGCTGTGGGGATAGCTTCTCCCCATAGGTATTTTGGAACTCCTATGGTGAACATTAGTGCTCAAGCTATAACAAGGAGATGACGATTTTTTCTCTCGGAGATCTCATTTTGTTGAGGGGTGTCATGACAAGAACTTTAGTGTATGATGCCATGTTCAGCTAGGTAAGGACTTAGGACAGAATTAAAGTATTCTCTCCCATTGTCAGTTTAGAGAGTATGAATGGTTGAGTTAAATTGGGTTCGAATCATTGAATGGAAGTTTTGGAAAGCTTTAGGTGTTTCTGATTTTTCTTTGAGAAGGTAGACCCAACAGACCCTAGTGTGGTCATCAATGAAAGTTACGAACCACCTAGCTCCTGTAATGTTTTTCACTTGGCTGGCTCCCCATAAGTCATTATGAATTAAAGAGAATGGTTGAGACTGGTTATAGGATTTTACTGAGTATGGTACTCGGGTGTGTTTGGATAATTGACAGATTTCACACTTCAAGGAATCAATATTTTTATTTCTAAATAACAATGGAAGGTGTTTTTTCAAGTACAAGAAGTTCGGATGTCCTAGTCTACAGTGCCATAACATGATTGTGTCTTCCTTGGAAGTAGATAGAGCCAACCCTTCTTGTCCACTGTCTTTATTCCAAACATAGAGACCATCATCAACTTTAGCAGTGCCAATCATCCTCCTCAATTTATGTTCTTGTACCACACAACCATTTGCAGAAAATTCAGCAAGAACACTTTCATCCTTAGTTAGTTTACTAATTGAAAGTAAATTGCAGGATAAGTTTGGAACATGTAACACTTCATCAAGAGAAAAATTCTTTGTTAATTGAATTTTCCCAATACCAGCTACAAGTGAGTAAGAACCATCAGCAATACAGATTTGGGACTGATTATGACATGGTGTGTAGGTGTGAAACAAGGTGGAGTTACCTGTCATGTGATCAGAGGCACTTGAATCGAGTATCCAAAAGGATTGGTTGTTAGGTTGAAAAATACTGTTGAGAGCAATACCTTAAGTGGCTAAGGATCCATGAGCAGTGGTAGTGCCTAGTATCTTATGAAGAGCCTCAAGTTGATTTTTGAGTAGGCGAACATCAAGGACTTCATCTACAGCAGTGGAGGTGTTAGAGGACACTAGTGCAGCCTTATTTTTCTTCGGGTTTTTTCCAGGATAACCATGTAGTTTGAAGCATTTTCCTTTGTATGTCCTACACGGTTGCAGTGGCTGCACCATGGCCTAGTCGAGCCTGAATCATTCCCAGCACAGGGCCTTTGTGGTTGAGGGCTTCTAGAGATAACAGTTGAGTTTTCAGTGGGACGGTAACCATCAGTTGTCACAAATTTAGGTTCCTTTAAATCTCTCATCATGACAAGCCAACGCTTCTCTTCTCTTCTAACTTCTGCAAATGCTTCACCAATGGTTGGTAGGGACGTTCTGCCCAGAATTCTACTATAGACCTCATCAAGCTCTCGGTTCAGTCCTGCCAAGAACTCATAGAGACGTTCTTTGTTGAGATGAGTCATAAACTTTGTATGTTCCTCGCCTTCTCCCCACTCCACCTCACAGTACATGTCTAGTTCCTACCACAAAATTTTCAGATTATTGTAATACTAAGTTACTTAAAGTGTTCCTTGTCGGATATTCTTCAACTTGAGTTTGATCTCAAATACTTGGGAGGCATTTCCAAGATCTGAGTAGTTTTCTTTGATAGCATCTCACATATCTTTTGCAGTTTTGAAGAAGAGGTAGGTGCGACTAATATGGCCTTCCATTGAATTAATTAACCAAGCCATTACGATCGAGTTGTTGAGTTCCCACGTTCCATAAGTTGGATTTGTTGTGGCTGGTCGTGGAATATCTCCATTGATATATCCTAGTTTTCCACGACCATGGATCATCGTAATGACCGATTGGGACCACTGTAGGAAATTTTTTCCATCTAGCCGATGGTTGGTGATTATAAGGGAGGAATTAAGATCCCCTTGAGAAGTTCCTTGATTGCTATTTGGAATCATTTGTGAGATTTCAGTCTCAGACAAAGTTTCGACAGTGTCACCCATAGGAAGGAATAAAATAGGAGGAAAGAGAGATTAAGAGAAAGGATGTTTGGGACGAGAGATTAGAGATGACAGAATCAAAAATCCTAAAGCTCTGATGCCATGAACAAACTTAGAAAGAAGATTGTTCTCCTTTTCTAATTAGGTTACAACCTTTATAAGATTATCTAAGTACAAATAAGGAAATAATTTTCTAGAAATCAATAACTTCCTAAGAATTAGAGACTAATATTATATCCTACTATACAAGGTAATTTACAAGGACTAAGCCAAGAATTATGTCCTTAATTTTAGGGATTCTAACATCTTCAAAATCCATTTCTTCAAGTGTTTGGAAAATCACGTCAAATTTTTGAGATTTTACTCAAACCTTGATTCAATCAATTGCAAAGTATAAGAATGGTTCTTATTGAAATTCCACATTCCATGTGTTCCTAATTCTTGATTTTATTGTCTTTTGATTGATTTAAATAGAAATTGATATTGTAATTGGGTTTTCTTTGATTTCTTATGAAATGTTTATTGATTAGTGAAAATGGGTTGTAATAGATTTGATTAAAATAATTTCTAATGGGTTAGATGTGATCTAAACTCGATTTGTTGAAAATAATTTCGAAATTGAATTAATTGATTCAATTAGATTAGTAGTTCTTGAGTATTATGAGTTGAATGATGGTGATTTGGATTCATTAGCATGAGAATAAAAGATTCCTTAAAAATTAGAGGTAATGAGGTTAACCTTATATTCAGGGATGAACATAAGATTTTATGTTAGAGAGTCGAACCTATAAAATTCTAAGGGGACGAACTTATAAAATTTTAGGGGAAAGAAAATAATTTTTCAATAGAAAATACATAAAAATTTCTAAATCATATACAAATTTCAAATTTTAAGGGTGGGTTACCGCCCCTGACCCCTGGTACATCCATGCTAATATTCTTAAACAGTGTCAACTATTATATACCTTACAAGACAATAGTTGAGTGATATTGTCAAACCAAATAAGATAATCTCACTCTAAAATCTTTTATTACCATTTACCAAGAGTAATTTTATATTATCTAAACCAAATGATACAAAAAAATTTAAATAGTAACCAAACTGATTGAGAACCCTTCCAACATTAACTTATTTATGGATTTAATTAAATTAACTATATAGATTGATTTAATTAAAAGAGTTTAAACTGAAATTTGTTCACCCCTACTTATCAGCAATATTCACATATACACAAAAATCTGAGTTTTGAGTCATACATTAGCCCATTGAGAGAGTGAGAGTGGGTGAAATAGATCAACTTTTTTTTTATAACTAAAACACTTCATACCATGACCAAAGAAATTACAGCAAAGGTTTCAGTTCATCAGGTATGTTCGACGCCCAGTCACTCGGGCAAGATTTTGCCTTAACAACTTTCACAACCTAATCGACCGCTTTATTACATGATCGGGGGACAAAAGAAAAGGACAAGGAAGGAATCGAAGAAATTAAGTTCAAAATATTCTTTTCAACCACAGCCAAATCCCAAGCCGATAATTTCTAGGACTTCAACCTTTTAATGATACCTAAGTTACCCGATTCAACAAAAACATTGACATATCCTTTCTTTAAAGCAAGGATTATTCCAAGCATGGCCACATAAGCTTCCGCAGAAGACGCAGATGGGGCTAAAAAAGTCGACGTGATTCTACCTAAGATTTTACTAGAAAAATCTCGTACGATAACAACTGCTGAAGCCAAACTTAAGTCCTTGTCATAAGCAACGTCACAATTCATCTTTACCGTCCCTCTTAGTGGAGGAAGCCAAGAATGGTCCTCCCTCGTACTAAGTGGCGTCGTTCGAACCGAAGCATGCTTAGTGTGATGGAACTCCATGAAAGATCCCTTGGTTGAGTTCCAAACGTCAATAGGAGAATCAATACCACCTAAAAACATAATTGTTTCGAGATTTCCAAATAGACCAACATAAGAAAACAATCAAATCACAACCCACAAAGAGATTTCCACCATTCTGAAGTTTCACAAAATTTTCCCACCAACAACCAACGCTTGGAAAACCAATAGGAGACGGAGAATAATTAAATCTCGATGCTCTCCAAATAGCTTGAGCAAATGGGTAAAAGAAAAGCATATGCTCAATACTTTCAGAATCTTTTCCACATCTTGAGCATCGATCACCATAAGAAAAAGATCCATGGAAACAAGCAAAGAGGTTGCCTTTCGTCGGAAGGATATTATGGCACAGTTTCTAAATAAAGTTACCAATTTTAGGTGGGACATTAAGTCCCCAAATGGACATCAAAACATGTGAATTGTCGGTGAGAAAATTGCTAGAGAATGGGCTTGTGTCATGCTACCTTTCACAAGCGAGAAAATTATATCTTGATTCAATCGAATACTCCCTGTCTTTAGTTCCAACCCATATTAGAGCATCTTTCACCATTGGCCCTCCAATAGGAATTTGAAGAATCACCTCTTTCTTGATGTGAGAAAAAATATTGTCTAGTTTATTCTGATCTCATTCTCTCGTTTCTTCCATAATGAGCTTGGAAACTAAATAATCGTGGCACATATGTGGTTTAACAGAAAAAATCAAACCAATGGGGATATTTTCGTATCCATTTGTCATCCTATATAGAGATGCTTCTACCATTACCTATCCTCCATTACGAGCCTTTGGTAATTATCTTGATTCCATCTCTAATCCCAATTCAAGCCCAAGAAGGTTTATGGCAAGATGGAGCAGAGAAAATGTTTTCGTTAGGGAAGTAAATACCTCAAAGGATTTGAGTTAGAAAGGAGTATGGCTTTTTAATGATCCTCCATGCCACTTTAGCAATAAGAGCTTGGTTAAAAGTTCTAAGATCCTGAAAACCAGGTCAACCCTTGTCCTTTGGAATACACATTTTTTTCCAGTTCATCCAATGTATCCCCTTTCTTTATCATTCGAACTATTCTACCAGAAGCGCCCTATCAAAAAGCATAACTCATCACAGAAAGTAGAAGAAAGTAGGAAGCATTGCATAACATAGGATGGTATAGCTTGTGACACCGCTTTAATTAAAGTTTCTTTCCCATCTTGAGAAAGAAGGTTTGCTTTCCATCCTTGTAATTTGCTTCGAACTCTTTCCCTAATGAAACTTAGTGCTTCTTTTTTACTTCCCCCAAATAAAAGGAAGACCCATACTTGCTATCCTCTTCTATGAGTCTAAAGCCTAAAACGCTAGTAAGATGAAGCTTATGGTTAGACTCACATTTTAGGAAAAGAAAACTAAAGACTTAGTAAAATTGATCGATTGGCCCGTTACCCTCTGAAAGTCTCTCAAGATTCTAAGAACAGAAGCACAATTGTCTTCATCAACACTAGTAAACATGATACAGTCGTCGACAAACATCAAATGGCTCAGAACCGGACATCTTCTTTTAATTTTGAAGCCTTCATAAAAACGATATTCCTTATTTTTTTCAAGTAACCAAGAGAAGATGTTCGAAATAAAGAGGAAAATGAAAAGAGAAAGGTGATCCCCTTGTCTTAAGCCCCGACCTGGAAGAAACACCCCACGTCTTTCCCCATTAAGAACCAAGAGGAAAGGGTAGAAACACATTGCAAGACACATTGCACCCACCATTCATAGAATCACATCTTGAACATACCAAATTGAAACAGATCCCAATCAACTTTGTTATAAGCCTTCTCCATGTCGGTTTTAAAAGCCATGATACCTTTAGATCCTTTTTCCTCCTTTTGACGGCATAAAAGGCTTCATGGGTAAAATTATGTTGTCTTGGATAAGTCTATCATTCACAAAGGTGGATTGAGTTGGAGAAATTATATCTGAAAAAAAACTTTTAAGTCTTGACGCAAGAATCTTGGTAATAACTTTGAGGGAGAAGTTGCATAGACTGATTGGCCTAAAGTGGTTTGACTTTGCTCGGGCAGAACGATATTAGTCTTATTAAGCTCACTATCAAGGACTCCATATTTGAAGAAATGGGTCACCATGACAATAATAAATTCCTTAATTATACTCCAAAAAATTTGATAGAAGATGCCATGAAAACCATTCGGTCCCAGTGATTTCAAAGGTCCCATGATGAACACTGCTTCTTTGATTTCTTCCTACATCACTTCCTTATTGAGCATCAAATTCATATATAACGAGATGACTGAAGGAATGATCTCCGATAAACTTTCAAAATTGATCGAATCATCTTTGGAATAGACCTTTCGAAAGTGCTCTTGAAGGTGGGGAACAATAGCCAATTCATCCTCCATCCATTCGGCATTATCATTATTTACCCTGCAAATTGCATTGGAGCGCCTATTCTGAATCGTGGTAGGATGAAAAAAAATTGTGTTTTGATTCCCACAAATTGAGCCAGTCAATTCGAGCTCTTTGATGTTAATGCTTCTCTTCTCTTTCCCATAATCTATCAATCTCCACCTTCAGCTTTTTTGTTTCCTCAACTTCGGACTTGTTCATTGGCTTACCCTGAAAGGTCTTTATTCTATTCATAAGCTCCTCCATCGTCTTCTTATTTTTCCCATACTTCATCTCGCTCTATTTAATAAGTTTAGATCTCGTTTTATTCAATTCTCTTCCAAACAACTTATTTTTGCTAAAGTGATTAATCGGTTCCCATCCTTCTTGGACTTTCAACGAGAAATCATCATCAATTAACCATTTAGACTCGAATTTGAAGTCTTTTATGTACTTCTTATTCATGCCTTGGAGCAACAAAAAGATCGGTACATGATTGGATGCTATAAGAACATCTAGAAGGCCAATAGCTTTAGGGAAGAAATTGCTCCATTCCAGAGAAGAAAGAATTCAATCCAATTCCTCTAAAATAGAATCATCTTCACTTCTCTAGTTAGACCAAATGAAGGTTCCTCCTTTGATAAGGATCTTCATTAAACTTGAACTAACAAGAAAGTCGTAGAACCATTTGCTTGTAAAGTATCGAAGGGGAGTCTAACTGTCTTTTCCTCCGGTCTAGCCACAATGTTGGAATCTCCCATTATGCACCACTTCTCGTAGCTATTCCCTCTCAAAGAAGATAAGAATTCTCAGAAAACTTGATTTCCGTTGGTGTATGAAGGACCATAGATAAAAGTCCCAAACCATTTTTATTCCCTATTTATAGATATTTTTGTGTCGATGAAGTGCCTACCATATTGAAGAATAGAGATAATAGTGTCGTTTGACCACCACAAAGCAAGCCCCCCCCCCCCAATTCCAATCGAATCGACATATAATGAGTAATTCATCTTCATTTTTATTCTAATTTTCTCCAGATATCTCTTCTTTTGCTTCGTTTCACTTAGAAGATAACGTATGGTTTGAACTTAAAAATTGCATTCATGAGGGCCCTTACGGTTTCCTTATTAACAAGGCCTCTAACGTTTCATGCCATTAGTGCCATTGATTAATTTGGGAAAGTCAAAGCACTAAGTATAGGACCTACAGGGAAAAGCCACTACAATATCCACCCCTGAACACTGACCCCTACACAGCTTCAAGATACTCTAGCCTGACAATAGAATCATAACAGAAAAGGCAAGACAGACCAACATCCGCTAGCGAAATGCCACTACAATAACCACCCCACAACCCTAACCCCCTACACCGCTTTGTATTCTTGAAAAAAGCCAGCAAACTAGTCCACAACAGAATTAAACTAAACAAAAAAAGTGAGCCGAATTAAAGACAGTCCACATGGTCCTCAAATAGAACCAAAATGATTCAAACGGCACCCTCAAGATCCCGAGAATCTACAAAGGTCACAAAATCAACACAAACAATGTAAAGGGAAAAGAAACAGCGAGGGAAACTAAAACAAACAACTCATGACCACCACAAAAATTAACCAATGTTAGACTAGAAAAGCATAGCCATCAAAAAAGCTCGAAGCAAAATCAAAAACCACCAAACCCACTGCACATGAGCAGAGTTACATTTTCATCAAAGACTGTCCAGCATCCCCAAACGAAAACCAACAACAACCTCGACCCTCACTCTCAGCCAATCGAACCAGTGTAGGAACCTTCAGACTCCACGCTAACCTCAAAAAAAAAAATCAAAGGTGATCGATAACTGGGCCAAAAATCGTCTGAAGGATATCCTCAACCGGAATGACACCTACTGATACGCTCTAACTCCCTAATTGTAGTCGTTGAGAGAAGCTTTGATTGTTCTGACCGTGAATGCAAGTAAGCTTGTGCATCCGAACGTCTTCTTGGATGGAATATGGATGAAATTATGAAGGTTGAGTACGGTACGGAAGATGGTAGCGTGGTGTATGAATGAAAGGGAATGAAAGGAAGGATGGTGAAGTGTTTATGACTGTTTTGGGTATGGAAGTGAATGGAAAGAAAATAATGGGATGTAAATGAAAGAGATAGTATTCAAAGTATCAAAGAAAGAACTTACACTTAAAGTATAAACCCGTTTCTCGAGCTAATCCTATTTTGAGTTAATCCGAGCTGCCTCTAGCTAGGTGAGCTTCCCTTTTAGTGTCCTTGAGCTTATCTCGAGCTAATAGAGTTGTTATGAGCTGAATTGATGCTATCTTTGCTTTTTCATGTTGTTGAGTTGTTTTGAGCTAGTTATGAGCTGAATGAGCTGCCTCGGCAATTTGAGCTGAGCTGAATTGAGATGCCTCGACAATTTGAGCTGCCTCTTAGCTGGTTGTCTTGGCAAGTTGTAAAACTAATGTTTTGATATAATAATTGAAAAATGTTTTGGACTAATTTGAAAAGAATTCAAAACTATTTCTAAAGTCCAAATAACTTGAAACTATGTTTAGGGGATGTTTTCAAAGGTTTTTACATGTTTTCAAAGCCAAACTAAACAAAACCTTCCAGGCGTTTCGAAACATCCCTTGGTGTTTCGATACGGGGTCTTCCAGTGTTAAAATGTTTCGAAACGGGTCTTTTCTAGATGAGGATTTTGCCAAGCGTTTCGATACGGGCTATGCCATTTCGATATGCCTACATGGCATCGATCACAATGATCATAAACCCCCAACATCTATTTCCCAACTAACATTTAAATGCTGATCGTTTCGATACGACCAACATCGTTTCGATGCGGGGTGCTACATCAGACTGCAACGGCTCTTTCTACTTGAAGAGCGTATCGAAACGGGTTCGAGCGTTTCGATACGGGTAGCTGCAGAACTACATTTATAGTGGGAAATTATGTCTCCAACAGCTCCAATTCAACCCCAACGACTAGTAACGGCTACAAACTCATTAAGGAGTATAAAAGGGACCTCCAAGCATCAAGTAATGGTTAATGCTTCAATTGTCAATCAACAAATGATCAAGAATTGTCTTTGTACTTAAATTGTCATTTCTTTGTATAGACAAACACTAGTGAGCCAAAATTGTTAAATTTGCTCAAGTGTTTTAGGTTTTGGGTAAGAGCTAAATTGTGCAAACAAACACCTATTAGAGGGATTTGTGTTTGCTTATCTTTTCTCTTGTAAAAGAGTTTGATTAAGGCTTTGGGTAGAAAGCTTGATCGGTGTATAAGGGTTTCCTCCTAAGCCTAGAAAAGGGGACAGATCAATAGTGGATTGATTGGAAATCCTTAGTGGGAAGCTAAGGTAGTGGATGTAGACCTTGGTTAGAAGGTTGAACCACTATAAATCATTGTGTCAATTATCTTTTAAGCTTCCACACCACATCCACCCAAAATTCCACTTCTCCACCACTTGGCGAGCAAGAACGATTGAAGGAATCGAGCACCTTAAAACCCAACACAAGTGAACTTGCAAGCTGGATTGAGCTTATTCCAAACGTCACGAGCTAATAGTGAGCTACCCATTGATCCATTGTGATGTGGTTAATATTTTCTACAAAGAAAAACATAAATAAGATAAGTAATTGCAACTAAATGTAAATGATTACCTATGATAAAAACGGAATGAACACTTGAGTAAAGATGTGGCTCATATAATGCATGAATATCATATGATGTAAAAATGGATGATAGCATATGATAATGCAAGCATATTATATAATGCATAAATAAGTAAATAGATAATGAAGTAAGGAAGAACTCCCTTAGAATCAGCCTTGGTGAACTTCAATGATGTGAGAATGTTGAATTTCCAATTAGGGCCAAACGTGATCGCATCATCCCCTTTTTTGAGGTGATTTGTCCTCATATCGAGAAGGTTCCTTGGTGAGTAATTCCTTGCTTCTTTAAGGGTTATGTACTCAAGTGGTACCCCTTCATTTGAAACGTCATGTTCTATGGTGAAAAGTCCCATCTTTCGAATTTCCTCCTTGTTCCCTCACATCTTTTGGTGTAATTCTCTTTCAAAACGATGTTTCATTTTGTTTCCTACAATCACAATCAGATTAGTAGAAAAACAAATAAAATTTAAAAGAGTAGAAATAACAAACCCATTAATGCTTATGAACGTAGGTCGATGCTTGATGTGCTTTATAGACAATTTCTTTGTATCATCATGTCTGTTTGTGAAGGTACACGATTCTTCAGATTCCACCTTTAGTAACGTCATGTTCTTTGGTGTAGGGGTGTGTCTTTTGGAAACATTATGATCTTTCATCAAGGTTTCAGCACTTTGTTTCCGATTCCCATCTCCTAGATCAATAAATCCTTTCACGAACAGTTTCTTATAGTTCATTCCAACTTCTCTTTCCCTTATGCCCTTTCGAATGTTGACTTTGATTCTCACATACCATTTAAAATGTCATTGAAACTTGTCATCAAAAGTTGATAGGATAATGCCATGTAGGTCAATCAACTGGCTGCAAAACAAACCATGGTTAGTAAATGAAAAATTAATAACAAGATGAATGGACAAAGCAAACCATGATGGATGTTTAATGGGAGTTGGTTGCTAAATCTTCTTTAAGATTGACATTGCACTTGGGATGTCAACAAACACAACTCTTGGATCTTCAAATGACACATCCTTTTGAACTTCAAGTGGCATATCCTTTGGAATGTCAAATGTCATGTCTTATGGATCACTAAAGGGTCACGCATGTTGGTTCTTTAAAAGACATGTTGCTTGATTCATTAATTTGATAAGGTGTGTCTTTTGAAGAATCCTACAAAACAAAAGAAAAAAGAATAGGAAGAAAAGATTGGTTATATAAAATTTTCTCCTCACTTTTCTTTTCTTCTCCATATTCATTTTTCTCACTCTCATGCTCTTTTCGAATTCTTTCATTCTCACACTCTTCTTTTTGAACATGTTCATTTTTAACTTCGGTGTTTCTCTCATTCACTTGCTCATTTTCAACTCTAACATCTCTTTCATCTCCAATTGTTTTTGTCTTCTCACAATGTTCTTCTTAAATTGCACTCTCTTTGATTTGCATGCCTTCAATGCTTTTCCTCAAGTGAGTTTGGTCTTCATGGACTTGGTTTGGAGACAAGGGTGCCAAAGTGATCTTCTTGTTGTTGTGGAGGAAAGAATATCGGTTGTTGAAGCCATCATACATTGCTCTCTTGTCAAATTGCCCATGTCTCCCCAATAGCAAATGACTCGTGCTCATAGGTGCAACATCACAAATGATTTCATCCTGGTATCTACCAATGGAGAATGGGATAGTCACTTGTTTTGTAACCTTTAAGTTATTCCCATCGTGTAGCCATTGCAATTCATATGGACTTGGATGCTCGGTTGCATTTAGCTCCAATTTCTCTACCATGTAAGTGCTGACAATGTTTGTACAACTTCCATCGTTAAAGATAACGGAGCATACTTTGCCGTGGATATGGCAACGTGTCTGGAAGATGTTTGCTCGTTGTTGATCATCTTGTATGTTTTGGATCTCATTTTCTCATCCTCTTGAGATTGATGGATTGTTGAAAGAATCATGTGACATGTTTAGTAAAAAATGAAAGAAATGTATAAAAGGACCTCACCAAACATACACACAGAAAGAAACCTCACGGTCACTCCAAGGAAGAAAAGTTGACACTCTTTTCACTCGTGTTTCACTCTGGGAATTTAGGCTTTTACTTCCCCTTCTGTGCTCACAACTCTCTTGCCTTTTACCGCTCGATCTCTAGACACAATTTCTTGAAAGAACTAACTTAGACTTTGTCAAACTTTTTCTTTGGTTTTAAGTGATGTTTGGGTTGCAAAGAAAATTTAGGCTAGAAACAAGAAATGAAAATAAAAGGTTAAAAAGAAATAAGAATCAAAAGGGATTGAAATGAAAAGAAAGAAGAAATGAAAAGAAATAAAGAAAACAGATTTGTTACCACAAAACTCACTTACAAAATGATCGTGAACAATCAAACTTGAGGAACTTCTCTGAATCGGTTGCTTGCTAGTCTTGTGCTTTTGTTCACCACCTTGTGTTTCTTTTTTGATTTTCTTTTTATTTCTTTTCTTTTTTGGTACTATTCAGATTCCTTGAGAGACGAGTTTAAGGAAATTCTTAATTTTCTCTCTTTTTTTTGTTCTATTCGAATTATTTTGAGAAGAAGAAGAAAGAATTTCAAATTTTCTTTTTTTTTTGTTTTTTTTATCAGAAATTGAAATCACAAAGATAGAGCTTACTTGATTCTTCTTTTGCTCTAATACCACATGATGCGCTCCAACTCCCATAATTGTAGTTGTTGAGAGAAGCTTTGATTGTCCCGACCGTGAATGCAAGTAAGCTTGTGCCTACGAACGTCTTCTTGGATGGAAGATGGATGAAATGATGAAGGTTGAGTATGGTGCAGATGATGGTAGTGTGGTGTATGAATGAAAGGGAATAAAAGGAAGGATGGTGAAGTGTTTAGGGCCGTTTCGGGTATGGAAGTGAATGGAAAGAAAAGAATGGGATGGAAATGAAAGAGATGGTATTCAAAGTATCAAAGAAAGAACTTATACTTAAAGTATAAACTTGTTTCTAGTTGAAGGACTTTGAGGGTGGTAATAGGGACTTAGAATGAATGGTTATAAGAACCAACAATATGAAGTATCAAGAATGGAAGATAGGTGACGCCACAAACCTTAGAATAGGCTTGATAAGTCAAGAAGTACTAAAAAGAACAAGTTTGAAAGAAAACCTCACAAAAGGATATGTTATATATTCTGAAAGTTGTTCTTTACAAATGATAAAATAACTCATATTTATAGGATTACAAGGGCTGGACGAAATGGCATGATACAAGGGTGAAAAGATGAGCGAAAAGGCATAAGATAGCCTTGTGTTGGTCCGGTCATGGCTGGTGGTGTTTCGGCTGATTGTGACTCCCTCCAAAATGCATTTATCGCCCATTTGAGTGCTTCCCTCCAAGGCTGGTCGGTTGTGTCCCTTTGGGAGGTAACATGTCCTTCCATGATTGAGCTGAAAGAGGTAGAGTGAGCTGAGATGAGCTGATTGAGCTAAGAGTGAGTTATCTTGAGCTGAGCTAGCTAAACTTTTGGAGCTATTTTGAGCTAATCCGAGCTGGCTTTAGCTAGGTGAGCTTCTCTTTTGGTGTCCTTGAGCTTATCTCGAGCTAATAGAGTTGCTAGGAGCTGAATTGATGCTATCTTTGCTTTGGCATATTGTTGAGCTGTTTTGAGCTAGTTATGAGATGAATGAGCTGCCTCAGCAATTTGAGCTGAATTGAATGAGCTGTCTCGGCAATTTGAGCTGAGCTGAATTGAGCTGCCTCGGCAATTTAAGCTGCCTTTTAGCTGGTTGTCTTGGCAAGTGAACTTGCAAGCTGGTTTGAGTTGATTCCGAACATCACGAGCTAATAGTGAGCTACCCATTGATCCCTTGTGATGTGGTTAATATTTTCTACAAAGAAAAACATAAATATGATAAGTAAATGCAACTAAATGTAAATGATTATCTATGATAAAAACGGAATGAACACTTCAGTAAAGATGTTGCTCATATAATGCATGAATATCATATTATGTAAAACTAGATGATAGCATATGATAATTCAAACATCTAATAGAATGCATAAATAAATAAATAGATACTAAAGTGAGGAATAATTTCCTTAAAATTAACCTTAGTAAACTTCAATGATGTGAGAATGTCGAACTTTCAATTAGGGCCAAACGTGATCGCATCACCTACTGACCGGGGACTTTAAAATGGAGAAATAACCACACCACACCGTCTAGAGCCACAAACCAAACAAACCTCCTAAGGAGAACAATGGAAGCGAAGATCCGCCCTGATGGAAGACACCAACACAGGATCAGACGCCCAATCAACAACCACCGATCCTAAGTCAAAATTGGAAAAATTGTGAACCCTAAGATTTGGGGGTGTATTCTCCTTCTTCTTTTTACATTTTGGCTGATCAGCTTTTTAGTTGTTGGCCCCTTCTCCGTCCATTTTAATGATTTGAAAGAACCCACTTCAGTCCCTTCATATCAGTATCGTTATATAGTTGGTAATCTTTTATAACGGAAAGAACACAAACAAATAGGGATGTTCATTGTCAAATTTTAATTCAATTTAGCGATCGGGCCAAAATTTAATTTCATTAATCGATTAATTAAGTGTTTCATCGATTAACTATTAATTTTCTTTTCATATTTTTGTTATCTATTAATTTGGTTTGAAACCAATTAATGAACCGAATTAATCGAAAAAAAAAATTAATACATAATATACTTATAATTTTAAGCTCAAATTCCCCCATAATATTTAAAGCTCATTATTTATATTTTAATCTCAATTTTAAAGCCCAACCCAAAATGAAAAAAAAGTCCAAAAATTAATAAATATCTAACAAAAAATATTTATTAATCTTAAATTCCTAAAAAGAATTGATTAATTCGAAAACCGAAAGAATGAACCAATTCGGTTAAAGATTTTCGAAACAAAGTCGGTTTAATTAATTGTTAAAATTTTTAAGAGTTTGGTTAATTCGGTTTTGGGTAGCTCGATTCGGTTATTGGCTGAACTGATCGTTTGAACACTCATGCAACAAAATGTCTTGGAATGCCACACCAGGTTATTTCACGTCCAAGGGGATTCTAAATAAGAGTACTACACAAGATAATATGGTAAATCAAAACAATAGAGAAGCAAAGAAAGCATACCAGGCAGTTCATGTTATGTTATCTTAGCTTTACAGAAACCAGAAGAGCATCAGAAACGGTCTTAATTTAGTTCTTTCGACCCTTACCAGCCACATGAGCAAACTTTTTTATTCTTGGATAAAACACTATGGATGCTAGATGAAAGGCTAAATTTGCGGCTCGTTGATTTCGGATTCAAACAATTTAGTCTTCCTTGGCATCTTTCTTTTCACCACTTTTCAGGAACCGTGAAAACCAATATGCCGAAGATTTCGGATGCCGAGTGAGGCCATTCTTGTAATCTACATAGACCAAACCAAAGCGCTTGGTATAGCCTTGACCCCACTCAAAATTGTCTAATAATGACCACGCAAAGTATCCCCTCACGTCTGCTCCATCCCTGTACACATAAATGTAAATGTAAAATGTAATGAACTTGTTCATTTCTTCCATTACCCATAAACCACAAGTAATATTCTACGCTGTGTGCTCAGTGCTGAACTTTGAAAATACCATCATCATATATTTGTATGAGTACAATAATAAAATGTTTGAAGATCTAATTGCACCAACCACATTCAAATAAACCTCTAAAGAGTATGCTCTATCAGCAAATTTTATCTTTGGTTATAAGAAATATCAAAATATGTGGACTCAATCCCAATAATGTTCTCTTCGATGGATTATAAATCAACTATTTTAACTCTATATGTGAATTTGTTATTTTGGTGGCTCTGCATTACCCTTTTAATCTTTTAAAAAACAGTTGTGGCCTGGGTGGTAGGTTTTCTTTATTGGTACAAAAGCAGACCCATTAGCACTTGAGCTTGAGATTTTCAAGAAAATCTATAAGTTCCAATAACCAGAATACCCGCAGGAGACTTCTAGGGTTGTAGTTGATTTAATTTGTAAAGCATGCATGCTATATGGTTATTAAAAGTGGACCAGCTTACTTGATTGCCTGAGCAACCGCAGCAAGGTATCCCTTAAAGTAGCGGACTCTTAATTTGTCATCAAGGATCTCATTGAGGGCCAAACTGTTGTCGTCTTCGTCATCCATCCCTACCAAAGATTTGACAGCAAAAAAAAGTTCAGGAAAGGGCAATAGCTTGTTTAACAGTAAGGATAGCAGTTGATTGTACAATTGTATGCCGGCTACAGAAGGTTCTGCAGTAGCCTGTCAACTGACTGAACCGGAAATATACCTCATTTATGAGTTGCCAAACCGGCTCATAAGGAATATCTCTAAGTTGCCAAAATGAAAATGACTTCCAGAATTAAAAAAAAATAATTTTATGGGGTGTCACCAAATAAACCATACAACAGCTGCATATGTGAAAAATAGATGCAAAACCAGAAACCATAAATTGATTAAATCATGATTCTTAAAGTCAAACTGCATACCATTCTCGGTGATATATATTGGGGGATTATTGTATGTTCGTGCTATGTAATTGAGAACCTTCCGGAGGCCCCAAGGGACAATGTAAAGCCATTCTGATGCTCCCTGCCATGCTTTAATACTTTTAGCAAATGGAAATGAGCTCAAAGAAAGATATGTGTTATTATATAAAATATAGCTGCACAACAAAGTGACAAAAGAATGCACACCTTTTCACCAATCTTCTCACCCCCTTCCCATTCAACTGATAATTACCAAGGACATTAGTCTACAAATCATAGATAGACAAATATACACACATAAACACACAAATTATTACCAATTCTCTCCATCTCTTGTGCTTTATAAAAAAAACTTTCTTCAGAACAGCTTGTTGCATGAGAAATAAACCTTGATGTATAATGATTAAGACCAAGAAAGTCCAATGAGTTCAAGAGCAATTTTTTTTCTTCCTGTGAAAACTTGGGAAGTCGATCTCCTAATTTTTCAAGCATAACTGCAGGATAGTCTCCATAATATAATGGGCACAAGTACCTGTAGCAATATTAGAGAAATGAAGTGAAAAAAGGTTCTTAGAATGAGAGAGAGAGAGAGAGAGTATTGCAATTAGGATGTATTTTTTATCTTGTGAATGATGTACATAAAATGTTCAATAACTTTTTGATTAAGACAAATAACTCTTCTTTTAGCAGTGCCTGCATTTTAAAATTTTTTGGTGACCTTGCCTTTGGACATTGGCATCAATATCACCTATCTCACCTACAAGAGATTCTTTCCACAAAGCATCAGAAATTTTTGCATATAATGATTCTTCTATTTTTTTTTTTTGAAAGGTTTGCATATAATGTTACTCACATGCAAGCAAGGGAACATTTTCCATTTACATTTGTGAGAACAGTTGCATTAGTGTTTAACTGATTTTTCCAAACATAATAACTTAAAGAGTACATGAGACCCTGACAAAACTAACTATTTACAACTTATCTTTTATGGGTTGAAACACTTGCACTTTATGCTTACTGTGGAAAATATCAACTATTTTGGGACATTCTGGATTAATTATAGTGACTTTCAGACCTTAATTTTAGGTATCTTTTTACCCTGGATTTTAGGACTAATTTAGAGGGTTTTATTGATTGTTTCCCAGTTCAGAATTTCTGGTTATATATTTAGTTTTATACCATTGTTACACACAAGTTATTCAAGAAATTACTGTTATTTCCCTCATCTCTTTTCAATATTTTTTATATGGTATCAAAGCCAAATTTGGCTTTTTGGGAGTTAGCTTTTGGCCTTTGTTGTTGTCTTTTTTCTCTTTCGGCCTTCATTGCTGAATTTTCTGGTGTTTCTCGCATTTTTTTCTTCCCTCTGCTTTTGCAGCCTTCATTGCTGAATTTTTGGGCATTACCATTGTTCTTCCTCTTCCTTGAACCAAAGTTCATTATGTCTGTGACCTCCAACATGTTTGACAGCCAAGAAAAACCTCAAGAACAAAGGTTTTAACAAGGAGTAGCTTGAGAAGCCGAAAAACTTATTGGGACTCTTGAACTGTATATTGGTACTACAGGAATTAGCACCTTGGCATACTCAGGTAAGTTCTCTAGTTCCTAAGGATTAAATATCCCAAATAAGTCAATAACAAGTTCTTATGTCATTGACTTAGGAGCTACAGATCATATGACACATTCTTCACACAAATTTAGTACCAATACCTCATGTCTTAGTAATAGAAAGTTGTTGTTCCCTTACCACAGTGATAGGATTAGGAGAGATTGAAATTATCTTTCATTTATCCTTAAAAATGTTCGTCATGTTCCTAGTTTGTCGATGTTGACTGTTGGCTAATCTAATTTGAGCATATTCTTAGACCCTAAATTATAGAGTTTTACTGATTTGTAGAGATTATATTTATTGTACCTTCCTAAGTTAGGTTCCAACCTGGTGTATAAATACCCATGTAAATTTGATTGTAGACATACTAGAGAATCAATTCAATCTCATTTCTTTAGAAATTCTTAGAAATGTTCAAAGTATAGAGCCTTAAATCCTGATTTAGGGTTGGACTTGATTTTTTTTAATTCTATTAAACCCTAGAAAGCCAAAATTGATATGTTCCCCTTTAGACCTTTTTTCCTGTTCTTGCCGCTACTCTCAAAGGAGTCGCGGCATCATCAGCGATCAATCCACCAAATTCAGGGACCATCTTCCTAGTGCATACGTCTCACACGACTCTTGACTTGTTTTGCTTGTTCACGCACCGACTCATATAGCTAACCCCACCAGAGTTCTTTCTTCAAGTCATCATCATTGGATTCATTTTCGCTTTTACAACCTATCCCTACTGTTGTTGGCTCCGATTGCTGCTGATAAGGTCTAATGTTTGTGCCATAAGTCTCTATTGAGTTATTTTTAAGGTTTTTTTCCACTTAGTATTTGGTTGCTGGGCTTTCTATATCTCTTAACTTTTTTGGTGAAGGATAAGAAAGTTGCTGCTATTCATGGACAGAAGCAGAACTTTATGTTGAGGGGGGGGGGGGGGGGGGGACCTATAAAATTCTAGGGGGGAACTTATAAAATTTTAAGGGGGCAAAAATAGATTTTCAATAGGAAATACATAGAAAATTTTCAAAAAAATTCTAAATCATATAGGTATTTCAAATTTTTAGGGGGGGGGGGGGGGGGGGCGACCGCCCCCTCCAGTCCCCCTTCTAGGTCCATCCCTGCTGCTATTAGCTTCGACAACCCTTCATTGCAAATTAGTTTTGTAAAGCTCAATGGGAACAACTATCTTGCATGGTCATGGCCCTGTTTATTGTTCATCAAAGTTAAAGGATTGCAAGGTTATATTATTGGCTATTCAAGGAAACATACGACAAATGATCCCACCTTTAATTAGTAGGACTCAGAAAACTCACTCGTTATGCCATGACTTAGCAACTCTATGAGCTCTAAATTTTCAGAACAGATTTATTACTCAACATTACGGCAAAAGAAAAGAAAAAGAGAACTGCTCTCGCCTACTCATGTGTAGGGAAGGATGCTCAGATATTTGGACTAAGTGGCTTGATACATTTCACTAAGCAATGCCGATCATACTCGCTTTATAAACCTCATAAGGATAAGATTACTCTTTTTATGGAATACATTGATGACAGAAGATGAAAAGAAGAGATGGCTCAGCTAAAAAAGCTTGACACAAGAATTTGAAATTAAGGATCTAAGGAGACAACTGTAATATTTCTTGGGAATTGAAGTTAACAGATCCGAGAAAAGAATCTTCATTCCTCAAAAGAAATATACTTTGTACCTCTTGAAAAGAACAGTATGTTGAGTTTCAAACCGATAGAACAGTATTTATGCAGTCAACTTGGTAAGTCCAGTATCTCTCGCACTAGAAATGACATAACTTATGTAGTCAACTTGGTAAGTCAATATGCAAGTTGTCTTTCACATTCTACGTTATCTAAAGACAAATTCATTACCCCTATCTCTTCCCTTGAAGAGTAGGATTTGGGTAAAATACTTGATATTCAAGGAAAGAGACATTAAAAAAACAAACATTTTTAGTTATTGGTGATTGGACCCGTTTGTACCCTTTTTTACTAGGAAAATAGCCACCAAAGATACACTTTATGGCTTTAGCCTTTAGGGTCTAACTTTTCTCAGGTAGGGCTGATATTGCGGAAAATGCAATGCAGCCGAAGACTTTTGGCGGCTAGGAATTGAACATTCCAATTTGAGGATAGGCCGCCAAAAAGATACTTGAGGGAGCTTGAAATTGGAGGACTCTTCCTTGATTTCCTCTTCCTCGACCTCTACAATGTACAACTATGGCTTAAAAGCAAATTGTAATGTAAACCCTAGGATCAAATTAGGTTTTGATGCCAAAATCGGCGTGGTTTAGGAAGAAAAGGTAAGGATAAAAATCAGTTAAAGTAGAAGTTAGAACTCTTGCAACATATCGTTATAAAAACATCTTGTTTCTATTTCTTACATGGAAGAAAATAATAATAATGTTGTTCTGGTTGAAAGTATTTTATAGTTTATTTATATTAGGGTTACAAAACATATTAATCCTAGCCCTAAATTTAGCCCCAAAAGTTAGCTTATGATCCTAACCCTACATTTATACACTAAAGATATCTTATAATCCCAAACACTCATCCATCTGCCTAATAATTAAGAAATAAAACTAAAATGATATGAAATTATTAAAAGCTTCCATCATGAAAGAGTTTTACTTGAGCAAGGAGTGTGATTACGAATCAAACTCTACTAAACTGAGTTGGTTGAGTCCTATAAGAATACTTGAGCGATTAATCGCAGATTTAACTCATATAATTGATTGATGAATGTAGAAGTAATATCACCAAAAAATTTACTCTTTATATGTGTGATTAATATGATTAACTTGTTATCTAAAGTGAAAAATATTTAAAATAAGCAAAAATACCATCCAAGTTGAAAATCAAGGCGCCTTGCTGCAGCAGATTTATCTTCAATTTTATCAGAATTAGCCTCCGCCCATTCACAATCCAACACCCACCCAATTTGTCCTCCTTGCTTATCCTAGAACAAGTATAGCAACAGCAGTGGCAAAAGGAATGTTATTCTTGTCAATATACATATAATAGTTTTTCCCGACACAGAAAACTATGAATGACAATCATATAATGATAATAAAAAAATATTGTCAAATATGAAATAATTGGTATGGAAAAGTAATTTGTAGTATGTTTTCGGTATAAATGTTTGCCTTCATTTGGAGAGTTTTAGAGAATGGACAAGATAACCAAATGAGGCAGCTGTATTACAAAGATGGATATTGAACCGAACGAACCGAACGAGTCACACGGGGAATATTGAAGTAAATCAAGAAGGTTTACCTCAATAAACGACCCTATTTTTTTTCTTTTTATCTTATCTAAATGCACATTATCATCCTATGTGATTAGAACTCGCAGCGGAAGAAACCTCAACTCAAACAGACATCGATTAGACATTCGTTTGACAACATTCATGTTCCGGGGACCAAATTGTAAATTTTACAAATTACAGGGACTAAAGTCAATTTAAAGTTACCATTCTTGCTAATCTTAAACCCCAAGTATTCTCAGAATACTTGTCTCTTCGCAATCTCGAATGCCACTGGGACATTCGCCATCTACTCGCCAAAAATACTAAACCAAAGCAGCACCATTTTCGTTAATTACCGCGCTGGTTGTGTTACTGAAAAATTGAATTTGAGAATTTAAAGGCATGTTATTTACAAATGACAAAAGGTTCTATTCGACTAAAAATGATAATCAGTAATGGACTCTTTACTTCAATTGCTTAATGATGTAATCACATTCAAAGTTGTATATACCCTTCAAGACCTATAACAGTAAAAATTAAAAAAAAAAAGTCCATAACCTAAGAATGGCATTTGAACATTTAATCTATGGAGATTAAAAAGAAATGAAAACGTCAAACATCAGTAACTCAGAGTTTGCTCAATAAGATCCCAAGGCAGCCTTTTCTCTTTTGATGGCACGAGGTTTGTTTTTACCAAATAAAGGAAATCAGGAAGAACAAAGGTTGTTAAAAAACAGTCTGAAGAGTTCTTTGAAGTTCAAGCACCTCTTATTTTGGTAGTTTATGTGCAGAAAGAATTTCAAGATATAGCATAACACATGACCAATGATTTCTATTTTTGACAATGGACGTTTACTCATCCCTAGATCTTTCTCTAGATCTGTTCATTTTACAGTACCTTGTACTTGCTTCTGTATATTGAAACAGCTGTTGCATGGGCCAAGATCTGATGATGTGCAGCCAAATATGGTTCTGTTGTAGAATCTTCGCGTCTTCCAGGAGCAAATATCCCAGTATCATACCCATTCACTGCAGTTTGGAGCGGTTCATTTATAGTGATCCAATTCTTTACTCTGTCACCAAAGTGTGCAAAGCAAGCATCTGCATAGGTGGCAAAGTAATTTCTGGCAGAGGCCAAGCAGAAGCCATATCGAAGTTAGTATACATGTTATTAGGCTCATAAATCCCATAGTGATACTCAAATGAAATAATTTAGCATGAGATTTTCCCTGATCCCATAGTGATACATGTTATAATTACCGTGCTCTTACCCTGAAAAGATGCAGCTTTATCCATGCTATTCTATGTTATGCTATGTAAAATATATAGGAAAAAAATAACAAGAAAACATGCCCACTGCATCCATGCACCCGATCTCCAATCTGAGAAGAATATTTCTAGCGATATTACTGGAACTTTGAGTTAGGATTGACCGTGAAGATTTATAAGTATATTCTACAATTGAAATGTACAATGCAGGAAACTTGTCAATATGCAAGCTATTATTTACAGCTAAAAGGTCAGGACCAAATTGGGTGATCTAAATTTGAATAACAGCCGGTCAATGGTAACCTGCAGTACATAGGCAAAGAAGGGTAAAACCCTAACTATTGTATTATATGTGTAAAGAATTTTATTAGTAGAGAAACTTACATCAGGATTACCTTGCCATGTTTATAGTCCCTCAGGTGGATTAACAACTAAGACAAATACTAGAGAAAATTGCTTGATTGGAAATCCAATTTGATTTCAGTTTTTGAATAGTGAAGGAAAAGGGCTGATACTGCACAGTGGAAAATGCGAACTCATGGAAGAAAGCAATTTCCACACAGACTATTAAGGGCAAACAAAGTAGCATATTGTTTTAGTCTTTGTAGACAGAAGGACATCTAAATTGAAGGAAAAACTAGACTCAAGTTTGCAACCTCAATAGAATTTTACAGGGAATCTACCCGAGAATGAAATGAAACATATTCTAATTGATACAATGTCTCACGATATTCTCATTCCTCATGCACATAAGAAATAAAAATTAGATTTGTGTTATATTAGCATTTGACACAAAAGGGTGCTAATATAATACGAGTATCTTATTCTTACTTGCCTAGTGCCTTGTGTATGTCAACTTTTACTGGTACCACCATATAGCCACAAATACACAAGCATGTATCGATATGTCTTAAGGGATGTTCCATCATTCGGAAACCACATACCACCTTGATGTGGGATGCAATAAACCTAGCTTCAGAATCTTTCCTTCGATCATGTGTCAAACCACAAATTTCTGCAGCTTCTTAAGGTTAGCTAATGCTCAAAGTTAGAAGTGGGCCAATAACCACGAAAATCAGGCAATCAAAGAATAATATCATGATGGAAATGTACATGTACTCTTTCTAAAACTAAATAGAGTGAAGTATTCTGTCTTGTCAACAAAATAAAAGTTGGAGAGAAACATATAATGCAATACTCAAGTTCCAACTAGGGGTGTATATATTATATAAGCTAGTGAAAAACTTGAATTTGACCTAGTCATTGTCAATCCAAGCTCAAAGAGCCATGTTCAAGCATCTTAATGTCCAACTCGAGTGCTTTGCGAGCCTAATAGAATTTTTATTTTTAATATAATTGTTTATTACTTTTAACCACTAATAAAAATCTCAAATCAAGCTTGAACACAAAAAATCAAGTTTGATATTGAGCACAAAAAGTGAGCTCCTTTTTACTAGGTATACAAGTCTAGTTGAGAGATAACGAATGGTTTGTTTTTTGTTTTGGGTCGAGCTCAAACTATAAAAATGAAACTCCAAGTCCATTTGTTTCGTTGAAAACAACAGACTTGTTTTCTAGAGAAAAAAAATGATATTTTTGTTGTTTGGGTGATATTTTGTAAAATATTTTCTGGAACATCTATATTAGTAAGCAGAGGATCAATTCAACGACGATAGAAAAAGTTTGAGACTTAACCCCAATTGAAAATTTAGATTGCTTCTCTTCTCCCATATCAGATCAAAGGAATATAGGACCAAGGAAGACAAGATGGAAAATAGAACACTTTTAGTCTAGGATGAAGCAAAGCTAATTCGGGTTTGCAATGGATTTAGGTATCACAAAGAAGTTTTGTTAAATTTCTGGCATTTCTCAGATTTGGTTGAAGCAAGGATCTGGTTAAAAATGGAACAACGAAAGAAGATAATGTGGAAACAAGAAAGATGAAGCCAGCAAAGTCAACAGTGGTGTCACTGGAGAGAAAAAGGTGTGCTTATGGTATTCCTTAGAGGTGTTGAATGCGAGTAGTCAGTCAAAAGTTTGAGAAAAAGGGTCTGTAAAATGTCTTCTGCTTTATGTTAAAAGTAAGGATTTTTTTAATATTGACTTGAAAAACGTTTTCCTTTTACCAAATTCATCTTCAAACAAGCACAGGAAAATTTTGGAAACCTTTTCCAGAAATGGTTTGTGGTGACAAACAGACCCTTAGTGAGCTCAAGCAGAGTTTCATGTTGTGAGTTGCAGTCGAGCTCAAGCATGTCACTATTTGAGCTAGGCCTGGCTCGATTACAACCCTGGTTCCAGTATACTATCAAACAATTCATTAAAGGCATAATACTTACACAATTTGCTTATCTAACCACCCTCCAATTGATTCCTGAAGATGCAAAGGGAGATCCCAATGGTACAAAGTTGCAAAGGGCTGAATGCCTGCAAAAACGAGATCTTAAATTAACATAAGTCAAAATCACAGCTACCGCTACGAGAGATTAAGTACAAAGGGTTGCATACCCTTTTCAATAAGAGCATTAATGAGATTGTTGTAGAAGGCAATTCCTTCATTGTTGACTTCGGTTCCCAGTCCATCTACAAAAACAATGTAAAACAGTATAACTTCATTTGTTTACCAAATTCAAGGTACACTTATACTACAAGCTAAAAGTATAAGAGACATTGATACTTCAAGTACAAGTAGCATTGGTGACATGATTTGGTCTTAAGTGGGTGTCAAAATAAGTCCCTAGATCATTCAAAATTATATCATTAAAAGAAGGAATATTACGATGTTGCGCCTAATTATTCATAAAAGAACAGAAATTGGGGACAAGCTGGGGGGGGGGGGGGGGGGGGGGAAGTTAAAATGAAGAAAATAGCCAAGCACAAATGAAAGAGAATTAGAAACGGATAAGCTACATAAGTGAACTTGAATTATTCTTAGGAATATAAACAGCCCCAGCTATTTAATTTCTTCAATTTTGAAGGTATGGAAAGCATCATGCAGTATGCACTCATTGCGCACACATTCATCATCCTCATAACTGAGATCATATCCTTACTAACTAAAGGGCATAAAGAATGTTAAAAGCTTCCTTCCTAGACAAATAACTGGTTCTGCTTGATATGATAATATTATGCATGTCTGGTAAGAAAGTAAAAAGAGAGAGAGAGAGAGAGAATAATTTGTGTATTAGACAAACATTTATGTCTTACTTTCGCATCGAATAAGTTTTATACACATACTTAAAGCTTGAGACCACTAGTAGATGACTTCTTTTACTGAGAACCAAACTCTGTTTTTCTCTTCCATAATAATGCAGACATCAGATCATTTGCCATGGAAACCCTAATTTTCCCATTTGTCATAATAGCATGAAGTAAGCACTAGAATAACAAAGATAAAATTTGGATGAAAATCAAATAATTAATTATAATGAATTCTACAGAAACTAAATGGAATACACACCCTCTTAAAATGATCATTGTAATTCTGCCCATGAAACCTCCTAGTCCCTACAGAATCTTCGAATTGAAATGTGCCTACCAGAATGTTTCTATGGTGTGGTCAAGGCTAGATTAAAATAATTAAGGAATATTTCAATGCTTTTTAAGTTCAGCTAATGGACAAGGTTATATATACTACTGATTTTAGGAATCAATACTAAAATTTGGTCCAGACATGCTATGGAATAATTGAATCTTACACACCCAGGGATTTTAGTAAAACTAAAAGAAAAGTCTTGCACACTATGATAAAATATAACATATCCATCAGATCTTTACTATATCTAGAATCAAAATTAAGATATATATTTATATGCATAAAAACTTCCTCTCACCATCCTTGATCCTAGAAAGCCCAAGCAGAAGTTCAAAAAGGATTTACTTAATAAATCTTACGGAAACAAGCCAAAGGAGAAGACCAAATTCCGCACCGATGGCAACTACAGTTCGTATAACTAGAGAAAACTTGTGAAGTAGAAGAAAGGACTTAATAGGAAAATGCTTTATTCTACGAAAAAATTAATATTATAGTAAGACACTAATATTAACTATGTACAGGAATAAATATTGTAGAAGAGAGCAAAAGAGGGAGAGAGAGAGAAGTAAAATTAAGGCATTTGTTACAAGGTCAAACCTGGAAAGATACGAGACCATGATATGGAGAACCTATAAGCATCAAATCCAAACTTGTGTATAAGGTCAACATCTTCCTGTATAACATTAGAAAATCAGAAATCTGAAATCTGAAAGAACAATGTGAACAAATATACTTTATATTGTAATGTAGAAATTTATGATAACTGTTCAAATGATAATAGTTCAAGAGAACTTTTACCGCCACCCCTCCCCTTCTAGAGTCACTCAAATGCATAAACAACTGTCAGACTGATAATATCCAACACTAAGTTATAATTACAACACATGATATTGTTTTCCATAAAAACACAAAAATTTGCTTAAAGATCCACTTCCAAAAATAAAAAGGGTACAAAATCTCATGAATTCCCTTGATAATAAAATCAATTTAGAATTACAAAACTTTAACTTCTTATAGTGAACAAATGAAAAAAACAATAAAACATGGTTAATCCTAGTATTACCCACCTTGTATCGATGATAATGATCAACTGCCATATCACCATTGCTTCCATCAATAATTTTTCCTAGAAAAACAGAGTTTCCCAATCAAGTTCAAGTTACAGCAAGAATTTGTCAATTTCATTTTCCTATATTACTAGTTGTAGTTTTAAAAGAGAAAAGCAGTATACCTTCAGTGTGTGAAAAAGAATCCCATATGCTAGGACCCCTGCCGCCCTCACTGCATGCTCCTTCAATCTGAAAACATGCAAAAAGTAACTAAACTCCAAAATCTAAAAGGATTCAATTATTTATACGGTGCCAGCTGCTAAAAGTCCAGTAAGAGTTTCTTTTTGGTAAATAAGTATCCATGGGCACATAGATTGCTCCAACCCCTAGGCCAAGGCAAGATGTGCACTGCATAAAGCTTCATGGCTGCTTTCAAGATTAATATCAGTAAGACACTACCAGTGAGACTCAAATCTAGGAATTTTATTGCAAGGAGCGCAAGTGCAAGCAATTAAGCCAACTCCTCCTTGGCAATCCAGTAAGATGTTAAACTAAAATAGCATCTTTTTCCCATTTATCTGATCCAATCCAACCTATAAGTTCCTTTTTTCTCTTGCTTTTCTGGGAAAATCAAAAACAAAGCTGATACCTCCTTACATCTCAATTTCATAAGTATATAGAAGTATAATCTTATTTTACTTTGACAAGGTTTCAAATCCACCAAAAAACAAAATAATAACAATAAGAAAGGAAGTCTATTAGTCTAATTATATTTCTATCAAACTTATCAGTATGGGTTCATAGAAGATGGATCAAAGAAACTAGTAAATATAAATGGCGCCTTCAAATTTGTTTCATAACCCTGAGATTAACCAGTGAGGAAAGATTGGGTCATCCAAAGACCGGAATGAACTTAACAAGACGGAATAAAAGAAAATAGTAAAAGTTAACTTAATGTGACTGGCGATACCTGTTGATTCATCAAAATTCTTAAAAATTGATTCATCAAAATAGTAAAAGTTAACTTAATGTGACTGGCGATACCTATTGATTCATCAAAATTCTTAAAAATTGAAGCAAATTAGAAAGCTATCATGAAATCTGAAAAGGAATGAAGAGAAAATACAAGAAATTTTAGAAGTTGGAGAGATTTGGAGAGGCAGATCTTAATCTGAAACGGAATGCATGGCTTTCAATTTGTTAAGATCTGCATATATATAATATACCTGATATGAAGCAGTGGCAACCCCAAACACGAAGCTGGGAGGGAAGTCAGCTCTGCAAACTTCTTCTTCTTCCGCATTTTCTTTAAACAGTTCCTTCTTTGCCATCTCTCCCTTTTTTTTCTACCAAAAGAGAAATGAGAATGAAATGGGATTGCTTCTTGCATATTTATGCACTACTGCTTCTAATCACGTTACTCAATTGTTAGTTAAAAATTATTATTTTTAATTACAATTTATTCAATTAATTTTTTTGTTACAAATAGGTTATAGTGTCAGTAAAATTAAAAATAATGTTAATAACGAAAATAATTTAATATAATTTAATCATTCATAATTAAAAAATTATTAGTGAATTCAATCTTTACAAGTTGGTGACCATATGATCATAATGAGATTATTCTATTAATATGTCAGTTTTTTAACAGTGAAATTGTTGTTTCTGTCGAGAACTTGATTATCATGCATGTGGACAATAACAATGAAAAGATGTGGTTGATTTGCATATGTAAATCTTTAGTTGCCGATTCAAAGGAAAGTGGGTAAAATGAGCTTGATCTTCATTACTTAAAAAACATCTATTATTTGTCTTTGTAGCACTTGATAATCTGCTAAGTTTCACCTAGGGGTCCAATCTTACCATTCATAAATCTATCTTTATTATACTCGTTTATTATTGTTTCCATATCATATCTCATTATTATCTCTCCTTTTAATTGTTTTTACACCAGCAACTACTCACATTTCACTCTTCATTTTAGTATCATTGCTCTGATAATAGTAAACAACCAAAATCACGTCCTCGTGAGATCGATATCTAATATGATTTAATCTATCAATTATGTGTTGCGTGATTTAAGTGCAACACAAACGGTGCAATGAACATGTCGCAAGTAATAGTATAAATAAAGATCGTCTCCACAGAGATTAGTAAAACATTAACTTTTAGCTTTTTGTATTGAAAGAAAATAATATTAGAAGTGATAGGTGGTGATAAATAACAAGTAAAATAAATTAAGCAAAGTAAAATAAATAAAAATGAGTAATCGATATGAGAGATTAAGTTGAGTTATCGTGAGTAATGGTGCGATTGTCATGGCTTGTACTTGCCGAGGCAATTCAATTTCCCTTGTAATTGGGTTTGAATAAATGTCATGGCAATCAGATTTAGAGAAATGCTGTGGCAACTGGGTTGGGATAAATGTCGTGGCAATTGGGTTTTCTCCTTCAATGTTTGATGGAGTGATCTTCAATGCCTTCATGTTATCCCTAACCAAAGAAATGATGTTTGTGCACGCCTTGGTAATACATCCTTGCGTTAACTTTGGGTGAACAACATCGATCTTGCACTCTTCCTAGTCGCTGAAATCTGTTCCTTATTCCTAAGGCGGATTAGTTCCCACCAACATTCGTTCAAATGAGAATTGTGTCCACTCGTTTCATGAATCTAGCTCTCCCGAGCCTAGATAAATGGATACACTCGAATTCATTTTCCAATTTCATCAAGGTAAAAATCAAGATCCAAGAATGAACACACAATGAAATTTTATTGAATTAAAAACTAAAAATCATTCATTTATTTCTACACACCATCAAAACTCGATAACACAAAATAAATTAAACTAGTTCATGGCTAGGTAAAAAGAAAATACAAAGGAATAAAAACCTAGACATGGATCGCACGATACAAAGATGAAGAAAAAAGGTTTGTGGGTGAATTCTCTCTATCCGATTCCCCAAAATCGACTCTCCATGTTTGAATGTTGCGATCTCTTAAATAGGTGAGGAGAGAGAGTCTAAATGTGTGTGGGATCCATGTAATCTGATCACTATCTGATTGGAGATTTGAATTTTGAATATGGGATAATTATCCTTTGTATTTGAATTAAATCTGCAGATAATGGATTTTTTATCGCAACTTGCAGCAGCATCTCTCGACAATTAGCTCGGCAATTCCCTCATCCTTATCCTTACTTGCCACGACAATTGGTTCCTCAATTCATCCTGCACAAAATAAGGCAAATCATCAGTTATTTCTCCACAAAAATTAACAAAACGTTACACCAAGCTCAATGGAAAAGGAAACTATGAAACTATGCATGAATGACTAACAACGCAACTAAAATGAGCCTAAGTCTAATAGTAATATGAGTAAAAAGGTAAAAAAAAATAGCACTTCTACATACTTGACACTATACTTGCTCCGACAAGTGTATGCTTACATATTATTGTGTCCATATACAGCTGGTCAATCATCATAGTTCATGCATAATTTATAGATGAGCTTAAAGTTCCATAGCTTAACATATTCATGAAATATTTCACAAAGCATAAGTTTTTTTTTTTTTTGAATATAACAAAGCATAAGTTACTTAGTCATGATATTTTCCAAAGAAACATAGCTTATGTTCATATTTACAATTCACAGGGCAAATAGAAATGGACTTATGGAACATAATCAATCTTACAAGCTTACCATTGCAAAGATTTGTCATTCATGATTGCTCTAATTGAGCTAGACACAAAGAGACACATATAAAATATAAATCAAAGGTAAACTGCAACATAATAATTTGGTATCATTTTAGGACTTGAAACTACACTCACCAATTTCTGCAAAAATAAAAACATCTCTAATCACAATTCTAGCTTGACTTTCTTTCGCTTTTTTCCTTTTCGAAATGAGAATTTCTCAACTATAACTTGATCTACCATAGAATTTAACACGAAATTCATCAATATACATTATAGATACATAAATTTAAATTGACATACAAACTTAAATCCAAGATGTCAGGCTTTAGTGTTCCCGAGCAATAAAAATATGGAAAGAATCACAAGAAAGCTTAGAATCAACTTAATTTCACATATGAATCCTTAATTACACAATATACCTCTCTTTAAAGATTGAAGCTCAAGAACACATATGCTCTGAACTTTACAAAATTGGTACCAATTGAAAACTATAAACAAGGGCTTATCAAATATGTAGTTGGAATTGAAAATTGATGGCTAAATTTGAAGTAATATGAAATCAAAGGTTTAGGTTTTATTGAGTGTTCATCAATGGCAAGAAAAAACTTTGGAGAAGATTATTCTATCTTTTCTCTCTCTTCCTTCACTTGTCGTGTAATTTGTGTCCAAATTAGGGGTGGCAATCGGGTGGGGAAAAACTAAAAACCGTGGGAATTCGAACCGACGGGGATGGGGAAAAATCGAAACCTTCGCCCACGGGGATGAGGATTGTGGAAGTTTTATCCCCGAAGCTCAAATGGGAATGGGGACGGGGATTACTATATTCGAACCGTACCCGTGTGAATAACTGTGGGGATCCCCGAAAAATATCTGTAGGGATCCCCGATATCTTACAAAATTTTAAAAAATATATTTGTAACTATTTACTTATATACCCTTAGTATATATCTTAATAAAAAATTATATATGATAAGAAAATAAAAAAAACCCTAACTATATATTCTAATACCACAATATTAATCTCTTCCACTTACACATCCGCAAACCACAAAGGCACAAATTGAAGATTAGAAGCACTGCAAGCTTCCTGGCAAAGTAAAAAAAAACCAAAAATTATAATTACTTTTAGCCTAAATTTTATATTCTTATTCACGTGGAAGGTAATTTTATGTTTACACATACATGGCTACAGGGGGAATTGATGTGGTCCTATATTATTATAATTTTTTTAAAATAATGGAAATTTACATCAGTCAAGAAGCTTTTTATGTCCATCTGAAAATATATTTAAATTTGAAAAGGTAAACCGCTCATGCTCGACTCCTCTAGATTTGTAGTCATGAGTCTTATCACAGAATTTTAAACTTTCAATTATTTTAACAAAACAAAGCACCAGAATCGTCAACGATTATGCATCAGTGAAGGTAACAAGTGAATTTGATTGGCCTATAATTTACCATTTGAAATTTATAGAACAATTTATTATCGAATATTTGTAATATGTTAATCTTAATTATAAGAGTTTTCTTGATATTGTTGTTCTTATAATCATTGATTTATATTTTTTTAACTTTTTAATACCTCAAATTGTTCTCCGATTTATTTATGATGCAAGCATTTTAAATTATAGGTTGAATTAAAATATTTTTAATTTTTAATTATTGGTGTAGGTGAATTATGGACAAACAAGATAATATGAATTCAACAACAAATACTGCTAGTACTATTATAAAAAATACTAGCAGCTTTCAAAGATCTACTACCAAAGAAAAAAAAAGATAGATCAGCACCAATTGGACAAGAGATGTCAACACCAAATGATTCTAGCTCAATTGAACTTTCCATAAAAGAAGCAAGCTCAGGAATTAAACGAGGTCAAAAATCAGATGTGTGGAATCACTTTAAGAGGCAGAAAATTGGTGAGAAGTGGAAGGCAGTATGTCTTTATTGTCAAAAAGACTCTTGGTGGAGAGTTAAGAGATAAGACCACTCATCTACGTAACCATTACAAAATATGTCTATTAAGAAAAATTAAAGACATAAAACAAAGTTTCTTGGGAGCGAAAATAGAAGATAAGGAGAAGACACTTGCAATTTGAAAGTATGATTCAGAACTTTTAAGAAAGGAGATTACTTGTATGATTGTTTTCCATGAATACTCATTGACCATGGTGGAGCATTATTGGTTTCGTAGAGTTATGAAAATAGCTTGTCCGAAGTTCATGAAATATACTCAGAATACAGTTAAAAGTGATATCTTCAAGATTTATGAGAATGAAAAGAAAAAGATGACCAGTATACTTCAAAACAATGATAGTAAAATTACTATCACCACGGATATGTGGACATCAACGCACCAAAAGAAAGAATTTATGGAGATAACAACACATTTCATTGATGATTCATGAATTTTACGAAGCCGAATTATTAGGTAACTTTGTAACACCTAACCTTTTATTGTTGATTGAATTGGGTAGTTAAATTGTTAACTGTATGATTATTTAATAACTACATTTATTACTTCAATTTTATTTTATTTATTTTATTTGATTTGATTAGGTTCATGTATATGTCATGTCCGCATACAGCTGAAGTGATTTGTGATGTTCTTTCTGAAAGCTTGATAGACTGAAATATTGATAATAAGATATATGCATTGACTTTAGATAATTGCTCAACAAATGATAAAAATTATGAAGTTGATTTGTGGTAAGTTGACACCTAACTGTCTCTGGAAATTATTAAAAGCTTTATTGACAATGTTCGTGATAGTGTTACTTTTTGGATTGCTACTCCTAAGAGAATTGAAAAATTTCAAAAAACAGCTTCTTAGTTAAACATTCTCGTGACCACAAAGATAGCATTGGATTGTAGTACTAGGTGGAATTCAACTTACCATATGCTCAATGTTCTCTTTCATATAAAGAAGTTTTCAAGCGTTTGAAGAAAAAAGATATTTTTTTATCATGTCCATCTGATGAAGAATGAAAAACTGCTCAAATTATTTGTGATAAATTGAAAATCTTTTATGATGCTACTGAGTTCTTCTCTAGGACTGATTATCCTACTATTAATCTTTCTCTTCCCAAGATTTGTGATATCAGGGTGAGTTTGAGGCAATGGGTTGCTTCTAATTTTTTTTATGTTAGAGATATGACACCAAGAATGGTTCAAAAATTTGACAAATATTGGATCGAGGTTAATCTTATCTTGAGCATAGCAACAATATTTGACCCTAGGTATAAGTTTAAGGTGTTACAATATTATCTTCCACTTCTCCATGGTGAAATAGTGACAAAGGTTGAGATGACAAGTATTAAAACAACTTGTCATCAATTGGTTGCTGAATATTCAAAATTGAGCACTAGTGAAGATTTTGAGAATGTCATTCAATCATCACCTACACCTATTTGGGGAGATGGTGAAATAACAAGTTTTGATGATTTTGTTGCTGCCTCTGAACTTTCTTTTAAAAATGTTGCGGTTGAATTTGATCATTATTTGGAGGAGCGTTTGTTGCCAAGAAAAGGTGAATTTAATTTGCTTGCATGGTGGAAAAATTGTCTTAAATATCTTATATTGCGATTGATAGTTAGAGATATTTTTTCGATTCCTACCTCAACTGTAGCTTCAGAATCAACTTTTAGTACCGGCGACAGAGTTATAAGTGATTCTCGTAGTAGTCTTAACAATGATACAATAAAAGCACTGATGTGCACACAAAGTTGGCTAAGAATTGAATTGAAAGGTATTGAATATACAAAAAGTTATTTTTTTTAATTTGATATATTTAATAGTTATATATATATGAAAATTTTAATACTTGAATGCTTTGTGCTTTTAGATTATGAATCGGTTAATGATTCATCGTTGTGGAACATTACTAGAGATATGAACGTGCATACGCATGAAGTAACTTTTCAATTTTTTACTTCTAATTTTTATTTAATTCATGTATTTTTTATGCTTATGAACTTATGATATTTACTTTCGTATTATTTGATTCATATAATATTTACTTTTGATATTATAGGTTGATGACAAGAAGAATTAAAATAAGTTTATAAGAGCGTCATCAAATACAATATATTAGATCGATTTAGCTACAAAAGTGTTGAGAAAAACAACCCCCAATTTTAATATCCGAATCATGTTTGGACTTATCCAACATTCATGTTTGGTGGATCTTTGAGATCACGTGTTGCCACTGTTACATCTCAAAGAAACTAAAATTGAAGTTTAGATATTTTCTTATTTAATATACATTATTTTTTTTTAGATTGAAAATGGTTAAGATTGTACATATACATTGGGTGTTAGATGAATATTGACGTTTGAAACTTTTATATTATATGTAGAGACCAATTTGAGACAATCTGATATATCTTACAAGTTTTATGTGTTGCATTGATTTAAAAAATGTTTGTTTATTTTTTGGGATGGGGATTAACCGAAACCCGCGGAGATCCGTAAGGGATGAGTATGGGGACTAAAAAAATCCCCGAAACATATAACGAGAATTCCCCAAAATCATACCCGCAAGCGTTAGGGACAGAATAAGTAATACAAAACCGTCCCCGCCCCGCCCCGTTGCCACTCCTAGTCTAATTGCTCCTATTATCTATTTTCTTTTAATTAAAAATCACTGGAATTTGTGTCATCTTGACACATAGACATGATGGCTAATCTTATATTAAATTTTGGGGTAAGGACAAGCTTAAATACCAAGCTTTACACTTTGATCAAAAAAAAATACCAAGCTTTACACCTGTAGCACTTAAGCCACCTACCTTTAGTTATACTCAAAGCTTTGTATTCCACATTTCATTCAATTTAGTCCTCAATTCTTAAAAGCTCTATATTAAATTTAATAATATAAAATTAAAAATTCGCTAAGCTAGTTTTAGGATGTTAAAAGCTGAAAATCGCAGTCGGTGAAGATTTGAAGAACAAAGAGAAGTGAATAATTAAAATGATAATGAATATGAGTATAAGGTTCATAGTCCTCATTTTCAATTTTCTTTAGTGGTTGATGTCAGTCCTAAGTTGATGATTGCTGATGGGTTGGTAGAGCGGGTAAAATCGATTGTCAGACAATAGATTTAGTCGATAAATTAAGTGGGCCTCACATCGGTCACGTTGAGAGAGTGAAGCTAAGTGGGTATATGGTGAGAATAGCTCCAGATGAGCTCTGTGGCACCTCAGAAAAATTCTAGAGGCTTTAGGTGCCTTACTTGCAAAAGAATAACAGCGAATGACTAGAAAGCGAAGGTACAACATTACTATACATTAAAATAATTAATTTAATATATTTAACATTAAATCATTATAGTTACTTTACATTAAAATAATTAATTTAAATATCATATTCAAAGCTCTGAAGTTTCTGAGTATAGTAGTTATAAATTTGAGACGCGTGACTAGACAATTTTAACAACAAACTATAGTAAAGAAAAATGATAAAAGAGTAAAGACAAATTCAAGAAGAAAAATTTTATAGCGGTTGTCGAGCAACGACAAGCACTACTATTGACGAGCACCAATGATCACTGATAGATTATCTTATAAAATTTCTAGATTTAAAGTATTTAATGTGTGATTATAAATTTTTTTAAAATTAAAAGTGTAATTTAATTAAAATATTTTTTAGTTTTAAATATTATTAATCAAAATAAACTATCCCAAATAAAAAAAATTTAGATTTTTTTTACTTTAAAATTAACCTAATTGTCGTTGCACTTACCGCCAACCGCCGCTGTTGTCGACAACCTTTGTCGCTATCGTCGCCAGTCCTAATTTTTTGTTGCAATTAGGTAATTTATCCCTAATTTTTGAAACTCTAATCATCACCCTAACCAAAATTATGTTAATTGGCTTATGTAATTCAAAATTGAGAACCAACGCCTTTGCTAAGACCTCAAAATCAGTTACAGCAAGCCAATTTTTTTGATTGATTCGTAAAATTAATGTCCGATCAAAACCCTCAATTTTGTTGTTCGTCACGCGTATCGGTACGATATTTTTCGCGTACCGGTACGCGTGGAAATACTGTATCGATACGCTATGTGTACTGATACAGTTTTTAGCCAATGAAAATTCAGTGATGACTTACCGTACCGGTACGGTACTCTAACGCGTACCGGTACGCTGGATATTACTGTATCGGTACGGTATGTATACCGATATATTTTTTGGTCACTGAATTTTTAACGATATCGTATACTACCGGTACGATATTTTTACCAATCGCACAAGTAAGACCTAAACGATATATATTTCCGGTCTCGTTATCATCCATGTAGTCTAGTTCATTATCCACATTTTCCGAAACAACCCTCCCTTTAGAGCAAAGTGCTTGTGCGAATTAAAGATATTAAAACCAGAGGATTTGCAATACATTACAAATATGCAAGTAACAACAGAAGTTTCTCATTCACTTGCAAAGGCATTCAAAGAATCCCATCTCATTACAAGAATGTAACATATGACACAATCCATATTACCAACACGGATTGTTCTAGAACAATAATCATATTTACAACTTACAAGTACCCTAGAGGGGAAACTAAACACTGATACAATGTGCCTAAGAATCTACAACGAAACTTTACAAGTTGAATTCGTAGCAAACAGGGTCTTTTCCGGATCACATCAGAACACACATTCTCCTAGAATAAGAGAATCCTATTTACAAGTATCCTATTGATGAAGGAGCTAAACTAAACTAAACTAAACACTGACATAATGTGTTGAACCATAGCAAACAAGGTATTCGGCCGATCGCATCAGCCCAGTTCGTCAATGTACAAAGATGTTGACGCCAACCCTTGTTCCTCTTCCTGCAACCAAACCTGTAACAACAGAAAACGAGTCCATTCATTACAGTGGTAAAACAAACAAGATGATGAAAACACACATTAAAGAGATAAAAAGAACTCACCCGCAGTTGAAGGAACTGTTGCCTTCCTTGCCATGTTCTTATGAGGCTTGCAGCTAGTGAAATCTTCATACTCTTTGATACATCAATGGCAAAACCACCATAGACATCCCTCCACAAATTACACTGTTCCTCCATATTATTTATATTGGATTTTGTGTAAAATACAAATATCGAATGTTAGTATTTCAAAGAAAAATGAAAAGATACTGATATCATATCCGAAAACAAAATAATTCTTGAAAGTTATAACTTAAATGCAACAACAAATAAGGGAAACCATACATATAAAGAAACCGAGAGCAAAGGTGATGAATACCTTAATCTATCCGGATTTCACTTGTAGAATTCAAAAATTACATGAAAAATAGTGAAGGAAAGTCCTAAGGGGCGACCTGAAAACACATGAAGTGATCGAAAACTAGAATTCGAAAATCAATATCATGTGATCTAAGGTCAACCCTGTTGGACTCATCCGCCTTTTTACGAACAGTTGCTTGCATTTTGTGAAACTTAAAAACTTCACTGAACTTAGAACACAGGAAAATATGGAGGGGAGCCCTACAGGGGCGACCTGAGAACACACGAACTGATCAAACATCGAATCGAGAAATGGTCGCGTGTGTTCTCAGGTCGACCCGGTTGGACTCCTCATCTATTACCAACATTTTCTCACAACATGGAAATGTAGAGTTTGAGCATAGATGAAATTATATAAGCAGCTTATAAGAATCTATTTTCCAGTGATTTAGTACATGCCTTCAGATGTACTACAGTACTAGTCTTTCTTGCCAATAATTCACAGTCAATGTTGTCAAGTACAACTTTGTACTCCATTGTAATTTGTACTATCACCATTGTAAAACCAAATGAAGTTACTAAACTAAGCTTAGCTAACACTTTGACTAGGATTTCTAGCCAATAAATATAATCTTTATGCATTAAGAAAAACTTGAATTTTAACTTAGTTGATTCATACAAACATTTTTAAAAGATGATATTCGTATCAGACACATCTATACACATCAAGAGTTTAGATAATAAAGAAAAGTACACAGCATGAGATGAAGAATACCTTCAGGTTTATGACCGGTCAAAAAATCTACCTGAAACTGTGGCCAAAATATTCAGCATAACATCGTTATCATCAACCTCAGACTGGTCAGCTCTCAAGCATGAGTATTGGCGTCCAGAACATAATGTAAATAGCATTATCACAAGTATCGTCCCCAACAGAGGTTTTAGAACATGCATTGTGATGAGACAGCAAACTCACACTGTCTGCAGCATTTGATAAAGATGTGTGATCCGAATGAGCTTCAACAGCTGCGATGTCCTTACGTAACACCACAGTGTTGCCATTTCACAGCTGCATCATTCGGAATCCAACAGTGCTAAATTATTCATACATTAGTCAGACTCGAAGCAGACCTATGTTCAAGTTTCTATGCAGACCAACCGTGAATGACCTATGTCTAGCCGAAGAAGACATCTAGTTTATGATTAATTGCCGATAAACAAGTAATATGATAAATATAAAACCTTGAAAATTCAGTGACCAAAAAATGTATCGGTACACAGATCGTATCGATACAGTAATATCCAGCGTACCGGTACGGTAAGTTATCATTGAATTTTTATTGGCTAAAAACTGTATCGGTACACAGCGTATCGGTATACACTACAAGAAAATAGATTTTTAGTGACATTAAAAATAGTCACTAAAAGTATTAAATTTAGTCACTAAAATTTACAGTGACTATTTTTCTGAGTCGTCACCTGTCGTCATTAATAACTTCGTCACTATTATATTAGTGACAACTTTTATGCATTTTGTCACAATAAGTTATATTTTTTATGACTATATTTTTGACACAAAAGATTAATAACAGTGACTAAAATTTAGACACTAATGTTATTCTTATTAGTGTCTAAAGTACATTGTCACTTTCAATAATAATAAAGTAATTATATTTTTTTAGTTGCAACCATCTGCATGTCGTACTGCACTCGAAGGGGACTCATCCCAAACAAGTCAGACTTCATCGCGTGTCCATTATCCAAGGACTTATCTTGATAGCGTCGTCTCATGATCCGTCAAGAAACACGCACACTAAATATCTCTCCCACGGGGACGTAGCGAATGGTCATAGCTCGACTGCTAGACCATGGCGAGGAGGTTAATTATAGATGATGTGACATATTCATATATCAATTTTTAATAAATAAATACAATGTATGGTTTCGTGGGAGATCGAACCTAGAACCTTTAGGGGGAGAGTGCAATGTTTATCCAGTAGGTTAGGCAAAAAATTTAATATTATTTTGAAAGTAAAATATTATTTAGGTTAAATTGTAATTGAAATTAATTTTATTTATTCTAAAAGTATGTATTAATTATAACAATAATTAATATAATAATAATTTAATTAATTTTTATATGGTTTCCTATACGAAATACGTTTGTTGAAGAAAATATATAAAAATAATTGAATTAGTTTTAAAATATAAACATATGAATATTAAGATTTACACCTAAATTATTGATAGAATTATCTTTATGTGATAATTATTTACTATACTGACAATGCAAATTTTACCTCCACAGGAAAAGTTAAAACAAATATTAAGTGTAAAATTTTTACAAGGTAAAATTTTGCTATCACATATTATGCCAAGATTACATATTAGTTTTTGGGTAATTGTTCTATACACAAGCGCTTGTGGAAACTTTTTTACACAAGCGTCTTAATTTTAGGGGTTAAGGACTCCGTTTAGAGTTTAAAATTTAGGGGTATAAATGTAGTAGTTTTGAATTTAGGGATTGTTGATAGAATTTTGGGTTTAAGGTTAAAATTTAGGGTTTATAGGTTAAAACCTAAATCTCTACCCATATTACCCTAAAACTAAACCCTAACCCCAAACCCTAAATTCTAAACATGAACCCTAAATTCTAAACATTTACACTAAAACCCCTAAAATCTAAACCCTAAGCCCTAACCCTAAACCCTATAATTGAGGCGCTTGTGGAAATAAAAAATTTCCACCGCCAGTGTATAGGATATTAATCCTTAGTTTTTTTACTTTAATTTGTTCACTTTAAGTTTATGTACTTTCTATTTAAATAAATATGTACTTTTTAAATTTTGAAATTTCGATCTTGACATGAATGACAGTCTTTAAATATGTTAAGTAAAACTTTTGATTTTTATTCTTTTGTTCAATCATTTTTAGTCATTGTAATTTAATCATATTATCGTTGTCCCATTTGGATTACGATTGAAGTTTTAAAATTTCAAAAATATAGGGACTAAAATTGATCAAAATAGAATGACTAAAACAACAATTTACACATAGTGTAGAGACTAATAGAATTATTTTACCTTTTGATAAACTAGTTTATGCATTTATGGTAACTTCAATTTTTTACAATTATTATTATTACTATAATTATAAAAATAAATTTATTATTGTGAAAATATATAACTTGTCATTAAGTTTATTTTTTTATTGGTGACAAAATTTATCACAACAAAAGTAAAATTTTAATTGACAAACAATTGCATTGTCACAACAAATATCAAAGTATAATGAACACTTTACATATCGTCACTATCATGTGTCAAAGTTTTAGTGGCAATGAAATTTGTGTCACAGTTATAGACTTACAGTGAGAATTTAATTGTGAAAAATGTAATCGTCACAATTACTACTATAATAGTGACCAAATAAAAATACATCACAATTACTTATGCTAATAGTGTCGCACAAAAAATCTGTCACAAAAGTTTAATATTTGTGACAAAATTACTGCTAGTCACTGCCAATTTGTCACTAGAAGTCTATATTCTTGTAGTGATAGTATTCGCACGCGTACCAGTACGCGAAGAATACTGTACCGATACGCGCGGCGAACAACAAAATTGGGGGTTTCAGATCGGTCATTAATTTTACGAATATCAAAAAATTAGCTTGCTGTAACTGATTTTGGGGTCTTAGCAAAGGCGTTGGGTTCTCAATTTTGAATTACATAAGTCAATTAACATAATTTTGGTTAGGGTTTCAAAAATTGCGGATAAATTACTTAATTGCAACAAAGAATTAGGACTGACGACGACTGTTGACGACGGTGGCGGTGGCTGTCGGTGACGGCGGCAGAAAAGGTTGTCGACGACGGCGGCGGTTGGCGGTGGTTGCGGCGGCAATTGGGTTAATTTCAAAGCAAAAAAAACTTAAAGATTTTTTATTTGGGATAGTTTATTTTGATTAATAATATTTAAAATAAATTTAAAATTAAAAAATACTTTAATTAAATTACACTTTTAATTTTAAAAAAATTATAATCACGCATAAAATACTTTAGATTTAAAAATTTTATAAAATAATCTATTAGTGCTCATCGGTGCTCGTCAATAGTGGTGCTCATCGTTACTCGTCGAGCATAGAAGAACTATCCATTCAAAAATTATAAAGATGACAAAATTACTTGCTTTCGTCGAACCCTGATCTAATCTGAAAGAGGTAGGTTTAAAAATAGAAACATATTAGGGGTGGGGCAAGACGAGTTTTGGTAAAGATCAAATCGGGCGAGAAGAGTTCGGGTTTAAGATAAAAGTTTTCTGACCCAGCCCATATGTTTATAATTATATATGTTATGATCAGTCCGACAAACAATTTTTGAGCCAAAATTAAAGGGTTGACTAGTCAAATCCGCTATTTTAGATATTTGATAAATAGAGAATTGCAATAGCGAATTGGGTAAAACCTCTCAATTAAAAAAAGCTCTTTTTTAAGATTTTGTGAGTAAAAAGTCTAGATAAAAGATTGTAAAGACTCTTTTGTCCTTGATTGTAACCCCCTCGTCCCGGTCTGGCCGGATGACCGGTCCAAGTGGGCCACACGGGGAAAACCGAAGCGAAACCCGTAAAGGTTCCCCTCGGTTAGCGACCCTATTTTTTTTCTTTTAATTCGATCTTTTCTAAAGGCTCATTCGAATCCTATGTGATCAAACAGCGGAAATAAAACACAGGAGATAAACATTCGAACCCAAAACAACATTTAAATAGCCCAATTTTAATTCTTTAAACAAGCCGTTTCGAAACACCCTTGAGGTGTATCGAAACGCCTTGATCAGGTCAACTGCCTCAAAGCCCATACAAGGGGTCGTATCGAAACGGAGGTCAACCGTTCCGAAACGCCCACGACGGTCAACTTCTCGTGGTCAACGAGATTTTGACCGTTTCGAAACCCTTAGACCCGTTTCGATACGCCTTCATCTCGTCAATTTCTCAGAATTCCAGTAGCCAAAACGTTCCGATACGCGTTTCGGAACAGGGGTTTCACAGGCCATACCGTATCGAAACGTTTTCCGATACGGGGTCCCTGAAGCCTTACTCGTTCCGAAACGACCCATCCCGTTTCGAAACGCGGGATGCCTGCAACCTTTGAAAATCAGACTTAGGCGGATTTTAACAAGTCTAAAGGTCTCATAGGACTCTAAAGGCACACAACACTAACCAACAAGGTCTAGAAGCATACATCCTAGGTCTAGCATGCTCAAACATCCACAAGGCATAGATTTAAACAATCATTCATACATGACAATTGCACATTAATAACAAAAACTACTACATAGCTTAAACAATCCTGCTTACAAACCAAGTCAAACCATAGACATCAAAATCATATATGAGTCATACATAGCTCATACAACACACACTCTTGCCACATTGCTAAACTACTACATAATTAATAACCGTACTTGAGCAAACAAAAACTTGGAAAGCTCTTCTTGCCTTGCTCCGAGCTAACACCACGCTAATGATCTACAATGTTGAAAATGAGAGCGTAAGCTATAAGCTTAGTGAGGATGCTCTAAAACCGAAAACATCAACAATGAATGGTTCAAGCATGTAATCCTTAAAACTCACATACATAGGCAAATTATCAAGTAGACCTAGCTAGTCTTTCAAGAGGCATAATATGACATCTTACATCATATTAAGCTCAAACATCATATATCAACATCACACATCACAATTATAAGAACAAGTTCAATTGGTCACTATTAGTTTACCCGGATGTGCGGATTTAATCTCAACATTCACATTACCTCGGTGGGATTACACTCATCACCGGACCTTGCATGGGCGGGATTCCATTCATCACCACATGCCCTACGGATGGGATTCCACTCATCATCCCGTAGAATATATATAAGCTTCTGGTGGAATATTACATCACCGTACTCCTCCTTGATGACTCAACACCATCAAGGCCACGTACGTTTTGACTCAATTTGTGTGCACACTAATCCTAATGATCGACCATTTACACCCGATAAATTAATTAGTGCCAATTTACCTTTACCACATCACATATCCATCAACCATGTCTCATGCTCATCTCATACACATATCATGGTATACATGTGCAAATCAACCACATATCACAAGAGCATAAATAGACAAACACAAATAGCATTTAATGGAAATCAAGAGCTAAGTTAACAACTTAAATCTACATGGAAATGGCCTACCAAGCACATTTCAACTCATACACTACACACACTCGAACCAAACTTTAAAACACATTTAAGGTCTCTCACCACTCTTCCTTAGCAACCAAAGCAAGCCTCCTACAAGCCCGGATTCGATCCCAATGCTTCTCCAACGTCTCCTCTTTCTTCTAGCCAATCAAAAACACATCCATTATTCCCAATCAATGCTAAAATTCAGTCAACACTCAACTCTTGAGCTCAAACTAACTTCAACAAATTTTCCAATCAAATTAATCCCCAAATATGGCCATTTTCGTGCTCCTTCAAACCCTAGCTAAAAATTCCATTTTCAATCATCCAAATGACCCCCAAATGGTCCCAAAACATCCTCCTAACATACATAAACCATAAGCACTCCAATTTAAACCTAAAACCCACCAAAAACCAAGTTTTTGACACTTTGAAATTTGCCTCAAGAACCCATTTCGGGTTTTCACCCAAACCCAACCATTTTAACATATTATGTTCATTTTAAGGTAAATAAACTAAAACCCAACATTATATTTCAAAACAAATTGAAAATCTCCATAAAAACCTTAACTTTCATTAAACCATAACTTTTCAAAAGTTCATAGTTTTAAAAACTATGACCATGTAGAGATAGAGGATGGAAAGGTGAGTTAGAAAATGCTATTACCTCTGAAAATGGCCTTGGAATGAAGATGAAACTCAATGGAATAGTAACTTTTGTTTTGGGGAGAGTTTGAAAGGGGTTTTAGGGTTTCTCACGTTGGAAAGATGAGTGGGTAGAGAAGATGATAGCTTTTTTTAAAAAAAAGTTGTCTTCCTTTTTAAATTCTTTTGGGTCAAATCACCAAAGTGGTCCCTCCCCTTTATTTTAAATTTCAATTAACCTATGTCATGGCCAAAAAGATTTAATTTAATTTTTACCGACTCGAACCACTAACCCGACTAACTCCTAACCCCAAAACACGGGTGTTACAACTCTCTCTCACTTAAGGAAATTTCATCCCCGAAATTGCCTGATTGAAAGAGATACGGAAACTGCCTTTCCATATCCTCCTTCCTCTCCCAAGTGGCCTCGTCCACACCCCGACGTTGCCACCGCACCTTTACTAATTCAATCGATCTACCCCGCAACACCTTACTGTCAGAAGCTAAGATCTCAACTAGCTCTTCCTCATAAGTCAAACCCGGATTCAATTCAATCTCCTCTATAGGCATAACATGTGATGGATCGGACCTATACTTACGGAGCATCGTGTATCTTTTCTAGCTCGGATGCCAAACGCAACTAATAAGCAACCGGACCAACCCTCTTCACAATCTCATACGGTCCTATGTATCTCGAACTCAACTTTCCTTTTCGGCCAAATCTCATTACTTTCTTCTACGGAGACACTTTCAAGAATACTTTCTCACCCACTGAGAACTCAACTTCCTTCCTCTTCAAATCGGCATAGGACTTCTGCCTATCCGAAGCAGCCTTCAATCGATCACAAATCAATTTTACCTTTTCGGTTGTCCCCTTGAGCAAATATGACATAGGTAACAACTTCTGCCCCACTTCGGCCCAACAAACTGGAGTTCTACACTTTCGGCCATACAAGGCCTCATATGGAGCCATCTGAATACTCGACTGGAAGCTGCTATTGTAAGCAAATTCAACTAGAGGCAAGTGCTTCTCCCACGTGCCCTGAAAGTCAATGATGCAACAACGCAACATATCCTCTAAGATCTGAATAACTCTCTCTGACTGACCATCTGACTGAGGATAATAAGACGTGCTGAAGTTCAAACGGGTACCCAAAGCTGTATGCAGACACTCCCAAAATCGAGAAGTAAACCGCGGATCTCTATCTGATACAATGGACTTAGGCACACATTGCAGTCTAACAATCTCACCAATGTACAAATCGGCCAATCTATCTAAGGTGTAAGTAGTATTGACTGCCAAGAAGTGAGCACACTTCGTAAAACGATCTACTATCACCCAAACTAAGTTCTTCTTCGTAGGAGTTAAAGGCAAGCCCGAAACAAAATCCATGGTGATGTTCTCCCATTTCCATTTCGGAATCCTCAACGGCTGTAACAAACCTGAGGGAACCTAATGTTCCGCCTTCACCCTCTGACATACTAAGCACTTACTCACAAAGTTGGCTACATCTCTCTTCAAGCCAACCTAAAAGTACTTATTCTTCAAATCACGGTACATCTTCGTACTTCCAGGATGCATAGCAAACGGACTACTGTGGGCTTCAGTCAAAATCGTACGTCTCAAGTCGCTGTCCTCTTGCACGACTATCCTATTTTTGAAACACAGAACCCCATCAGTACTGAAACTGTAGTCTGAAGATCTACCTTCGGCTATATCTTGCACGTGAGGTGCCAAAGATCTATCTAAGAGATGCTTCTCTCTAATCAACTGACCTAAAGTAGGTCTAACCTGAAGCTCGGCTACCAAGCCACCATCTCCGGACAAACTCAATCTAGCAAACATGGCTCTCAAATCTACGGCTATCTTCCTACTCAATGCATCAGCCACCACATTGGCCTTACCCGGATGGTACTCAATGGTAAGATCATAGTCTTTTAGCAACTCTAACCATCTACGCTGTCTAAGATTCAAATCTCGCTGAGTTATAATGTACTTCAAACTCTTGTGATCGGTGTACACTGTGCATTTCTCACCGTACAAATAGTGCCTCCAAATCTTTAGAGCAAACACAATTGTAGCTAACTCTATGTCATGGGTCGGATAGTTGCGCTCATGGGTCTTCAACTGTCTTGAGGCATAAGCCACTACTCTCTTGTCTTGCATAAGAACACACCCTAGCCCTACATAAGAAGCATCATTGTAAACTACATAGTCCTTCCCGGACTCAGGCTGAATCAAGATCGGTGCTTGGGTCAAAGCTTCTTTCAATTTCTCAAAGGCTCTCTGTCTTGCATCTGTCCACTCAAACTGAACACTCTTCTGAAGTAACTGTGTCAATGGAGCGGCTAACTTAGAGAAACCTTCTACAAATCTTCTATAGTATCTGGCTAAGCCTAGGAAGCTACGTACCTCTGTTACAGGCTTCGGTTGCTTCCATTCAACAATGGCCTCAATCTTCTTCGGATCAACTCTGATTCCATTGGCAGACACTATATGTCCTAGGAAGACTACCTCTCGGATCCAGAATTCACACTTGCTCAACTTCGCATACAACTGATGATCTAGCAAAGTCTTCTAAACTAATCTCAAGTGTCAGTCATGATCTTCTTCAGTTCGCGAATACACCAAGATGTCATCTATAAACACAACTACAAACTGATCTAGATACTGATGAAAAAACATATTCATTATGTCCATGAAAGCAGCCGGTGCATTAGTCAGCCCAAAAGGCATGACAAAAAACTCATAGTGACCATACCTAGTCCTAAAGGCCGTCTTCGGTACATCAATCTCTCTTACCTTTAGCTGGTAGTAACCCGATCTCAAGTCAATCTTCGAAAAGACTGATGCTCCTCTCAACTGGTCAAACAAGTCATCAATTCTAGGCAACGGATATTTATTCTTCATTGTCAACTGATTCAACTGTCTGTAATCTATACACATTCTCATACTTCCATCTTTCTTCTTCACAAACAAAACTGGTGCACCCCAAGGTGAAGAACTAGGTCTGATGAAACCTCTATCTGTCAATTCTTGCAACTGAGTCTTCAACTCTTTCAGTTCTTTCGGTGCCATGCGATACGGAGCAATCGAAACATGAGCTGAATCAGAATAAGTCTCAATGGTGAACTCTACCTCTCTGTCCGGTGGTAGCCCCGGCAACTCTTCCGGAAACACACTAGGAAAGTCACACACTGTCTGGATGTCTTGAGGTTTGACATCACTCATGTTAGGGTTCATCACATATGCCAAGTATGCTTCACACCCCAACTCAACTAGCCTCTTAGCTTCTAAAACGGAAACTACATTGGACAAGAACTTCACGTTCTCACCCACCACTACAATCTCATAGTCATCTGTGAGCCTCAAAGAAATCCTCTTAGTTTCAAAATCTATCCTAACTCTATGCTCCGTGAGCCAATCCATACCAGAATTACATCAAAACCATAGAAGGGAAGCTCCATCATATCCACTGGAAACACATGTCCCTGAACCATCAACGAACACCTTCTGTACATTTTTCTAACTACTACTATGTCCCCAAAGGAACTAGTAACACTAACTCCTACCTCTAACATCTCACAAGGCAAATTCAAAGACTGTTCATGCTCACTCAATATGTAGGAATGTATGGACCCAAAGTCAATCAAAGAAAGCAAACCCAAAGACTGTATCGAGAAGTTACATGCGATCACGTCGGTGTCATGCTGATCCCCACGCTGAGCGTAAACTCTGGCCTGACCTCCACCCTCCAGCTGAACTACAACTACATGTGCTATGTTCCTCTGTCCATCGTTCCTCAACTGGAAGTTACCTCTACCGCGCCCGCGGCCTCTCTGAAAGTCATTGGCTCTAGCAGGAGCCTGAGCTGGTGCATGTCCCACCTAGTGTGGACAGTCACGTCTAATGTGGTCTCTAGCTCCACAACTCCAACATGAGTGGAAATTTCCCCAACACTCACCAGTGTGGTTCCTCCCGCAAGTAGCATATGTGGGCAACTTCCCACCAGCTCTCTGGCCCTGTTGGCCCCTACCGTGGTTACCGCCACCACGCTTATGGTCATAATGATGCTTGTTGTCCCGATGCCTCTTGGCATCACCTCTATCATAATCACTGGACCTCTTACTCGAACTAGAACCACCAGATCGTTTGGTCAAGCCCAAATTGTGCTCTAAGTCCTTGGCCATCGCGACCAAGACATCAAAATCAGTGTAGTCTGAAGCTAGAGTATACCTCTTGATCTCTTCATTCAGCCCATAACAGAAACGGTTACATCGTTCCACCTCAGTAGGAACAAGCTCAGAAGCATACTGACTCAGTCTGACAAATCGGATCTCATAATCGGTCACAGTCATACTCCCCAGAAGCAATGCCATAAACTCCCTCTTCCTCTCATCGAGGTATCGCGGACCCAGATACTTCTTACGGAATGCTGACTCAAAGAACTCCCAAGTAATCTCGGCCTCATCCATACCCGTAGTAATGGTGACCCATCAAGTGTAGGCATCACCCTGAAGCAAGGACTCATCACATCCCAACTTGCGCTCACCAGTACACCCCATCTGAGCGAGAATACGGACAGTCTTCTCAAATCACAACTCTGATCTCTCTAGAGTAGACCCTCTAAACTCTTCGGCCCCTAGGCCCTGAAGTCTCTCTAAAGGCAAACCAGTGCCCTCTCCCTGATGATGTGTTGCTGCCTGACCCCCATCTACTGCAGCCTGAAATGCCCCGGCTATCGCCTGAACCAAGGGAGCTAAGTCTATTCCGGCCGGTCCTTGGCCACCTTGACCTCCTTGAGGTCCCTCTCCTTCTGCCCCGGCCTCGCCTCCTACTCCAGGTGGAGGAGGAGGTGGTGGTGGTGGTGGTGGAGGAGCTCCAACTCCAACCACATGCTCTCCCACTTGAGCCTCAACTCTAACTACTGGCTCAACTTCCGGAACCGCTGCCCGAGGTTCCGGTCGAACCATCCTAGGCCTCCCACGTGGTCTCATGGTACAACTAGCAAGGAAATAACTACAACAAGAATAAATAAGGATTACGTTAGCCAAAGCAAAGGTCCAATAGTGCTCAAGTACTTCCTTTTCCATAAAATCTTTTTAAATTAGGTAATAGTAGCAATGGGCACACACTTTACACCGAACACAACAACTCATGCTTCAAAACATCATACGAACAGTCAAATATTAAGAATTCATGGCAAGGTATGCATCCAACAATACAATCACTTAACATATCAAGCTTACCTCACTTACCTGCCCAAGGTCTCGGTAACCTCAGGCTCTGATACCAACAAATGTAACCCCCTCGTCCCGGTCTGGCCGGATGACCGGTCCGAGTGGGCCACACGGGGAAAACCAAAGCGAAACCCGTAAAGGTTCCCCCTCGGTTAGCGACCCTATTTTTTTCTTTTAATTCGATCTTTTCTAAAGGCTCTTTCGAATCCTATGTGATCAAACAACGGAAATAAAACACATGAGATAAACATTCGAACCCAAAACAACATTTAAACAGCCCAATTTTAATTATTTAAACAGGCCGTTTCGAAACACCCTTGAGGTGTATCGAAACGCCTTGACCAGGTCAACTACCCCAAAGCCCATACAAGGGGTCGTATCGAAACGGAGGTCAATCGTTCCGAAATGCCCACGACGGTCAACTTCTCGTGGTCAACGACATTTTGACCGTTTCGAAACCCTTAGACCCGTTTCGATACGCCTTCATCTCGTCAATTTCTCAAAATTCCAGTACCCAAAACGTTTCGATACACGTTTCGGAACAGGGGTTTCACAGGCCATATCGTATCATAACGCGTTTCGATACGGGGTCCCTGAAGCCTTACCCGTTCCGAAACGACCCATCCCGTTTCGAAACGCGGGCTGCCTGCAACCTTTGAAAATCAGACTTAGGCGGATTTTAACAAGTCTAAAGGTCCCATAGGACTCCTAAAGGCACACAACACTAACCAACAAGGTCTAGAGGCATACATCCTAGGTCTAGCATGCTCAAACATCCACAAGGCATATATTTAAACAATCTTTCATACATGACAATTGCACATTAATAACATTTCATAAGAGGCATGCTTGAAAACATTAAAACACCAATAGGCACCATACATCTCAAATAAGTTTACATGCCATCAAAACAATCTTAAACAATCCATAGGGCATTCGTCCCCCGAGTATTTGGCAAGATATATCATGCTTGCAAACCAAGTCAAACCATAGACATCAAAATCATATATGAGTCATACATAGCTCATACAACACACACTCTTGCCACATTGCTAAACTACTACATAATTAATAATCGTACTTGAGCAAACAAAAACTTGGAAAGCCCTTCTTGCCTTGCTCCGAGCTAACACCACGCTAATGATTTGCATTGTTGAAAATGAGAGCGTAAGCTATAAGCTTGAGGATGCTCTAAAACCGAAAACATCAACAATGCAGGGTTCAAGCATGTAATCCTTAAAACTCACATACATAGGCAAATTATCAAGTAGACCTAGCTAGTCTTTCAAGAGGCATAATATGGCATCTTACATCATACTAAGCTCAAACATCATATATCAACATCACACATCACAATTATAAGAACAAGTTCAATTGGTCACTATTAGTTTACCCGGATGTACGGATTTAATCTCAACATTCACATTACCTCGGTGGGATTACACTCATCAACGGACCTTGCATGGGCGGGATTCCACTCATCACCACATGCCCTACGAATGGGATTCCACTCATCATCCCGTAGAATATATATAAGCTTCCGGTGGAATATTACATCGACGTACTCCTCCTTGATGACTCAACGCCATCAAAGCCACGTACGTTTTGACTCAATTTGTGTGCACACTAATCCTAATGATCGATCATTTACACCCGGTAAGTTAATTAGTGCCAATTTAACTTTACCACATCACATATCCATCAACCATATCTCATGCTCATCTCATACACATATCATGGTATACATGTGCAAATCAACCACATACCACAAGAGCATAAATTGGCAAACACAAATAGCATTTAATGGAAATCAAGAGCTAAGTTAACAACTTAAATCTACATGGAAATGACCTACCAAGCACATTTTGTTGGGTTTTTAGGGGCTCGATTCGATCAACCAATTATGCTCACCAAGTGGTGGAGAGGTGGATTTTTGGATGGAAGGGTTGTGGAAGCTAGAATGAAAAAATAGACACAATGATTTATAGTGGTTCGGCCTTCTAACAAGCACCTACATCCACTACCTTAGCTTCCCACTAAGGATTTCACAATCAATCCACTAATTGATTCGTCCCCTTTTCTAGGATTAGGAGGAAACCCTTACAACCGATCAAGCTTCTACCCAAGCCTTGATCAAGACCCTCTTTTACAAAGAGATAAAGAAAGCAAACTTAACCCCTCTAATAGGTGTTTGTTTGCACAATGAAGCACTCACCCAAAACCTAAAACACTTGAGCAAATTTGACAATTTTGGCTCACTAGTGTTTGTCTATACAAGAAATGAAAAATTAAGCACAAAGACAATTCTTGATCATTTGTTGATTGGCAATTGAAGCATTAGTCTTCTCTTGATGCTTGGAGGTCCCTTTTATACTCCCAAATGAGTTTATAGCCGTTTAGGACCGTTGGGGTTGAAATAGAGTCGTTGGAGCCTTTAATTCCCTCCATAAATGCAGTTCTGCAGCTCCCCGTTTCGAAACGCTCGAAGCCGTTTCGAAACGCTCTCAATATAGAAAGAGTCGTTACAGTCTGTCAGGGCACCTGTTTCGGAACACCCCCTTGCCGTTTCGGAACGCGTATCGGAACGCTATAAGCCCGTATCGAAACGACCTGCATTTAAAAGTTAGTTGGGAAAGAGTCGTTGGGGTTTATGACCGTTGTGGTTAGTGCCACGTGGGCGTATCGAAACGGCCTAGCCCGTTTCGAAACGCTGGGCAAAAATAAAGTCCAGGAAAAGCTCGTTTCGAAACGAGTTTCGAAACGAAAACGCTACTGGAGCCTCCTGTTTCGAAACGCCCTAAGGTGTTTCGAAACACCTGGACAGGTTTGAGAAATTTGGCTTTGAAACACATATTAAACCAATTTGAAAACATCCTTAAACATATATTTGGACTTGGGAAATGTTTTAAATACTTTTTAAACAGTCCAAAACATTTTTCAATTATTATATCAAAAAATTAGTTCTACACATTTCAACTCATACACTACACACACCCGAACCAAACTTTAAAACACATTTAAAGTCACTCACCACCCTTCCTTAGCAACCAAAGCAAGCCTCCTACAAGCCCATATTCGATCCCAATGCTTCTCCAACGTCTCCTCTTGCTTCTAGCCAATCAAAAACACATCCATTATTCCCAATCAATGCTAAAATTCAGTCAACACTCAACTCTTGAGCTCAAACTAACTTCAACAAATTTTCCAATCAAATTAATCCCCCAAATATGGTCATTTTCGTGCTCCTTCAAACCCTAGCTGAAAATTCCATTTTCAATCATCCAAATGACCCCCAAATGGTCCCAAAACATCCTCCTAACATACATAAACCATCAGCCCTCCAATTTAAACCTAAAACCCACCAAAAACCAAGTTTTTGACACTTTGAAATTTGCCTCAAGAACACATTTCGGGTTTTCACCCAAACCCAACCATTTTAACATATTATGTTCATTTTAAGGTAAATAAACTAAAACCCAACATTATATTTCAAAACAAATTGAAAATCTCCATAAAAACCTTAACTTTCATTAAACCCTAACTTTTCAAAAGTTCATAGTTTTAAAATCTATGACCATGTAGAGATAGAGGATGGAAAGAGGAGTTAGAAAATGCTATTACCTCTGAAAATGGCCTTGGAATGAAGATGAAACTCAATGGAATAGTAACTTTTGTTTTTGGGAGAGTTTGAAAGGGGTTTTGGGGTTTCTCACGTTGGAAAGGGGAGTGGGTAGAGAAGATGATAGCTTTTTTTTAAGTTGTCTTCCTTTTTAAATTCTTTTGGGTCAAATCACCAAAGTGGTCCCTCCCCTTTATTTTAAATGTCATGGCCAAAAAGATTTAATTTAACTTTTACCGACTCGAACCACTAACCCGACTAACTCCTAACCCCAAAACACGGGTGTTACATTGATTATTAAAAAAATCTCTTTAAACAACATAAATTTGAATAACTTATAAAATTAAAAAAAATAATTTCATAAATTAATCTATACATCTAAATTTAATAATTAATAAAATTATATTCAAAATCTAATTTCATAAATAAGAAATTAACATATACATTTTAATTTAATAATTATTAAAATTATATTAAAAGATAATTTCACAAATAAGAAATTAATGTATATATCCTTCATATATGCTTAGTAATGATATTAAAAAAATAATTTTTATAATCTAATTTATAATAATAGATACAAAATATTAATAACTAATATATTATTCAAACATGTATTGGATATAATCATTACTTATTTGTCATTTTGTTTGTTCAAATAATCAAACAATTATCATCTATTAGTTAATTTTATCAAAAAAAAATTTATACAATTAACCAATGCTAACCGTTAATCAAATCAGCTAATGCTATAAGCTATCCGCTAATTGCCAAACATGACTTATATTTTTTGGATGAGTCTATCATGTGCAACGAACACCGCTAATGTTGAACACCGTTAAACATCACTAAATTAGTTAATAAAGATTAAAATTTTTAAGGACTCAACATACAATTAATAATTATTTTTTAAAAATCAATTAAATTATTTTCCATATATGTTAAATTTTTGAATTTTTTTAATAAATTGGGTAAACTATATATTCAGTACCCAACCTATTATAGTATTTACGTTTTAGTGCCCATCAATTTTTTTGGCAAAATAGTATCTTACATTACGTTTTTGTTCTATTTTGATACTCAGACGTTAAAAATTAACAGAACTGATGACGTGATTCATTTTTAATTGAGATAATTGCAGGTTTAGTCCCAAAAGTTTACACATCTTCTAACAATTTAATCATTGTTTTAAACATTTGAATTAAAACTATAAATTTCACTTTTTTTCTTTCTTCATCTATGAAATCCCTAGCCTCTCTTTTCCCAGTTTTGTTAACTGAGCAGCATTGGGATGACAATATCAGCTGAACGTCATGACTTCAACGATTGATTCACTTTGGATGATATGACACAGCCAAATCTTCAACACTTTGAAGGATATAACACATCACTGTGACTTTTAGTCTGTTTCGAACCCATGAGCCAGAACTATGAATCAGTCACTCGAACCTAAAACTTTGAGTTTGTGAGCTTCTTCAACAATCCCATTGACTATGATATATTTTTAGGGTAAACTACATAAATGACCATCATATTATTAAAAAAGTCGCGATTTGACCACCTTACTTTTTTCGAAGCAATTAAACCACCATACTATTAAATTGGATGCAATTTGACCACCGGCCGTTAAATGTTAACGGAAGGGTGACGTGGTCGTTAAAAAAAATAATGGTATGATTACACATTTGGTCCTCGTTACTTATACACGCTATTAATTCTATCCTAATTTTAATTTAATAAAATAAATTAATTATTTAATGACACGTGTCACCTGATTGGGGAAAGAAAAATCAAAGGCAAGAGATGCCATTGTGGAGACTTGAACTTGGGTCCTTGGAGAGAAAGTGGGGGTTAAGGCATGCTTACCACTGGGCCAATCATGTTTTTGTGGTATATAATACAACCATTAATATATGACGTATATAGTTTACCCTAATAAATTTGAAATGTCTCCCATCATTTTCGCTTTTACGCTTCTTCCCTTCCATTCCTTTGCCATCTCTAATAGCTACTTTTGTTAGTCCAGGGATATCAATCAGTGTTAAGTTTACCACCGTAAATTGAAGCAAAATAGTAAGTAAAAAAGAAATGTACCGGCAGCCAACAATTTTGAAGTTCAAAAGATGGAGGTGATAATTCAAGCGAATTTCGAGAGAAACATCAGAGATGAATTGAAGCCTCTAACTAATACCACCAACAATTATTGAAAGGCTTATTTTCAGTGAAAAGAACTTAGTGGTTTATTTTAGATAACACCTATTTATGAGGAGCGATTAAACAACTTGACCACCACTCTATCTCACCATTAGGAGAGTAGATACTGAGATGGATTGGAACACTAGAGATTTGTTTGCTACGACCGGTTTCTCGACCTGTCTCATCAGAAATCTCTTGCCTAACAGCAGCTGCAGAAAGTGTATATACAATTACTGCTCTAAATCAAACAAAGATATAAACAACTAAAAGAAACTGGAAAAAGTAACACAAGAACGCAACATTAAAATGAATTGACAGTGGTTGTTGGATAACTGGTTTAGCTTAAAAAGTTGAAAAAGAAAATGCTAAGTAATTAATTAGTAATGGTAGTAGTAGACTAGTAGTGCTAACATATTCTATCAAAAAATTACTAATAAAAGTTGTAACTAACAAAAAGCATACCAGAATCGGTAAATCTCTTTTTTGGAAGATGCATGAATTCTGCATATTCTTTGCCTTCATCGATCATATGAAGTTGCACCACAGGAGGCCGCCTTGTAACAATCCCTGAAAACAAGTTTTTTTTTGCATCATATCCATGTTTTCACATTCATAAATGTGGTGGAAAAAAAAAAAGAAAACGTTTACCTGCTCCACGAGGTAAAAAATCTTTTCCAACAATACTTTTCAGCACAGATAACTTTCTAGAACTCTATATCCATTGTAGTAACGAAAGTATTATGAAAGAAGGAGATGGCAAAGGAATGGAAGAGAAGAAGCGAAAACGATGGGAGATTTTTTAAATTTATTAAGGTAAAATTATATAAGTCATATATTAATGGTTATATCACATATCATGAAAACATGTTTGGCCTAGTGGTAAGCATGCCTCACTAGCTTTCTAAGGACCCAAGTTTGAGTCTCCAAATGTGTCATCAAATAATTAATTTATTTTATAAAATTAAAATTAGGATCGAATTAATAGAGTGTATAAGTAACGAGGACCAAATGTGTAATTATACCATTATTTTTTAACTGCCACGTCACCCATCTGTTAACTTCTAACGGCTGGTGGTCAAATTGCATCCAATTTAATAGTATGGTGGTTTAATTGCTTCGGAAAAAAAATAAAGTGGTCAAATCGTAACTTTTCTAATAGTATGATGGTCATTTATGTAGTTTACCCTATTTTTTATTCTGAGTTTCGCCCCCCCCCCCCCCTCTCCAACTTTTCTAAAAGAAGTGGCCTTTGGTTTCAAATGTGGGTTTGATTTTTTATCTGTGAAATTAGTACAAATTGATGGAGGTTAACAAAACTGGGGAAATCAGAGATATGGTTTCGAGGTAGAAAGGAAAATAAGGGAACCTGTAATTTTAACCCAAATATTTAAGATAATGATTAAATTGATAAAGTTTGGACCATATTGATAGAAATGTGTAAATTTTGGGAGTAAAATTGTTATTATCCCAATTAAACCAAAACATAACAAAAACATAACGTAAGATACCATTTTGTTAAAAAATTTGATGGGGTACAAAAACAGAAATATATAATAGTTTGGGTACTGAATATGTAGTTTACCCAATTTATTTAAAAAAATTCAAAATTTTAAATTTTTAAATAATGTAGTTGAATTTTTTAAATTATTATTAATTGTATGTTAAGTCTTTTAAATTTTTAATCTTAATTAATTAATTTATTGTGTTCAACAGTGTTCAACGTTGGTGGTATTCAGCGGTGTTCGTCGCACGTTGTAGAATTTTACATAATTTTATATACTTAATATTTTTATTAATTTTTCAGGAAAGACCAATTTATGTTGGTTTTTTTTTTTGTTAAATTTCAAAGCGGGATCGAAGTCGGATTATATTTTTTTATGCTAGATTAGTATAAGTCATATTAAAATATATTAAATTGGAGGCATAATGGAATCGAGTTGGAAATTTCTAAATTTCAGGTCGGGTCGGGATGACCAAAAACCCACCTGACCCTGTTATCATCCCTAAAATATATAGGGGTAAACTACCAAAATAGTCACTTTCGTTTAGTAAGTGTTCACTTTTACTTAATAATTTCAAAAAACTAACGTGATGGTCACTTACGTTTTCGTTTTTTAAACATTCGGTCCCTCGGGTGTTAATTGTCGTTAGACAACTAACGACATGCTAACTTGGCACAATAAAAGAAAGGGTAAATTACATAGATAGTCACTAAACTATTACTTCACTCCTATTTCGACCATCAAACTAAAAATAATTTATTTAATCATACATTTAGTCATCTATATTTACACATACAATCAATTTAGTCCTAGTTTTAATATAAAAAATAATTTAAAGCGATTAAGGTTAAGGAAGGAAATATAAAAAAATATTTTGAAAAATTCATACTATAATATTATATTAATATTAAATATATAAAAATAATATTATTTTAATGTTTATAGTTTAAAATAAAAAAGTTCAAAATGCGAGTCATAAATTAAAATACATGTTTAATTATATATCAACTAAACATTGAAAAAGAAAATATTTTCTGTAATACCAATAACATAAAACGAAGGCACCTTTCCAGATCTCCATGCAATTGAATGGTTGTGAAGAGACCACAAGAAAAGAACACAACTAACTTATATTAACCAAAGCTTTCATCTTTCAAATGTCTTAGCCTTGCAAATATGTTGATAATTTTCTGTCAATTTGTACATAGAAAAGGTTCTTACAGATATGGATGAAGTTCCCTTTGTTTTAATTGTGTCAAGTCAGCACAACGTTAGTTGTCTAACAATAATTAATAACTCGAGGTCAAATGTTTAAAAAACAAAAATATAAATATTTATAACATTGATTTTTTAAAATTAGTGAATAAAAATTAAAAGCTGAGTTTGGAAGACAAAAAAGCAAAGCATATGGTTTGGAAGTACAGGATGGACCTGAGCTCCTAATCAAGCCAACCTTTTGAACTCAGACTGCACAACAACTTTGAAAATTCTAATTTTCCTACTTAAAAAACGATGAACATAACTACTATTTTTTAATACTTCTCTTGAAATTAAATTCTCAAAATTTTATCCTTTTGGTACTGATTTCCCAACTCATTCTAACAATGTTTGCTTTCAAATATAGATTGCTATACATTTTTTATATCGTTTCTGTATAGTTTTAAAAAAGCTTAAGTGGGTAAAAAGCTCTTGATTTTTTTTTAAAAAATTATTTGTCTTTAATTTTTTTACACCCAATAAAGCCTTTAAATCAATAAATTGAATCAATTAAGTTCTTTGACCAATTTTGACTATTAAATCTTAATAGTTTTTTGTATTTTTTGGTGGAGTGCATTGTGTCACAGTTAGAGGTGGCAATCGGGTCATTCGGTTCGGGTTCGGGTCGGGTCGTTTCGGTTCGGGTCATTTCGGGTCTATCTAGAATCGGTTTAGATTCGGTTCGGGTCGGTTCGGGTCGTTTCGGTTCGGGTCTAATTCGGGTCTGTGATGAGTCGGATTCGGTTCGGGTATTGGATCGGGTCAAAATCGGATTGGTTGTTTTCGGGTCGGGTCAATATCGGATCGGTCGCTTTCGGTTCGGGTCAAAATCGGGTCGTTCGGGTCGCTTTCGGTTCGGGTTAAAATCGGGTCAATTTCGGGTTAATTTCGGGTCTAGGCAACATTTAAATTTTCGGGTCAATTTGATTTGAGTTGGGTTAAAGGTTTGAGGTTTAGTATTTATGGTTTAGGGTTTAGAGTTATTGATGTATGATATTAATTCTAATTCAACTTGTCAATCTATGCATTTGGATTTGATTAAATATTTAAATCAAAGCTTCATGTATCCATATAATTTTTTTTGTATAATTATATTGAATCAAAGTTTATAATAATAATAATAATGTCTGAAATGAATTAATTTATTAAACATAGGATCTAATTGAATTAACTAAAAATAAAAGCATAAATCACGGACATAATTAAAATAATTTTAAAACTAAATGTGAAATTTCAGTTAAATTAATTTAAATTGAAATTCAATTAAATCAAGAAAAATAGAAAGACAATTGGTAAAAATAGAGAGGGAAAAAACAAAATTTTGGAGGGAAATAAGCCACCAATTTTTTAAGCTAGATTGAAAAAAAAGACAATTGGAAAAAATAGAGAGAGAAAAGACAAAATTTTGGAGGGAAATAAGCCACCAATTTTTTAAGCTAGAGATTAATTACTTTTTAGGTCATGTTGCATTTAAAATGTTACATTTTAGTCAACTTTAAGTTTTAGTTTAATTTAATTTAGTCACAAGTATTCCCACGGTTTAGACTTCGGATATACAAATCCCCTCCCCGTAGTGATATTTAGTCTCTAAAAATTTACTTTTAGTTGAAATTGACTAATCTTTGTAATTTAGTCTATTAATTTAATATATTTTTATTTTCGTTCATTTTAATTTCAAAGATTTAATTTTTAGCCAAAATTGACCCCTATTTATTTATATGATATAATTAGAAATTTGATCATTGGACTCTCAAATTTCTCCACTTCCAAATTGTAAATTTAGTCTACAATTTCAATTTTATGCTATATTTTATGATGAAATTATAAAATTGGTCACCAAGATCTCAAATTTCTATACTTCATTTTATTATTTATTATATTGTTAACAATAGATATTCGGGTTAAAATCGGGTCAAAATCGGGTTAAAATCGGGTCGATATTCGGTTCAACTTTCGGTTCAGCTTTCGGTTCGGGTAGCATTCGGTTCGGGTCCATTCGGTTCGGGTCTATTCGGTTCGGGTCTATTTCGGTTCGGGTCCATTTCGGTTCAACAAAAATTTTCGGTTCGGTTCGGTTCGATTCGGGTTTCGGGTCAACTTCGAATCATCTTGTTCGGGTCAAAATCGGGTTTCGGTTCGAGTAATTCGGTTCGGGTTTCGGGTCTCGGGTCAAGTTTGCCAGGTCTAGTCACAGTGTTTTCACTTGACAGTTTCAGAATTTTTTTATTTTAAAAATTCTTTAAAGTTCTAAAAGTTCTAAAAAAAAAAACTTATAATTTACATATATATATATACAATATGATAGAACTGGAGTGTGTCATGTGCTAATAAAATCTAAAGAAAAACTATTAAAATTAGTCAAAAGGTTGAATTGATTCAATTTTTTAGTTCAGAAAATCAATTAATTCAATTTCTTATTTCAAAAGTTTAATTGGGTGCGGAAAAAAAGTTTAACCACTTATTGATATTTTTTCACAACTCTTTTTAGAGCGTTAAGCCTTTAAAGAACAACTTCATTATTTTTTAATTAACTCCTGCAAAGTGCCACAGTAGACATTTCAAATCAACTTTGAAAACAAAATAATAAAAGTAAATAATGGTTCATCTTATTTTAAATATTTTGTGTGAGTTTGACAACCTTAATTACTTTGATATGGGGGCATCCTAGAAATTCAACTGCTAGAAATTGTCCTAAGTTGACAAAATTGAATGAATGAGACTTGTTTATCAGCCAACAACTACCAAATTTATAAAATTGTTTATCCATGTTTCGCTCATAAAATAAGAAAACTCATTGCAAATGCCAAATGTCAATGTTCTTTTTAATTAGTTCACACTCACATTATAGATGTACATGATGGTCTAAACAAAATTCTGACTAGAAAATTTCAACTATTTCTCGTTTCTATTATTATTATCTTAGATGATTTTTTTAATTACTGGTATCTAATTTATTAACTGATTAATTTGAATAAGATTTTGTAGAGATCTAATATGTGGAAAACCCTCCTAACATAATTTTTTTCTTTCATTTACAACGATATGATTCGAACCTCTAATCTTACTTAAAGGGACCTAACAACTCATCTGGCTAGACCGTTAGATCAATCGATAGTTGGTTATTTTAGATAATTTTTTTTGACAAATCCTAAATCAAATTTTAATCTTATCCTATATAATTTATGATTTAACGTTATTACAGTAGTTTTAATATTTTGGATGAAGAAAATTAGAGGAGGGGATAAAAGAGAAGAAAACAAAACGATGAAGATAAACAGTAAATAAACTTTAAAATTTCCAACAACACGAAGATTGTTTCCAACAGGAAAAAAACAAGTATGAAAGATGGATGTAAATAATGCAGTAATGTGCACATGCATATAATTATATATGATAATTGCTACAAATACAATTTTGTTTGAAATATATAGTTATATTATGGATTTATATTTATGTATTGAGAGCATAAAAGTTGATAACTTATTATTAAAAATAAATCACATTAATTAATTTTGAAAACATTTCTAATAATATATGATATCAGATGGTATATATATTTGAACTTTATATTTATGTATATGGTAATTATTTGCAAGGTTGAGACAGTAGAACGCTTGCGCTTTCACTAATCTCGGCTCTCCTTCTCTTCTTCTCCCTCTCCCCTTGGATTTCCAACTTCACACCGAACAGCTTGGGGCTACGGTCGTCGTCATCGTCGTCGTTTTCTTTCTCCGACTGCGCATAATTAGCCAGCAACTCAACAAGTTCCTGGCATTTTCTCTTCATGCTCCTCAGCTCCCAGTTCAATACCCCGTTTTCCTTCTTCAGACGCTTGTTTTCGTCTAATAGGCTGTTGAATCCCGACGATTCGTCACACTCCGGTGGCGCTTCAGTTGCCGTGCCGCTTTGTTGCTTGTTCACCCATGCTTTTCTTCTTCGAATTTTGCAGAGTAGCTCACTTTCTCCCTTCCGGAACATTTCGTTGCAAAATTCCCATCGGTTGGTTGCTACTTTCCGAAATCCCTACGTGTAAGTACATGGTTTGCTTATAATTATTGCCACTCCAACCCAAAGATGCTTAGGCATGTACCACTAAAATAACATCTACACAAATCTCACATTCTAATCAACCCTTAATCTCTCTACTTATATTGTAATCAACACTTAATCTTTTAACTTATACCTAATTAACTTCTTTAATGTGCCACACAACTTTCAAACAAAGCAAATTAAATATGTATTTTTTAGGATGAATAGCATAATCTTTTTCACTAGGACCACTCGTTGGGTTTAATTATTTAAATCAATTTAACTAACGGTGAATAGGTGAAACACAAGTCTAAATACGATTTAATTAAAACTAAAGAGCATTGACTAGTAAACGTATTTCATCCCTAACACGTTTTTTTAGGAACGTAAATACCACATTTAGCCTTGGTAAGACGTACCCTTGGGCATACAATACACATCAAACAATATATTTAGTTCCTAAGTACACAACGATAACGTTTTAGCCTTAAAAATAATATAAATATAATAAAAACATGTTTAGAAACGTTTAATCAATATCATATTTGACCAATAACCTTACAAATTACGACTAGTCTTTTTCTCTTAAATTTCATTTCTCATTCACATAATAATAAAGAAAAGGACAAGGCATATAAAATCTCTTGTTCTAAGGTCAAAAGTTGAAAGCACATATATTCAAGCAAATTGTGAGAGAGAAAAAAAATCAGAAAAAGGAAAACTATTTGGGTAAACAAGTCGACTAAATCAAAATAAACAAACAAAAAAAACCATGTCAAAGAATTTTATGATAAAAGTATGAAAATCAGTTGCACTAACATGAAGAAATTAAGTGAAAAATCACTTACATAAGTATTAAGCTGCCGGACAAAGCTAGAGAAGTTGCTGTGCTTGAAAAGTGTTGGGAGGAGATCACGAGCAAACTCGGCCGGCTGCCACACCACGAACCCCGAGCCGTCGGTGTTCCACGATATGACATGGTCGGTGGCCGGATCCTCCACCAGCATGTAAGTCTTCAACAAGAATGGTGGTGGTGTTGATTTCCTAACATATTCTAACAAACCCTTGTTATCATAACTTGCCATATGATATTAAGACAGAAAGAAAGAAGTATATGTATATGTATATATAGTGGAAAAGAAGATCAAGGATAAGAAGAAGGGGAGAAGAGAAGAAGGGCAGTTAAGAACTCCCAACCCCAACAATAGAAACCCAAGACGACTCCACAGTTCATGAGAAATGCAAGGCCAAGTCTTTCCTCTCTTCTTTCTTTCCTTCCTTTTCCCCTCTAAATAATTAGTTGAAACGTATGTTCTTCACCCTCGCCACTTCTTATACGGTACACCCCATGAAAATAATTATATTTTAATCAATTAAACATTATTTTATTATTACGCGGGTCTAAGTGTTAATGTGAACCTTACTTTGAAACACCCGATCACTAGAATATCTTATATATGTGATTGTTTTTTAATACAATTTTTAGGTCTTAAACTATCCATATGTCCACAACTAACGGTGACATGTTTCAGTTGGACCGGATTTTATTTTAAATTTTGGACCATTTAATTCATTTTTTATCTTCATATTAATTTTTTTACTTTATTTTGAAAAAAAAAATAATTTTGTTTCTTTTACATAATTTAATAAAGTCTTAAATTTATATGTATATTTTTAAAAAATTAAGTACATATGAACAAATAATAATTTTTATATTATAATCAGTTGAGTTTAATTCGATTGACATTTTCTTCAGTATAACACACAATAAGATGTGAGGTCAATTATGCTTTATAAATAATATAAATATTTACAGAGAGGAAAGTTGTTTTCTCTGACATTTTTCACATAGAAATAGGCTGATACAAGGTGTTTTAATTACGTTAGGACTAGTCTAGTTAGACTCTTATCTATATCTTTTAAATATGATTTTGTCAGTAATCTAACTATTCACTAGTTTACACAAAGTAAAACTTTAATTTAAAATTAAACTTTAAGTAACCGTGATTTTTAATAAAACTTCTACGTGTTTACATTCTACACTCTTCTCAAGATGATGAGTATACGTTGTAGAGTTCCATCTTAGAGATTAACTCATCGAAGATATCTTAGAAGATCTTTGGTGAGAAGATCAACTAGTCGATTCTAAATAAGAACAAAGTTGATTTTTATCGTGCCATTGTTGACCTTCTCAGATATAAAATGTCTATCTATCTTCACATCTATAGTCATATCATTGTGGACATAATTCTTTGTTATATTGTTGGCTGATTGGCTTTTACCGTTTTAACTCAAACTGACCACTGCAACTTAAGTCTAATTCAGTTAGCTATATTTGTATCCACAAACCTTCACAAATCTCTTGTACATATGTCTGATACTCTGCTTCTACGTTGCTTCTAGCCAAAACTGTCCTTTTTATTCTATATGTAACACCTTGAATATTTATTTGTATTATTATAAACGAAGAGGGTCAAACATGGTTAAAAAAGGAAAGCATTCATGGCTATGAAGGTTTGAACTCGCGCTTTCTAGTAATGTGGATGGGGGTCTTAGCTATCGGGGCCAAGACCATTTTTGGTCTAAGTCTGTCTCGGGGATAGTTTTAAATTATACTCGTTGGGTATACCCAGTAATAATTAAAACAACCAACTGATCCAGCTACCCCTAATTATGAATGTTTGTTTGAATCTAAAAGAACTCAGAAGGTTCTAAAATTTTTCTCGACCATCACCCCTGCCCTTGCTCCGATCTCCTTCTCTAGACATCCGTGGTGTGCACCACCGTCACCGTTGGGAGCGTCATCGTATTCTGACCACATCTTTGGCCTCTACGCGTGTAATCGAGCCGCCTTTCGCCGAAAAAACTCGTTTGAAGTTTCAGCCCGAATCCTCAAATCACCTCTTCTATTTTTACCATTTTTCGTCGTAGTCTGCCATCCGTTTACCTAATTGTCGCCTTAAGCAAGTTCTTTGCGTCGAGGCAAGAAAAAATCCTCTAGCCGATCATCTGTCCGACTCCGAGAAGGCTCTCGTCGGAGCTTCGTGTATTCCGGTGAAGGTTTGACATTTTAGGTAATTTTTGGCTTAATTTCGGTCCTTTTTGGTTGATCTTTAAGTTGAGTCGAAATTTCTATCTAAAAAACTTTGTTTTTCGGCAGTTTGGTGACCATTGGGGCCTCTGCGATCGGCCGACGGGACTCTATCGAAAGGTGAAACCCAGTCAGAATTGGCCTAGTTAATTAACCTGGTCTAGGCCCAAACCAATTACCGGTCTGAACCCAAGCCTAGTTTGTTGATCCGATTTGCCCAACCCATATCCGACCCGATCTGATCCGAGCCCAAGTCCGACCTATTAACCCAACTCGTCTTCCCGTTGACTGAGTCAACTCAGTGTGTCAACTCGTCTGATCATGGTTAAGCATATGATTAGTTATGTTAATATCTATTCGATTACGAAAAAATGATAGTAAACCAATTAAGACTGAAATTCTCGGTTACGAAGATAGGTGACATGTAAGAGCTTCTGAGATCAAAAAAATTTTGATAAGATTATTATACCTTAATCTAGTATACATGTTAATGATCTCACTTCTGAAAGTATTATTTATGCAAATAAATAAATTTTTAAGGTATTCAAAATTATTCACAAAAGACAAGTATTTGAACAAAATTAATTAACTTTGAAGAAAATATTTTTTATAAGTTAATATTTTCAAAGGAAATATTTTTCTAAGTGTTTTGGTACTCTAAAAGACCATTTTGGTCAGTGAGTACCGATACGGTCCTTAGCAGACATGTACGATTTTTCATTACTAGAATCCAAAAATGGTAAACCAGTACTGGTACGACCCTTACCGTACCAGTACGAATGTTTAATATTTTCCTTTCGAATGGCTTTTCGGTATCGGTACGATGAATCTCGTATTGATAGGCACTAGAGCGAAAATTATTTTTGAACATATTGAGTACCAGTACAGTGAACCCCGTACCGATACGACATGCTTGATACTCAATGATTTTTTTACTCTGAGTACAAGTATGACCTCGAGCGTACCGATACCCAAAGCTCCATTGAAATTCCAGTGAGCAATTCCAGCCTTATTTTGTACCGATACGCAACACCGCGTACTGGTATGCTCTATAATACTAACAACTATTTTTTCTTTAGGCAAGTACCGATATGGGCTCTGTTGCGTTGTATGGTGTACTATAATTGACACGCAAATAGTGCAAGTATACACGTTGAACAAGTAGTAAAGTGATGAGTGAGTATCATCTCCACAGGGATTGGAGGTATTTCAAGTTAAGTTTATGTATACAAAACAAAGAATGAATATTGATTAATAAGCAAGTTTTAGATGAGCAAACAAATGTTGTAGCAAAAACATAATATGAAAACGGGAGTAAGCTGAATGAACTTTCAACGTCCTCTCACGTGCGTGAAACTCTCTATGGAATGAATGGCTAGGCTTGCTAAGGAATCCTTTATTTAAGTCTCATGCATGTCTAACTACTTCCAGCCTAAACTATGCTCGACAAAGTTTACTATGATGCTTCTGGACTATCTCTAGCAAGAAACCTGATAGTCAGAATGCTACGGCAATACCTCTCAGCGTGAACCTTAGCAAACTACTTATCGTTAAGCGCCACTCTTTTTAGTCGTTGAAACATCATCCTTATCTCTAAGGTGAGTTAAGGTTTGCCTCTCAGCACAACCCCATTGTCCACGTAGATCTAGGCTTAACTCTCTCGACCATTAAGCACATCCAACATTTAGGTTAAGGTTGTTCTTGAAAGCTCTTACAAACCTAAGGCAATAAAACAGTGAACAAAGCATTTAAGAGACTGAAAATAACTTAACATCCATTAAACCAAAATAAAATCATCCAAAGCAAGCCCAAGACACTTAAAATCAGTTCATGGCTGGATAATAAACATCCATCATCATTCGTTTAAAACAGACCATTTCAGAATAAAAAAATGCTAAAACAGAACAACTAAAAAGGAAGGGAAAACTCCCAACGCCATCTTGGACTGCCACGAACTGCCCTAAGCTTGTTGCTTCTCTCGAACGCGAGCAAGATTACCCTTTGGAGCTTCAACTGTGGAGGACAGCAAGGTGAAAAAGATGAAGAAAATGGTATACTCTCCTCTTTTCTTTCCTCAAACAAACAACGCTCCTATCAATTCTCTCTCTTCCTTTATGTGAGCTTCTTTTCCTTTATATAGTGAGGGCTCATAGGGTTTGGAGCTCTAACATTCCTTGAGTGCCCTAGAGAATATTATCTCTTCACGTGTGGCACAAAAGATAAATAGGGGGTTCGCACATGTGGGCAAAGAGATTATCTTCGATACATTGTCCTTTTCTGCACTCAGAGATGTTGTGGCATTTTCCTCCTTTTCTCAGCTTCACTCCTGCTTCACCTGCACATCACCACACCAGAACATATCCTTCCAGCAATATCAAATCTTGTAAAATAAATCAAACTACCAGACAAGCAAAGCCCAATGCAACTATATGTCCCAAATGCATCTATATGATATGAAATGATCGTGAAACCAAGCAAATATTTAAGTAAAAAAGGCATGAAATATAGACATTTATGTAAGTTATCAGGCTCTCGCGTACTGATACCCACAGTTGTCAGACAACATTTAATGCAGGAAAATTGCAGCTCAACGGCTATATTCAATTCCCCAACAACCCAAATAGTTGTGTAACCCCCTAGACCCGCCTATGCGTTTCACGGATCCTAGGAAGTCACATTAGGGTCACAAGAGCGACCCACTGAAAAATTTCAAATAAACATATGGTTAAACCTTTAAAACCATAAAATAAATATCTGATTTAAAAATAAAATTTCAGAAATCGTTCAAAATGATAAAACAATCATAATACCAGTTGCGGAAAATAGTTTCAGACTCATTTGTATAATACAAACACGACACACATGCCCCCTAGTTACACAGATACCATACTCCTTGACGAGCCGAAGAAACTCCCATACCGACGTTGATAGGTGCAACTTGTCTGATCTTTTATCCTGAAATGGTAAAAACAACATGAGCTTGGGAAAGCTCAGTAATACAGAACTACCAAAAGATGTGTTGGGTTGTGTGGGGCTCGATTCGTTCAACCGATTTTGCTCACCAAGTGGTGGAGAGGTGGATATTTGGGTGGAAGGGTTGTGGAAGCTAGAAAGAAAATTGACACAAAGATTTATAGTGGTTCGGCCTTCTAACAAGCACCTACATCCACTACCTTAGCTCCCCACTAAGGATTTCACAATCAATCCACTAATTGATTCGTCCCCTTTTCTAGGATTAGGAGGAAACCCTTACAACCGATCAAGCTTCTACCCAAGCCTTGATCAAAACCCTCTTTTACAAAGAGATAAAGAAAGCAAACTTAAACCCTCTAATAGGTGTTTGTTTGCACAATGAAGCACTCACCCAAAACCTAAAACACTTGAGCAAATTTGACAATTTTCGCTCACTAGTGTTTGTCTATACAAGAAATGACAAATTAAGCACTAAGACAATTTCTTGATCATTTGTTGATTGACAATTGAAGCATTAGTCTTCTCTTGATGCTTGGAGGTCCCTTTTATACTCCCAATTGAGTTTATAGCCGTTTAGGACCGTTGGGGTTGAAATAGAGTCGTTGGAGCCTTTAATTCCCTCCATAAATGCAGTTCTGCAGCTCCCCGTTTCGAAACGCTCGAAGCCGTTTCGAAACACCCTCAATATAGAAAGAGCCGTTGCAGTCTGTCAGGGTACCCGTTTCAGAACACCCCCTTGTCGTTTCGGAACGCGTATCGGGACGCTATAAGCCCGTATCGAAACGACCTGCATTCAAAAGTTAGTTGGGAAAGAGCCGTTGGGGTTTATGACCGTTGTGGTCAGTGCCACGTGGGCGTATCGGAACGACCTAGCCCGTTTCGAAACGCTAAGGCCCGTTTCGATACGAGTATCGAAACGTTTTAGCCACTGGAGGCACCTGTTTCGAAACGCCCTAAGGTGTTTCGAAACACTTGGTCAGTTTTGTGAAAATTGGCCTTTGAAAACATGAAAAACCTTTTTTAAAGACATCCTTAAACATGTTTGGACTTTGGAAATGTTTTAAATACTTTTTAAATCAGTCCAAATTATTTTTCAATTATTATATCAAAACATTAGTTCTACAATCTCCCCCTTTTTGATATAATAAAACCACTTGAAAAATTGTTTGTGATTCTCCCCCTTTAACTTTAAAAATGTGAATAAGAGATTAAAAGTTTTAATTCAAATAAAGCTCCCCCTTATTCATTTGAAAAATCAATTTTTCAAACCATTTCTCCCCCTTTTTGTTATATCAAAAAGAATTTAAAACATGAAGTTCAAAAATAACAATAGAGGTAAAAATTTTGATAAAAATGAAAATTTGGTTTTAAAATGGCTCCCCCTTACTCAAAGCATCATTGAAATGTTAGTCCAACATATATGATCATCTAGTTGAATTAAATAGAAAATAAGACAAATAAATTCAAAAACAACTAGAAATTTTACCAACACTTGAACCCAAGGGAGGATGTGAAGCCTTCCTTCTTCAAGTGTTCTTCCTTGTGTGTATGGAGCTCCCCCTCAATGTTTGACTTGTTGAACATCTCCATCACACCTATAATAGACAATCAAGTAACTTTTGGTATCCAAATTGCTTTGGATCCATAAACGTTAGTTGCACAAAATTTAGTCCCCTTAGGAATCCATTTTTCAATTTCATCCTTTTTAATTGAAGTATTAAGTCCTTTTGGGACCCAAACACTTCTAAAACATTTACCATTTATAAATCTAGGGGCACTAGATTGTCTAACATAAAAATTTGATTTTCCAAAATTGTTTTTCTTTTCAAGCTCTTTGGAAATCAAATCTTTTTCTACTTGAACATTTTGAAGCAATTTTTGTAAATCAAGACATTTTAACTCAAACTCTTCAAGTTTTGCTTCAAGTTCAAGTTTGGTTTTAGAAAGCAAATCATTTTGAATTTTTAACTTTGAAATCAATTTATTGTTTTTCAAAATGTGGCTTTTAAAATCTAAAACCAAATCATCATAGGCATCTTGTAATTCATCAAAGGAATAAGAACATGAAGTAGATGAATTAGAAGTTACCCTTGAATCTTCTTCGATGGCCATAAGGCAAAGGTTGGCTTGTTCATCGTCGGTGGAGTCTTCATCACTCCAAGTAGCCACATATGCCTTCTTCTTATGGCTTGAAGTGCTTGCCCTCTCCTTTCTTTTAGGTTCTCGTTCAAGCTCTCTCAAGGCTTTCTTCATGAAAGGGGCACACTTCTTGAAGAGATGAACTATCTCTTCATCTTCATCCTCCTCTTCACTTGAGTAGACATGATGGCAAGTGGAGGATTTGAGAGCCATGGTACTAGCATTGATGCCAAGCCCTTTGATTTTCTTCTCTCCCATAGCTCTTATTTCTTCCCTCTTCTTCTCATCCTCCTTGTTCTTCTTCATGATTTGATGAGTAAGGAGAGACCCCATGAGTTCATCAAGCTTCAAAGTCTTCAAATTTTTGGCTTCGATTATGGCGGTCCTCTTTGAGTCCCAAGACTCGGGAAGTGAGTAGATGAGCTTTCGAACAAGCTTCTCCTCCGGGATGGCTTCTCCATAACCTTTAAGACCATTTGTGATGGTGGAGAACCGATCAAACATCTTCTCGATGTTCTCTTCCGGATCCATTTTGAAGTTCTCATACTCCAAGGTTAGGAGCCCAATCTTGGTCTCCTTGACTTCATTTGTCCCCTCGTATGTGACTTCAAGCTTGTCCCATACTTCCTTGGCACTCTCACAAGAAGACATCTTCTCATAGATGGATGGACCAAATGTACAAAACAAGATGTGCAAGGCTTTGCAATTAAGCTCCATCTTCTTGCGATCGTCGGCACTCCACTCCGCTTTACTTCTTTTAGACACGAACGAACCATCTTCAACTACATCCCATAGCTTGTAATCTCTTGATTTGATGAAGAACTTCATCTTTGTCTTCCAATGGGCATAGTGAGCTCCGTCAAAGAAGGGCGGTTTGTCTATGGATTGCGCCATTTGAGCCGGTTGATGAAAAAGTGATCGAGCTTGCCGGATCTTCTCAATAGGATGTTAATCCTCACCGATTGAGCCAAGCTCTGATACCAATTGTTGGGTTGTGTGGGGCTCGATTCGTTCAACCGATTTTGCTCACCAAGTGGTGGAGAGGTGGATATTTGGGTGGAAGGGTTGTGGAAGCTAGAAAGAAAATTGACACAAAGATTTATAGTGGTTCGGCCTTCTAACAAGCACCTACATCCACTACCTTAGCTCCCCACTAAGGATTTCACAATCAATCCACTAATTGATTCGTCCCCTTTTCTAGGATTAGGAGGAAACCCTTACAACCGATCAAGCTTCTACCCAAGCCTTGATCAAAACCCTCTTTTACAAAGAGATAAAGAAAGCAAACTTAAACCCTCTAATAGGTGTTTGTTTGCACAATGAAGCACTCACCCAAAACCTAAAACACTTGAGCAAATTTGACAATTTTGGCTCACTAGTGTTTGTCTATACAAGAAATGACAAATTAAGCACTAAGACAATTTCTTGATCATTTGTTGATTGACAATTGAAGCATTAGTCTTCTCTTGATGCTTGGAGGTCCCTTTTATACTCCCAATTGAGTTTATAGCTGTTTAGGACCGTTGGGGTTGAAATAGAGTCGTTGGAGCCTTTAATTCCCTCCATAAATGCAGTTCTGCAGCTCCCCGTTTCGAAACGCTCGAAGCCGTTTCGAAACACCCTCAATATAGAAAGAGCCGTTGCAGTCTGTCAGGGTACCCGTTTCGGAACACCCCCTTGTCGTTTCGGAACGCGTATCGGAACGCTATAAGCCCGTATCGAAACGACCTGCATTCAAAAGTTAGTTGGGAAAGAGCCGTTGGGGTTTATGACCGTTGTGGTCAGTGCCACGTGGGCGTATCAGAACGACCTAGCCCGTTTCGAAACGCTAAGGCCCGTTTCGATACGAGTATCGAAACGTTTTAGCCACTGGAGGCACCTGTTTCGAAACGCCCTAAGGTGTTTCGAAACACTTGGTCAGTTTTGTGAAAATTGGCCTTTGAAAACATGAAAAACCTTTTTTAAAGACATCCCTAAACATGTTTGGACTTTGGAAATGTTTTAAATACTTTTTAAATCAGTCCAAATTATTTTTCAATTATTATATCAAAACATTAGTTCTACAAGATGCTATACGTTCATGTAGACATATGGTAAGCATAACATTTTCATGATGATCCAAGAAGTGACAGTTTTCTTTTCCCTTTCCTTTATTTCAGGGTAACATTATACTTGAGAATAACGACACTTGTTCTTTATTCACTCATCGAGTAACAGATGAGAATATTACAATCTGATTGATTGAGAAGATGAAAACAAGGAGTTTAACGCCTAGTGTGTTCTTTAATCAGACCTTAAGAATTAGACGGAAATTATATAGGCTGGTAACATACGAGGTAGGAATCAGAGAGTTTGGCGTCTAGTGTGTTCCAATAAGTACAGATCAACATACGTAAGTACAGATCAACATGCATAAGTACAGATCAACATACATAAGTATAGATCAACATACATAAGTACCTAACAGTATATCACATGAGCACATAACAGATTAAATGCAAATGTCCAACGTTCATACTGAAGTTTACAAGAAATACCCTCCAACCTTACACCAATATGTAGTCCCCCAGAACTGCATCCATAAGGACTTACCCTAGGCCCGATGGGCGTAAGTGCCACCTAAGGGGGTGCCTTAGGTCCATAAGGACTTACCCTAAGCCCGATGGGCATAGGTGCCACTCAAGGGGAGACCTTGAGTCCATAAGGACTTACCCTAGGCCCGATGGGCGTAGGTGCCACCTAAGGGGGTGCCTTAGGTCCATACGGACTTACCCTAGGCCCGATGGGCGTAGGTGCCACTCAAGGGGAGACCTTGAGTCCATAAGGATTTACCAGCTTGATCAGGGTTGTACCGACAGAGACTTCATATCATAACCCAACAGTATACCCCAGACAGAATTCAGTGTTCAGATTCCAGACATGGTTAACAGAATATATATAACAGATATTTTATTTATAACATCAGAAACGGAAGAATTCATACTTTTGACAGATAAATGGGCATACTATCGAGCAGAGCAGACATTTCAGTATACATTATGCAAACAGATTGTTCCATCATATATCAAGCTAACATATCATACTATCAAGTAGGCAGAGAATGTCATGCAGTTCATTCAACAGAATATAGTACACACATGGAACACACTAGATGGGACAAATCATTTCTTAGAAATGCTTGGCATTTACGGAATGAGACATATTGAACTTGTGACGATTTGAACGGATTTTTGAAACGTGGCCTCTATTAGAAGGGGTTCATACTAACGGTTTAACTCAGATATTCAGGAGATGATATATCAAGATCTTTCAGAGCTTTGGCATATCCTGAGTGATTCAGCCATTTAGGCTTACAAGGGCATTATGGTCATTTTATCATACCCGGACATTTTGGTAATTTATACCAACAAGGCGTAACCGATGGCTCAAAACTTCTATTTGCCCATCAGGTATCCAAACAGGCGTTCAGAGATTTCTACGTCAAGATTTTTCACGATACCAGTTATATTCGGGGCTATTTTGATTACTTGGGCCAACGAGGGCTTCTTGGTCATTTAACTATCAGGGGTGATTTTCGTAATTTAGCCCATTAATGATGATATGACGATTCACAATATTTAATATTTCCAGAAGTTTATCGAGCCTCCAAAACCATTCGAACTAACATACCTCAACCTTGCATTTCTAACCAACCCTTCTAATGTATCTGGCTGTATAGTATATCTGAACGGTTGCTTTCGTATTTCACCACCAGACCTGTCGCAGAGTAGTCGAACTCATATTCTGTGCAGAAAACTTCCAACCTTATTTTAATATCAGGAGTGATTATCGTATATGAGTGTGATTCCTAACACTTAGGGGCGCTTTAGCCCTTAAAGTCTTAATAAAATCTCAGAATTTCATCAAATGCATATCTGCATATTTAGCTCAAGAGGGTTTTTCAGTCATTTTGGAAATTGGAATAAATCCACCATTTCTTTCTGAATTATCATTTGGTACCTTCATCATTCACGTATTCAAACGAAATTAAGTCGTCATAACTCTCCGCCTCTTTATAGACGATTCATTCGTTACAGAACTTGAGGGTATAACGTTATTCTTATATAATTCACGCATTGCTATCATAGAGATCGACTTAGGATTTCAACAATATTTCCAGAGAATTCTCATTCATGTGTTATACAGAGTTTGAGGGATTATCCAAGTTTGTATCACACGAATTGCATATTAATGCCGAAGTCTTTTCATTAAAACATACATCTTGGGTGGTGTAAATTACATAATCAGGTCGAAATGCAGATTTTAGTTCATTTCTTTTATCAGAGGGGTAGTTTAGTCATACTTATGCTCCAAGGGCATTTTCGTAATTTCATATCCAACATCTCATACTTATTTTCGTATCGAATTCAGCTTAAGCAGATTTCACAAAACACTTATCATAAGCATGCATGCTTTAACCAGGTACCAACATGTACATAAAGCATACAAGGGGTAGTAATGTATTACCTTAGTTCCGAGTTATATCGGTTGACTCCTGATACTACATTCGATCGCATTAGAATCCAGACTGGATGTCCCATGACATTTCGAATACCGAGATACTTGCATACCTTCAAAAACACAAATTTAACATTTCAGTTCTTATCCATAAAGCTCTTAACAAAATTAAACACTTTCGGGTTCAAGGTCAGATTCGGAGGCCTTCGGGTCAGAATTTTGCAAAACGGGCTTCAAAATCGGACTCAGGACGTCGAAAAACATAAAATAGGGCTTTTCGGAAAATTTGACTTTTTGGTCAAAGTCAAAGTCAACGGTCAACGCTGACGTCATCAAGTCAACAGTCAACGTTTCAGAGTCAATGCTGACGTCAGCATGACGTCAGCAGTCAACTGAGTTGACTCGGGCTGACTCGGACGAGTTGACTCGGTTGACTCGGACGAGTTGACTTGGTTGACTCGAACGAGTTGACTCGGGTTGACGGGTCGGGTCGGACGGGTCGGGTCGGACCAAAATGACCGGTTCAATCGGTCCAACCGGTTCAAACCGGATTAGACCGGTTTGGACCGGGTTCACTTACCCGAAATTTTCTGGTGGCCGGACGGTGGCCGGAATGGTCGCCGGAAGCCTGAAATGCACCATTTCTGTTGGAAACATACAAATCAGAACATGGGCTTAAATCTAAGCACCCAATTATTCACAAAATCGTCGGAACCTTACCGGAAATATCAAAATCAGAGGCGAACCGGCGAAAATCCACGTAGCTCCGATGAAGGCTTCGCCGGCGTCGATCGAATGATCGAATAAGGGGGTTTTGTTCCCCTCCACACGGTGAGCTCAGCCGTACCAACGACAACATGAGGCAACATCGTCATCGTCGGAAAAATGAAGGAAGACCGACGACGATTAGGGTTTGTTATATCAAACCTTCAATCAAGCTCTCGCCGGCGATAGCAGCTCGACAACGCGCGTGCTCAGAGGCAAAATGACCGGAGTGAGACAATCTACATGCCGGCAGCAGCGGTGTCGCGCACGGACGGCTGAGGCGGCCAGAATCGGACGGAAACAGAAAGACGACGCTTGGGTTTTGCCGGACTTCAACCGGCTCTCCACGGCGAATGGCGGTACTTCTCTGCGCGTGGAGGGCTGGGTCAGGATCGGAGCAGGGCGACGGTCACGCCGGTGCTGGCGGTGCACGCCACGACCCGGCGGTGCACGCCACGACCCGGCGGTGGCAGAGATCGGGCATGACAAAGGCGGAGGCAGTCGGGGGAGTTTAGAACCCCTTTTTTCGAATATACCCCCAGAAAATAGAGTGTGGACGGATCAATGGTCTGTTTTAATTAATATTGGCTATACACTACATGTATAGTTTAAAACTAACCCCGAGACAACTTAAACCAAGAAAGGTCTTAGCCCTGGTGGCAAAAACCCTCGTCCATAAGACTAGAGGACATGGTTTCAAACCCTCACAGCCATAGTTCCATTTTAATTAATTATTTTTTTTTTGAACTTTTGGGGTGTTACAATTCTCTCCCCTTTAAAGAAATTTCGTCCTCGAAATTTACCGGAATCGAAGGATTGTATAACTGTTCTTTCATTAATTCCTTTACTGAAACTTATCCATCAGGGTATCCTTGCTTTCTTAGGATTCTCAGACGACCACTGATCAATGATAGAGTTCTCAATCACCCAAATTGTCCTTTAGACCCAAAGTCATCCCATTATACATCTCAGACCAACCAATCAGAATACAACATATGAATCCATACCGAACTTATGAAGTCAAACGAACACTGGTCTCATAATTGTTATTATAATGGTCTCAACTAGGGGCCGAAATCTTCCCAACTACTACAGAAGTCAAACTTACATACTTGATGTATCTTCTCTATAATCTTAATCATTCTTCTAGGTTGAATATCAATTTATGGAAGAAAAATGGTACTTGAAATATAGACGAGTACTCAAGGCCTCAACCATGGCCTTCCAGAATCAGAATGAAATTCCAAATTTCAGTCAAGGATGATATTTATAAAAAAATACCAAGCCACACCATGGAGGAGATGCCTTTCCTCATACTGATCGAACACAACTAAGGTCATTAGCGGATATCACTTACCTTCAACGAAATATTCAGACAATTATTTATTTTGTTTTTAACAGAGGCACAACAGATTATACACTTTCTGCACAATCGCAAACATTTCACTCTGAAGTTCATATAGTGTGTTTTTTTTATATATTTCTGTTAGGTTATTTTCAAACACAGTCGTTATCACCGAATAGCCTTTCATGAAATCTTACACCGGTTAACCCGCATGATCAAACATTTATTCTTAATCTGATTCATAAGTATAGACCATCTCGAGTTCCTCATCCAGGTTCAAATTCAACCATTTAATTCAAAACACATACGAATGTTATAGACATTTCCTGTAAGCAGATGTTGAGCTATAGAAGGCAGAATACTCAGATTTGGTTATTTCAAGAGAAATGATTCAACATCAGAGTTTCGGCTCGGTGGAGTACGGTCAAGACCTAGGGGCATGCACATACCAGACACCCTATGACAGACGATCGGCCGATCTAACCAGAATGACGCAAACTCTAAGCTCTGATACCACTAAATGTAACCCCCTAGACCCGCCTATGCGTTTCACGGATCCTAGGAAGTCACATTAGGGTCACAAGAGCGACCCACTGAAAAAATTCAAATAAACATATGGTTAAACCTTTAAAACCATAAAATAAATATTTGATTTAAAAATACAATTTCAGAAATCGTTCAAAATGATAAAACAATCATAATACCAGTTGCGGAAAATAGTTTCAGACTCATTTGTATAATACAAACACGACACACATGCCCCCTAGTTACATAGATACCATACTCCTTGACGAGCCGAAGAAACTCCCATACCGACGTTGATAGGTGCAACTTGTCTGATCTTTTATCCTGAAATGGTAAAAACAACATGAGCTTGGGAAAGCTCAGTAATACAGAACTACCAAAAGATGATATACGTTCATGTAGACATATGGTAAGCATAACATTTTCATGATGATCCAAGAAGTGACAGTTTTCTTTTCCCTTTCCTTTATTTCAGGGTAACATTATACTTGAGAATAACGGCACTTGTTCTTTATTCACTCATCGAGTAACAGATGAGAATATTACAATCTGATAGATTGAGAAGATGAAAACAAGGAGTTTAACGCCTAGTGTGTTCTTTAATCAAACCTTAAGAATTAGACGGAAATTATATAGGCTGGTAACATACGAGGTAGGAATCAGAGTGTTTGGCGTCTAGTGTGTTCCAATAAGTACAGATCAACATACATAAGTACAGATCAACATGCATAAGTACAGATCAACATACATAAGTATAGATCAACATACATAAGTACCTAACAGTATATCACATGAGCACATAACAGATTAAATGCAAATGTCCAACGTTCATACTGAAGTTTACAAGAAATACCCTCCAACCTTACACCAATATGCAGTCCCCCAGAACTGCATCCATAAGGACTTACCCTAGGCCCGATGGGCGTAGGTGCCACCTAAGGGGGTGCCTTAGGTCCATAAGGACTTACCCTAAGCCCGATGGGCATAGGTGCCACTCAAGGGGAGACCTTGAGTCCATAAGGACTTACCCTAGGCCCGATGGGCGTAGGTGCCACCTAAGGGGGTGCCTTAGGTCCATAAGGACTTACCCTAGGCCCGATGGGCGTAGGTGCCACTCAAGGGGAGACCTTGAGTCCATAAGGATTTACCAGCTTGATCAGGGCTGTACCGACAGAGACTTCATATCATAACCCAACAGTATACCCCAGACAGAATTCAGTGTTCAGATTCCAGACATGGTTAACAGAATATATATAACAGATATTTTATTTATAACATCAGAAACGGAAGAATTCATACTTTTGACAGATAAATGGGCATACTATCGAGCAGAGCAGACATTTCAGTATACATTATGCAAACAGATTGTTCCATCATATATCAAGCTAACATATCATACTATCAAGTAGGCAGAGAATGTCATGCAGTTCATTCAACAGAATATAGTACACACATGGAACACACTAGATGGGACAGATCATTTCTTAGAAATGCTTGGCATTTATGGAATGAGACATATTGAACTTGTGACGATTTGAACGGATTTCTGAAACGTGGCCCCTATTAGAAGGGGTTCATACTAACGGTTTAACTCAGATATTCAGGAGATGATATATCAAGATCTTTCAGAGCTTTGGCATATCCTGAGTGATTCAGCCATTTAGGCTTACAAGGGCATTATGGTCATTTTATCATACCCGGACATTTTGGTAATTTATACCAACAAGGCGTAACCGATGGCTCAAAACTTCTATTTGCCCATCAGGTATCCAAACAGGCGTTCAAAGATTTCTACGTCAAGATTTTTCACGATACTAGTTATATTCGGGGCTATTTTGATTACTTGGGCCAACGAGGGCTTCTTGGTCATTTAACTATCAGGGGTGATTTTCGTAATTTAGCCCATTAATGATGATATGACGATTCACAATATTTAATATTTCCAGAAGTTTATCGAGCCTCCAAAACCATTCGAACTAACATACCTCAACCTTGCATTTCTAACCAACCCTTCTAATGTATCTGGCTGTATAGTATATCTGAACGGTTGCTTTCGTATTTCACCACCAGACCTGCCGCAGAGTAGTCGAACTCATATTCTGTGCAGAAAACTTCCAACCTTATTTTAATATCAGGAGTGATTATCGAATATGAGTGTGATTCCTAACACTTAGGGGCGCTTTAGCCCTTAAAGTCTTAATAAAATCTTAGAATTTCATCAAATGCATATCTGCATATTTAGCTCAAGAGGGTTTTTCAGTCATTTTGGAAATTGGAATAAATCCATCATTTCTTTCTGAATTATCATTTGGTACCTTCATCATTCACGTATTCAAACGAAATTAAGTCGTCATAACTCTCCGCCTCTTTATAGACGATTCATTCGTTACAGAACTTGAGGGTATAACGTTATTCTTATATAATTCACGCATTGCTATCATAGGGATCGACTTAGGATTTCAACAATATTTCCAGAGAATTCTCATTCATGTGTTATACAGAGTTTGAGGGATTATCCAAGTTTGTATCACACGAATTGCATATTAATGCCGAAGTCTTTTCATTAAAACATACATCTTGGGTGGTGTAAATTACATAATCAGGTCGAAATGCAGATTTTAGTTCATTTCTTTTATCAGAGGGGTAGTTTAGTCATACTTATGCTCCAAGGGCATTTTCGTAATTTCATATCCAACATCTCATACTTATTTTTCGTATCGAATTCAGCTTAAGCAGATTTCACAAAACACTTATCATAAGCATGCATGCTTTAACCAGGTATCAACATGTACATAAAGCATACAAGGGGTAGTAATGTATTACCTTAGTTCCGAGTTATACCGGTTGACTCCTGATACTACATTCGATCGCATTAGAATCCAGACTGGATGTCCTATGACATTTCGAATACCAAGATACTTGCATACCTTCAAAAACACAAATTTAACATTTCAGTTCTTATCCATAGAGCTCTTAACAAAATTAAACACTTTCGGGTTCAAGGTCAGATTCGGAGGCCTTCGGGTCAGAATTTTGCAAAACGGGCTTCAAAATCGGACTCAGGACGTCGAAAAACATAAAATAGGGCTTTTCGGAAAATTTGACTTTTTGGTCAAAGTCAAAGTCAACGGTCAACGCTGACGTCATCAAGTCAACGGTCAACATTTCAGAGTCAATGCTGACGTCAGCAGTCAACTGATTTGACTCGGGCTGACTCGGACGAGTTGACTCGGTTGACTCGGACGAGTTGACTCGGTTGACTCGAACGAGTTGACTCGGGTTGACGGGTCGGGTCGGACCAAAATGACCGGTTCAATCGGTCCAACCGGTTCAAACCGGATTAGACCGGTTTGGACCGGGTTCAGACCGGGTTCACTTACCCGAAATTTTCTGGTGGCCGGACGGTGGCCGGAATGGTCGCCGGAAGCCCGAAATGCACCATTTCTGTTGGAAACATACAGATCAGAACATGGGCTTAAATCTAAGCACCTGATTATTCACAAAATCGTCGGAACCTTACCGGAAATATCAAAATCAGAGGCGAACCGGCGAAAATCCACGTAGCTCCGATGAAGGCTTCGTCGGCGTCGATCGAATGATCGAATAAGGGGGTTTTGTTCCCCTCCACACGGTGAGCTCAGCCGTACCAACGACAACATGAGGCAACAGCGTCATCGTCGGAAAAATGAAGGAAGACCGACGGCGATTAGGGTTTGTTATATCAAACCTTCAATCAAGCTCTCGCCGGCGATAGCAGCTCGACAACGCGCGTGCTCAGAGGCAAAATGACTGGAGTGAGACCATCTACATGCCGGCAGCAGCGGTGTCGCGCACGGACAGCTGAGGCGGCCAGAATCGGACGGAAACAGAAAGATGACGCTTGGGTTTTGCCGGACTTCAACCGGCTCTCCATGGCGAATGGCGGTACTTCTCTGCGCGTGGAGGGCTGGGTCACGATCGGAGCAGGGCGACGGTCACGCCGGTGCTGACGGTGCACGCCACGACCCGGCGGTGGCATAGATCGGGCATGACAAAGGCGGAGGCAGTTGGGGGAGTTTAGAACCCCTTTTTTTTCGAATATACCCCCAGAAAATAGAGTGTGGACGGATCAATGGTCTGTTTTAATTAATATTGGCTATACACTACATGTATAGTTTAAAACTAACCCCGAGACAACTTAAACCAAGAAAGGTCTTAGCCTTGGTGGCAAAAACCCTCGTCCATAAAACTAGAGGACATGGTTTCAAACCTTCATAGCCACAGTTCCATTTTAATTAATTATTATTTTTTTGAACTTTTGGGGTGTTACAAGTTGAAAATCAATGAGAGTCTATAAAAATAAGTCTTCAAAGCTTCTTCAATAACAAGACAACTATTCTAAAGCATCCAAGCAAAAATTCATAGTTTTTGAGCTTTTCATTGTAATATTTTGTACACACTTGAGTGGGTTTTTTTTTATTGAGCTGAAAATTATGCAAACAATCTCTTTTGGAGGATTCTCAAAGTTTGCTTATTTGTACTCAGAATTTAGGAAAATGGTCACTAGACTTTGGGGTATAAGCCTAGTTGATTTGCGAGGTTATCTCCTTTCACCTAAAAGGAAAGACAAATTAGTGAATTTGTGAATTTCTTAGTGTGGTAACTAAGGTAGTGGATGTAGACCTTGTTTAGAAGGTTGAACCACTATAAACCATCTTGCAAAATTTTCCTTCTTTTGCAATTTGCTCCCACCATTTTTTAAATTGTTAATTCACTCCCTCTTGGTCATTATCCATCAATTGACCAACTCAACGGTCACTATGTCAAAGAAAATGATATGATTTTACACAATTTCACCTCAAAAATCCATTTCCATGCAATTAAGTCACTATTTGACTTTTCAAAACCATTTACTAATGAATCCTTTCAAAATTACCAAAACTATTAATATTTTAATACTAAAATATTTGGAAAATATTTTATAAAAAATTCCAGTTTAATATTCTAATAGTTTACCGAGAAACCCCTAAGTCAATTCGAAATAGAATATGACCCGAAAATCCACTCGAACTACTAACTCTGTATTCTATTCATGACACCTTCAATAGATTATTAGCTCAGAAATTTCTGGTGTCGATGCCTTATCAAGGTTGTCGGCGTGAGTTGAAATTAGGAAGTGAGGAAAATTCCTCCCAGAACATAAAGCCCAACCAAGTGCATCAGCTGGACGAATAGGAAAACTAGATGGCTTTCATAGTCAAATTTCTATCCAATAGAAATGAGCCAAATAATCCTAAGGAAAACTAGAAAATAGCATGCAAAGTTGTCAAGAAGATTGGTTTTGGTGCTTATGAGCTAGAAGACATGCAAGGTAGAACAATACCCCTTACTTGAAATGCTCGCAACCTCCTCAAGTTTTATATTTAAAGGGAAAAAAATCTATGTACATGTAAACGTAGGTGCAATACATATATAAAAGCACCAAAAATCACTCATCTACTGTTTGTAAATGGTAATCACATAATGTTTTCCTCTAGTATCCTCAAGGGTGCGAGTATCCTCCTTATAGTATCAAGTTGTCCACTTTTTTTGTTGTTTTTGACTCAATGAGTGAGGAACAATTCTACTCCTACTACATATCATTTCTCCTAGGACATCAATCTTTTACTATAATGAGAGACTCCAATGCTAATACAAATAGTGTTCTAAATATCTATCATATTACGAATCTTCGTTTAAATCAGAAGAGGTGAATCGTCGTAACAATCATATTATGACTTTCTGTTTAAATTGAAAAAATAAACCGTCACAATAATCGTATTATGGCTCTCTGCCCAAATTAAAATGAGTGAACTATCACAACAATCATATTAAAACTTTCCACTCAAATTAAAAAGATTAAACCAAACTTCGGTTAAAAGTCTCAAATTTATGTCATTTTATAACATTCTCTCAGACAGAGAAGACAATTGTTATACCTCGAGAAATCCAAAGGAACCCTTTGGCGTGAAACACCAGTCGAGACAATCCTCCGAAACATACGTCCCTAGATAACAAGAAACACCCATTTAATACGATTGATTATTCAGTCAAATCCATCACACTCACAAACGAGTCCAATCCCACCAGTTTAGTCATAACACTCAAGTATTTCAATTGTCATAATACTAGTAGGACTAGGGGGCATATATATATATATATTAATATATATATAGCAGGCAGGCCGTCTCACAGAAATTCGGGGCCTGAGCAAAAATTAAAAAATTGACCTTTATATAATAAAAACATATTTTATTAGTTTCAACAATCAAAATAATATTTTTTAAGTCTTAACTACAAAATAAATCTCTAAATTATACACGTCTTTTTTTTTACTTTAGGTGCCTATGTTTATTTCGTTATCATTTTGGGGTATCGATCATTATTTTTTATATAAAAATGAAACTTTTGACACCTAAAACAAAAAAACGACATAATTTGGGCGCTAATTTTTTTTTAAAAAATAGACACCTAAAACAAAAGGCGGCATAATTTGAGCACTTGTTTTTAATTTTTTAACAATCGTTATCTAGAAATGGCCATAGAGTAAACTTCAGACACTTATTTTGACTCAAAAAAGCATTTTAGTGTCTAAAAATAAAAAAAACTATAGTTTGTACACTTATTTTGTAGTTAAGCATTTCTTTAATAAATTATAAAAATATGATTAGATTTTTATCAAACACATTATTTTCATTGTTAGATTAATTAATTTATTTATTTAGGAAAGAAAATTAATTTTTTACTATTAAATTAATTATTTAATTAATTAAAAAATATGAAAAAAATTAAAATTTAGAGGTCCTAGGCTAGTTGGGGGCCCTGAGCAGTCGCTCAGGGTGCTCCCCTCAAAGTTGACTCTGATAGTAGGGGTAGCCTATAATTTTTTTTTAAAAAATACACTTTTTTATAAAGTTTAAAACATCACCCCAAATTTTAGTACCTGCAATTTAAACCTTAAACTCTAAACTCTAAATTTTAAATATAAACATTAAATTTACTCTACATATTAAATTCTAAATCATAACCTAAAACTATACACTCTAAAATTAAATGACTTGTATAAACTTATGTATTAAAATATTTTTTTATATAATATTATATATTAATTTAATATATCGTGCTCTCTTTAAAGAGAATCTGTTTTTTTTTTCATATCATAAAGGCAATTGATGCTGTGGTACTCATATTATAACTAAAATAAAAAAGATTTGATATTCATTTTATGATTTTGAAAAGTTTAATGACTAAATGATTACTTTATTATTCATTGTCTCGTAAAATTTATTGTTTTTATAATTCTGTTTGGATGAGCATTTGGAAGCTTAAAATTTCGATTCAACGAGATTTTTGGTCTACAGTACCGTGTCCACATGTTTGGAAATATAATTTAGCAGCATTTGTAAAAGGGAATGTGAGGAGAAAAGAAAAGAAAAGAAGGTAGGGTCCTTATCGGGAAGGCATGAGGCTAGAGATAGATAACTTGTTGCAACTTGTAACTCCATTCTTTGAGACAGAACTGGCTTTGGTGTGTTTTTGTTCTCTTACAATTAATATTGTATGGTCTGGAATCCCATGGCTGTTTCTCCCAACCTACGAATCGGAAGCCCAATACCAATCCCAATCCCAATCCCAATCCCTTCCACCCACCACCGTCTTCCTATGTCTACTCTCTCCTACCCTTTCTTCTTCTACTACTCCTCCCCTCCACGCGCTCTCCGTTTCCACTCCTCCTCCACGCGCCCCCGCCTCCTCTCTCTCCGCCCCAAGGCCTCTGTCCAAACCCCCGCCGCTTCAGGTCTCTCTTACTACTTCCTCTGCCTGAGATAATTTCTCCCTCTGCCTTTATTTTTTGTTTTAAATTCATATGGCAGCTTTCCTTTTTTATGTTTAGAACTTAAGAATATTGAATTAAGACAAATATTGTTATAGCCCAACTTCTTTTTCAAGCTAACATGAAAATACTGCAGATTTTCTTCTTCTTTTCAAATAAATTCTAAGTAAAGGTGCTTGTAGAAGGGTGAGAAGCTTGTGGCATTGTAGTACATGATTTCCATTCGAATCATGTCGCTTAATCACATTTGTATTGTTGGAAAGAAAAAATAAATATTTATCATTTACTTTTCACAATGTGAATAATATGTTTGTATGCTAAAAAAATCAGTTTTATGTTTGGTTTTTGCTTTCCCAAAAATAGTCTAGTGTTTGGATAAATAGATATATATTAAAGAGTAGAAAAATACGTTATTTGAGGCTCCTTTATAGATTTTTTATTTTGTTTTTGCTCTGTGGAAAAATAATATTTGAATGCGTGCCATATACTTATTGTATATAACATAAACCTAGGTTCACTTTTAATTTTTTTCTTTTACATTTTAGTAACTTTTGAGGCTCCTTTTGGTTGATGCTTTGCTATTTGCCTTTTCATTTCTTAATAGAAGGTGCAAGCAAAGAGTAAAAGTAGTGGAATGGTGGATGGCCATGGAACCAGGGGGCCTTTCATGCCCAACAACTTTGAAAACACCTTGAATATATATTTAGTTAAAAGCTTTAAGCTTTTGATTGGTTTATTTATGAACCACTCTCTTGGTTTGGAAATATATATATATATATTTATTCTTTTAATTGGCCTCAAAACTCAAATTTCGAGATCCACCATTGAAAAAAAATGAAATGAAAGCTAAACACAGAAGAAAAAACACCAGCCAGAGCCTAAGAAAGCAAAAACAATTAGCGAGACTAATGATAAAATTCAGCTTAAGTTTAGGACAACTATAATTTGCAAATGGCTTCTACGTTATCAACTGTTGGCATTACATGAATTGCAAAAATGTACAATGAGGGCAGGGTTATGTTATTCTTCCTGTTTATAATTATATTACATTGGGGGCATGAGTAATGGTTTTGTTTATCTTCATGCAGGTAAATCAGTTGAGAATGTGGTGATCATAGGTTCTGGTCCTGCTGGATATACAGCAGCAATATATGCAGCTCGTGCCAATTTGAAGCCTGTAGTGTTTGAGGGATATCAGGTTGGTGGTGTTCCTGGTGGCCAATTGATGACTACCACTGAAGTCGAGAACTTCCCTGGTTTTCCTGATGGAATAACTGGTCCAGATTTGATGGATAGGTATTTAAAAGAAAGATGAAAGTCTGTCTTGTTTGTTGATTTTATCAGCTATTATTGTTTCAACTAGAATTGAATAATTAGAGTCTTGATCATGATTTGACTAGGATGCGACGGCAAGCTGAGCGTTGGGGAGCAGAATTGTTCCTAGAAGATGTGGAACACATTGACGTTAAAAGCAATCCTTTTACAGTTCAGAGCAGTGAGCGTGAGGTGATATAATTGTCTGTTGGATACTTTTGTTGTTATGTTGATGCGGTTAAATTATTACTATTGTGGATTGTTGGAACATATTTAATTGTTATATGTAGCTTGAATTGTCTCATTATGCCCGGTAATGATCCTTTTGTCAAACTCATCTAGTTAATTTTCTAGTCGATGTGATATCAACTATTTTCTTTGGAACACCATTTTGAGTCGAAAACTCTTGTTATGGTGCCCATAGGAGTAAGTCTTTCAATTACATGATGCTACCATCACCAGAAAGAGGAGAATGTTTTGTTGTTACATTTTTCTTTCTTCCCATGTAGAACATTTGGAACTGAATTATCATTAGTCTTTAAATGATGTTGTTATGATGCTTATTCCTTATTCATATTTGTTCCTTACATTTATATTTCAGGTTAAGTGTCATAGCGTGATTTTTGCTACTGGAGCTACAGCAAAGAGGCTTAGATTACCTCGTGAAGATGAATTTTGGAGTAGGGGGATTAGTGCTTGTGCAATTTGTGATGGAGCATCTCCATTGTTTAAAGGACAAATACTTGCTGTGGTTGGAGGAGGTGATACAGCTACTGAAGAAGCAATATATTTAACTAAATATGCTCGTCAGGTTCACTTGCTTGTTCGTGGGGATCAACTAAGAGCGTCAAGAGCAATGCAAGATAGGTGAGATTTACAAACTCTTTAAAGTTTTATGGCCAATATTTTACATCATAATTTAATGATGGTTTTGAAGTTGCTTAGATGTGTATGTGTAATTGTTGTGGAAGGCGATGATATTCATGTTTGTGAGACGTCTTTTCAAGAGTCCTGGATGCTTGACATTTTTCTTTCCGTTCTATATAGCGCATGGTGTTTTGAACCTTTCATACTTTTTTCTTCTCTTTCCTGATTTTTATCTCTTCACATAAATCCATATGTCATGCCTTTTCCTGCATAAGTTAGATATGTTAGAGGATGTTCAAATTGTTGCAATTAATGTGCCTACTTTGAAGGCTCCCAATTGTTTGTAGACATTATTTTATTTTTTTTATGCTCATATGTGGACTTTTTTTGAAGTTGAGACTTAGGATTTTCAGGTGGTTTTCAAGTAGCCATTATGGAGGAGAGTCGATTTTCAAGCTCGGATACCTTGTAGAATTTCAGAGATCAGAGATGAAGAATAGAATTTTATAGCTTAAAAATTTCAGAGAGAAACTCTATGATTTCCCCGCCATACCATAAACTTGCTAGAATTTATAAGAAATATATGACATGAAGCCACTAATTCCTCCTTAATTCTTGTAACAATCAAATTCCTCAACTTGAGGGACAATAAAACTAGTAATCAACTCATTCAAATAGAGCCACAGTAAAACCAAAGAGATTCTAGGAAACAATCTTCCTAATTTCTTTATTCAAACATGGAATCTACCTAACCAAGTAAATATCAAATTAAAACTAATCTAAAAGTTTTATCAGTTTCTCAACAGCTCTATGACTTTAGAGGACTCTGGTAGTCATTTTTTTTATAAAATAAGTTGCTAGAAGGATGATATCTGATGAACAAAACTTTGGTACACTTTTGAAACAAGAAAGACGATCAACTTCAAGAAAATGTCTTATCTTTTCTTTCAGCAATTCTATCTTGCTTAGGAGTCTCAATGCAAGTTGGTTGATGTAGAATGCCTTTGTTTGATAAGTATGTCATTAGCTATTGGTTAAAATATTCTCTTCCATTGTTAGTCCCAAAGTTTGAACGGCGACTCCAAATTGAAGCTTGATAAGCCTATGAAATGTGTATAGTATAATTGGAACTTCAGGCTTCTTTTTCATCAAATATACCCATGTGATCCTTATACAATCATCAATAGAGGTAACAAACCACCGAAGGCCAAAAATATTTGTAATACGAGATGGCTCCCATATGTCCGAATGAATCAAATTCAGTGGACTAGAATATTGATTTTTTTTTTGTTGGAAAAACGTTAAGGTGTTGTTTAGCAAGTATACAAGACTCACAGAATAGGATACTGGTTTCTTATGCTAATTGTGGTGGGGAAATGGTAGCTAATATAAAGAAGTTGCTTCTATCATTTTATAATCATTGTCATCATAGAAGTTGATGCTATCTCATATCTGCTTGACCTTACAAGTTGCTCTCTTTTGGTCAACGGGAACCTAGGAAATTGTCAAATGTTCTTCACGAAATTTATTGAACTATCCCATTTAAACTTCTGTGATTCTTTTTTTTCCCATTTTATACCATTTGAAATCTATCAAGAGTGAATTATCTAAAAACTTAAGGCCACGTTTTAATTGAATTTGTGTTGATCTGATTTTCACATCACCTTTTGTTCTTATATTTCAATGAAGTCAATTAGTTAGTGCTAATTGAAATTTCTTGTGGTCATTCTAATTGCTACCTTCATTGTGTTGCATTGTGTACTAATGAACTGTTTGTTTGTCAAGTTTTCAACTCCCTGAATGTTTGTTTAACAGGTTAATTATCGCGAATGTTACAGAGTTTACAACAATCCAAATATCACCTTGCACTTCAATACAGAGGCCGTGGATGTTGTTAGCAATACGAAAGGTCAAATGTCGGGCATACTAACTAGAAAAGTTGATACGGGGGAGGAATCTGTGCTTGAGGCAAAGGGCTTGTTTTACGGTATAGGACATTCACCAAATAGCCAGCTGTTGCAAGGTCAAGTAAAACTCGACAGCTCAGGATATGTGCTAGTTGAGGAGGGTACTGCTAAAACTTCTGTTGAAGGTGTCTTTGCAGCCGGAGACGTTCAGGTAATCTTCCTCTTATCATATTAGTTTGGGACCAGTTAGCAAATATATCATCTCCTCAAAACCTTGGCAATGTACGTCAGCAATGCCCGAATTTATGGCATGTTCGCCTTAGCATTTCAAAAATATATTAATCCGACATCATAAACGCTTGTGTTTGGAATAATTGGTAATACCTTGGTACGAGCATTTAAAGAATCTATGGATTGCTCTAGTATCATCAGTCAAAGTAGGTACAATATAGGGAACATCAAGAAAATGATAGTGCAATGCTCTCATATGCTACTTTTAGATTGTTGGTGGCCAAGAGTAACCCAATTATAATAATGAGAGAGTGAATCTTCGTCTTTTTGTTCTTCAGTGTCTAAGATTTTAACCAGTTATGAACTCAACAAGTCAAATTTGTGGTCTACTTTTCATTTCACTTATAATCTGTAATCTATTGGGTGTGTTGTTACATGCAAGAAACCAAGAGCCAAAGTAGTTTGATACTTTGATTTGGATTATGAATTTATCTTTATTTTTTTAAGGTTCATCTTATTCCTAGGATTATCTATTAGTTATTCTGAATTTTATTTATTTCGTAAGGTTATCTTTATCTATTAGCTTATTGTAACCTCTATTTAAGAGAAAGTTACCAAGGAATAAAACAAGTTGAGTTTCGGTTAATTGTGGTTGGCAACTCCCTTAGAGTTCCATCTCGGCATCTCCATAGGCAAAAAATAGGGGACGAAAAAGGGCGAAGAACCTTCTTCCGAATCTGAATTTCCTGTTCATTTCCCTGTAACTCAATCCCAGACCTGGGTTCATAATAATGGGAATTTTGCATAAATGCCTATTTAAGTGACACTCTAGTATTTGAAAATGATATAACTAAATTGAGAAACAGCTTTCATGAATTTGGTAGAACTTTTAGATTTTGGATTTGTGAAAAAAAATATAGTTCTAATTTTGATAATAAAGAATTGTGATTAATTTGGATTGATCCTATTCAACTGCTATCGATTTGGGTGAATATTTATAGCATAAAGTTCTTCCAAAATTCTGATTATTTGGTAAGACTGCTTAACCTGCTATATTGAATTGTTTTAAGGAGTGTCATTTTATCTTTCTTGGTGTATATGATTTCTGGAGAGTGCTTCTGTCTGACATGTATGTCTGTGTATATAGCATTAGATTCAGGAAAATAGTGTTTTTAGGTGTAGGTTGTTGCTTATGTTATATTTGTTGCGGGAACGACAATTTGTAATCTATGTTTCTGTTAGGATAAATGTTGGGCATGGACGTTTGTCCATCAGGAGCATGTTCAAATTTCCTAAGTTTCCCCTTATGTTTGGAGTCAGCCTCCCATTCATCCATATTCACTTTGTGGTGTCGAATATTCGTATGCCTGTACGACACATGATCTTACTGATGATTCGAAGAAACATAAATATAACCATGGGAGATTGCATATTTCCTTTTGATGGCTTCCGTGCGTGAAAAAGAACATTAATTACTTGAAGGCTTACTGCATTCTCCTCCTGACAGGCTGACACGAAACATGATGGTGCTTGAGTTGCCTGATAAATTTAAACTATCATCTGGTTTCACATCTGTGAAGAAGTCCGCATATAATGAATTTGTCTTGTAACTCCATTCATTCATTTCATTAACAGGATCATGAGTGGAGACAAGCTGTAACTGCTGCTGGATCTGGATGCATTGCAGCTTTATCTGTTGAACGATACCTTGTTAGAAATGATCTTCTTGTTGAGTTTCATCAGGTATTTTTCTTTCTAACAAATGCCAACTATAAGAACATTTTGCAATATTTTTGTACTGTACTCAGTGGTCTGCCTTTTCCCAACGTCTTTATTTACTAAGCTCCTTCGGAATTATGTCACACATACTTTTAGTAATCTTTATCATGATCATATATCTTACAGCCTCAAACTGAGGAGGTCAAGAAAGAACTGACGGATAGAGATGTTCAAGAAGGTTTTGACATTACACTCACAAAGCACAAGGGCCAGGTTTGAACATAATCGACTTAAATTTGTTTTTGTTTTCAGTTTTTGATATTATCTTATCACTAAAGCAGTATTTTTTTTTTCTATTTTAGTATGCTTTGCGAAAGTTGTACCATGGGAGTCCAAGGCTTTTATGTGTATTATATACTTCACCAACATGTGGTCCATGTCGGACTTTGAAGCCAATTCTTAGCAAGGTATATTAGTTCTAACATGTTCAATACTTTATGCTGTTTAGCTTGCAGAGTTAGACTTGATTGGGGAATTCTTCAATGGTAATTTGTTAGTGGTTTTATACGTTTCAGGGTTGCGTAGGTTAGACTACTAAGCTTGTGTAAATCTCATTCTCTGAAAAGAATCATGTGATTATGATAGAAGCTAAAAATTATATCATATTGTTTCAAAAGCTTCATGTCCATCCGACTGTTAAGGAAAATACCCTGTGAAACCAGAAAGTGACATCTAATGTATTATGACAGAATATATTTTCTATGTTATAATTAATGTCATGTTAAATGACTTTTTGTTTTGCTTATCATTTACTAATTTTGCCCATTTACAGGTGATTGATGAATTTGATCAGAATGTACATTTTATCGAAATTGATATCGAGGAAGATCCAGAAATTGCTGAAGCTGCTGGAATTATGGGTACCCCATGTGTGCAGTTTTTCAAAAATAAAGAGATGCTCAGGTTGGCTAAACTTGTTCTTTTCATGTATATGCAAAATAAACTTGTTATATGGTTAATCGGTGACTAGCTTTGTTGCCAAAGAGATGCCATCGCCGATCAATTTTGTAATGTCTAAGGTCGTTACTCGTTACTTCTTGCCCGCCTCCAATTCCTTTTTATCCTGGTTTTGCAGGACTGTATCCGGGGTCAAAATGAAGACCGAATACAGAGAATTCATTGAAGCAAATAAATGAGAATACTCTGGTGATTTCTTGGCTACCATCATTTTGTGATTCAATTTTGTTTCTTCTGAAAAGTTAGTTTAACAATAATGCCTTCAATTTTAAAATGATATCATGTATCAATCAACTACACTGTAGATTACACATGAGAGTTGTCATTGCATTATATCTTTTTGTTCCAATCTTATGATCAATCTTTATGTTCGATCGTTTTCATTTACGAACTTAGTTTACAAGGTTGACTACACGCCGACAAGAACAGTCCGTAGTCATTCAATATTCAAACCTTTCGATGAAATGTATGTTCTTTCCTACACAGGTTTATGCATAATGCATTTGTTATATTCATGGAGCTGAATTTCATTGATACACATGTAAAATCTTTGTTACTTTCACATCCTGCATCACTCTTGAGAGAAAAAAATGGACTGATTTCTGGTTAATACAATGCCCTGTGCATTTTTTAAGCCTACTGTATATCGCATTTTAAACATTTAATCTAATATGTTTACTGGTTTGTTAAGCATACTTTTTCTTTCATTCATGATGATGATATTGTATATATCTTATTTCAAGTAGACTTTTGTATGTTTCAATGTGGAAAATTTGTAACACTACAAAAAAATAGATACAAAACTCAACGGGTAACATCAGTGGAAAAGAGATAATATTTATTGTAGAAGATGAATAAATACTATTATGTAATCGCGCCAATATATTAATATAGGGATGATCCTGTTCCACTATATAAAACTCAATTAGTTTTATACTAATTTATGACCATTGGATGAGTGAAATGGATGGACGAGATTAGAAGTAGGATATGTAAAGATTATTACTTGGGAAAAAAAAGGATTTAATCTTATCCGTTCATTTTACCCATGTGTGGCCTTGAATTAGCGTAAAATTAGTTGAGTTATATATATATATATATATAGGGATATGATCCAGTTACACAGTGTATGAGTTTTTTTTGAATCGTCGGATGAGTAAAATTGATGACTTAAATTAACAGTGAGTTGTGTGAGCATTATCACTTGAAAAAAAGAGAGTAAGGAGTTAATCTCAACCATATCCAAAAAAACATGTAAAATTATGAGTTTTATATTTTGTGTAGGTAGATTTTAAACGGATTTTTGATATTTTAAAGTTTAATTTAGGTTTCGTAAGTTAATAAAATATAATTATTTTCGTAAGATAATCATAATAGTTAATGGATTATTTGAGCGTTATATTATTTTAAAAGTTCTTTTTTTAAGTTCAACATCGGATTTTGGTAAAGAGTTTATAATTGAAAATTTGAAATTAAATGATTTAATGAAATATAATGACTTATATATCATATTAGTATCTAAAGTATGCCAAAATTTTCATTTTAGTACCTAAAGTAATTTTTGGTCAAAATAAGTACTTAAAGTATATTTTTTGGTTAAACTAGGAACCTAAAGTATAAATTTTGGTCAAAATAGGTACCTAAAGTATTTTTTCGTCAAAGTAAGTATCTAAATTATATTTTTGGGTCAAAATAGATATCTAAAGTATTTTTTAGGTCAAAATAGGTACTTAAAGTATACATATTTTTTATATAGGTTCATAAATATTGTCATGTGACATTAATTAAAAGGATTATTATCATATACATTGGCGGTGGAAACTTTTTATTTTCACAAGTGCCTCAATTATAGGGTTTAGAGTTTAGGGGTTTTAGTGTAGGAGTTTAGAATTTAAGGTTATGGTTTAGGTTTTAGGGTTAGATGGGTAGGGATTTAGGTTTTAACATATAAACCCTAAACCCAAAATTCTATGAACAACCCATAAATTTAAAACTTCTACACTTAAACCCCTAAACTTTAAACCCTAAATAGAATCCCTAATCTCTAAAACTAAGGTGCTTATGTAAAAAAATTTCCACAAGTGCTTGTGTATAGAATAATTTCCTTAATTAAAAAATATATTATGTGCCTATTTTAACAAAAAAATATACTTTAGCTACTTATTTTGACAAAAAAATATACTTTAGGTACTTACTCTGACGAAAAAAATATTTTAGGTACCTATTTTGACCAAAAAGTATACTTTATGTACCTATTTTGAGCAAAAAGTATACTTTAAGTACTTATTTTGACCAAAAAATACTTTAAGTACCAAAATGAAAAAGTTGGTATACTTTAGGCACTAATATGATATATAAGCCAAATATAATTAACTTTTGTTTAATTATCAGTGTCAATACAAAGAATTGTGCATGTGCACGTATATCTGTATTGGCCAAAATGACAAAAAAAAATGTCATGTACAATTTATGAAAAACGAAAAAACCTTCTCCCACATATGAATGACAGACAAAAATTGACTTATATATCATATTAGTATCTAAGGTATGCCAGATTTTTCATTTAAGTACCTAAAAATTATTTTTTGGTCAAAATAAGTACTTAAAGTATACTTTTTGGTTAAACTAGGAACCTAAAGTATAAATTTTGGTCAAAATAGGTACCTAAAGTATTTTTTCGTCAAAGTAAATATCTAAAGTATATTTTTTGGTCAAAATAGATATCTAAAATATTTTTATGTCAAAATAAGTACTTAAAGTATACATATTTTTTATACAGATTCATAAATATTGTCATGTGACATTAATTAAAAGGATTATTATCATATACATTGGTGGTGGAAACTTTTTATTTCTACAAGTGCCTCAATTATAGGGTTTAGAGAGTAGGGATTTTAGTGTAGGAGTTTAGAATTTGAGGTTATAGTTTAGGTTTTAGGGTAAGATGGGTAGAGATTTAGGTTTTAACATATAAACCCTAAACCCAAAATTCTATGAACAACCCATAGATTTAAAACTACTACACTTAAACCCCTAAACTTTAAACCCTAAATAGAATCCCTAATCTCTAAAACTAAGGTGCTTATGTAAAAAAGTTTCCACAAGTGCTTGTGTATACAATAATTTCATTAATTAAAAAATACATTATGTGCCTATTTTAACGAAAAAATAAACTTTAGGTACTTACTCTGACGAAAAAAATATTTTAGGTACCTATTTTGACCAAAAAATACTTTAAGTACCAAAATGAAAAAGTTGGTATACTTTAGACACTAATACGATATATAAGCCAAATATAATTAACTTTTGTTTAGTTATCAGTGTCAATACAAAGAATTGTGCATGTGCACGTATTGGCCAAAATGACAAAAAAAAATGTCATGTACAATTTATGAAAAACGAAAAAACCTTCTCCCACATATGAAATATGAATGACCGAGACAAAAATTGACTTATATATCATATTAGTATCTAAAGTATGCCAAAATTTTCATTTTAGTACCTAAAGTATTTTTTAGTCAAAATAAGTACTTAAAATATATTTTTTGGTTAAACTAGGAACCAAAGTATAAATTTTGGTCAAAATAGGTACCTAAAGTATTTTTTCGTCAAAGTAAGTATCTAAAGTATATTTTTTGGTCAAAATAGATATCTAAAGTATTTTTTAGGTCAAAATAGGTACTTAAAGTATACATATTTTTTTTATACAGGTTCATAAATATTGTCATGTGACATTAATTAAAAGGATTATTATCATATACATTGGCGGTAGAAATTTTTTATTTCCACAAGTGCCTCAATTATAGGGTTTACAGTTTAGGGGTTTTAGTGTTGGAGTTTAGAATTTAAGGTTATGGTTTAGGTTTTAGGGTAAGATGGGTAGAGATTTAGGTTTTAACATATAACCCTAAACCCAAAATTCTATGAACAACCCATAAATTTAAAACTACTACACTTAAACCCCTAAACTTTAAACCCTAAATAGAATCTCTAACCTCTAAAACTAAGGTGCTTATGTAAAAATGTTTCCACAAGTGCTTGTGTATAGAATAATTTCCTTAATTAAAAAATATATTATGTGCCTATTTTAACGAAAAAATATACTTTAGCTACTTATTTTGACAAAAAAAATATACTTTAGGTACTTACTCTGACGAAAAAAATATTTTAGGTACCTATTTCGACCAAAAAGTATACTTTATGTACCTATTTTGAGCAAAAAGTATACTTTAAGTACTTATTTTGACCAAAAAATACTTTAAGTACCAAAATGAAAAAGTTGGTATAATTTAGGCACTAATATTATATATAAGCCAAATATAATTAACTTTTGTTTAATTATCAGTGTCAATACAAAGAATTGTGCATGTGCACGTATATCTATATTGGCCAAAATGACAAAAAAAAATGTCATGTACAATTTATGAAAAACAAAAAACTTTCTCCTGTGAATGACCGAGACAAAAATTGACTTATATATCATATTAGTATCTAAAGTATGCCAATTTTTTTATTTTAGTACCTAAAGTATTTTTTGGTCAAAATAAGTACTTAAAGTATACTTTTTTGTTAAACTAGAAACCTAAAGTATAAATTTTGGTCAAAATAGGTACCTAAAGTATTTTTCGTCAAAGTAAGTATCTAAATTATATTTTTTGGTCAAAATAGATATCTAAAATATTTTTTAGGTCAAAATAGGTACTTAAAGTATACATATTTTTTATATAGGTTCATAAATATTGTCATGTGACATTAATTAAAAGGATTATTATCACATACATTGGCGGTGGAAACTTTTTATTTCCACAAGTGCCTCAATTATAGGGTTTAGAGTTTAGGGGTTTTAGTGTAGGAGTTTAGAATTTAAGGTTATGGTTTAGGTTTTAGGGTAATATGTGTAGGGATTTAGGGTTTAACATATAAACCCTAAACCCAAAATTCTATGAACAACCCATAAATTTAAAACTTCTACACTTCAACCCCTAAACTTTAAACCCTAAATAGAATCCCTAATCTCTAAAACTAAGGTGCTTATGTAAAAAAATTTCCACAAGTGCTTGTGTATAAAATAATTTTCTTAATTAAAAAATACATTATGTGCCTATTTTAACGAAAAAATATACTTTAGCTACTTATTTTGACAAAAAAATATACTTTAGGTACTTACTCTGACGAAAAAAATATTTTAGGTAACTATTTTGACCAAAAAATATACTTTATGTACCTATTTTAAGCAAAAAGTATACTTTAAGTACTTATTTTGACAATAAATACTTTAAGTACCAAAATGAAAAAAATGGTATACTTTAGGCACTAATATGATATATAAGCCAAATATAATTAACTTTTGTTTAAGGGAAAACTACACCACTGACCACCAAACAAATTGGGGATACCTATTTGAACCATCGAACTATAAAAAACGTCAATCACACCACCGAACTTATAAAATCAACCTATTTTGACCACCGCCGTTAAAAACCTAACGGTGGTGTGACGGAACTGCCACGTGGCAATTGATGGGTATATTTAAAAATTACACATTTGGTCCATGTTATTTACACATTCTTTCAATTTAGTCCTAATTTTCAATTGATAAAATAATAAATTATTTAATTAAGTGGTGGCACGTGTCAAGACCTTATTGGAGGATTTTAATTATTTATATTTAATTTTATTAATTTATTTTCCCCCTCCAATCAGGTGGTGACACGTGTCACCACCAATTTATAGGAGAAAAATAAATTTTTCCTCACATGCGTTGGGGTGGATTCCAATCTGGAGAATTATAACACAATGTTGTGCTTGGTGCAGTGGCAAAGCCATTGGCTTTACCCTTGGGAGACCCAGGTTCGAGTCCACCCTAGCGCATGTAAGGAAAATTTTATTTTTTCCTCTAAATTGGTGGTGACAAGTGTCACCACCTGATTGGAGGGGGAAAATAAATTAATAAAATTAAATATAAATAATTAAAATCCTCCAATAAGGTCTTGACACGTGTCACCACTTAATTAAATAATTTATTATTTTATTAATTGAAATTAAGACTAAATTGAAAGAATGTGTAAATAACAGGAACCAAATGTGTAATTTTTAAATATACTCATCAATTGCCACGTGGCAGTTCCGTCACACCACCGTTAGATTTTTAACGGCGGTGGTCAAAATAGGTTGATTTTATATGTTCGATGGTGTAATTGACGTTTTTTATAGTTCGGTGGTTCAAATAAGTATCCCCAATTTGTTTGGTGGTCAATGGTTCCGTCACACCACCGTTAAATTTTTAACGGCGGTGGTCAAAATAAGTTGATTTTATAAGTTCGGTGGTGTAATTGACGTTTTTATAGTTCGGTGGTTCAAATAAGTATCCCCAATTTGTTTGGTGGTCAATGGTGTAGTTTTCCCTTTGTTTAATTATCAGTGTCAATACAAAGAATTGTGCACGTGCACGTATATCTGTATTGGCCAAAATGACAAAAGAAAATTGACGTAATTTTTAGTAGGAAACTCTTAAAAGTAATTTTCCTCTTCTCTTTTAAAACTAAAGTTCTTTTTAATATAAAAGATTTATTTTTTTTCTCTTAAAAGTTCAATAGTATAAAATATTATTGCCTAAAATTAAATGGTATCTGGTGTAGTTACTTTAAAATTAAACGTTGTTTTTAATTAAAAAAATATCAATAGCAGCAGTCGCATTAAAAATATTAAACTAGAAATAGAAGGAGCTCAAGGTTTAGGTTAATATTTGTCAGAATTCGAATGTAAAAAAATCAAATCTATTTCGATACATATCATATCCTGTGTTCTAAACCATAGACATGGAAGAATTAAACAATTACTTGAAATGATTGTTTATTTTTCTCTTTTTTTTCTCAATTCCTTTTGTACCTACGTTTAGATCCTCGCTAGTCGCTATAAGAGCTTTAACCCTTTATTGGGATGGATCGAGGTGTGTTAAGATAGTTTAAATATTTTTTTCTGTATTTTCTATTGATGATTTATTTTCGCACCTTCTAAAATTTTATAATTTCGTATCTCCTATTTTTTTAGTATAACTTTCTAATAGTTCACAATTCCTTACATAAAAATTATGCATACGTCTCTGCCCGTTGGCGGTACGTTCGTGAATGATTAATTAGGCTTAACAATATGAAATCTATAGAAGTATCAACAATTTATAACAACGATTGATTATGGCTAACAATATGATGTACAAATTTTATACAGGAAATGTGACAAACGTCGTACAAAAGTTCTTTTCTTAAGGCAGAAGCAGTGTAGTATCTATACAAAACAAAGTTTTACAAAATATTTCGTATGTGCTTGTCCATCTACAACAATCAAGTGTAAAGAATAAGTGATAATCACATTTCAATCAGAAAATTACTGCAACTGCGACCGGAGATGAGTTTTCCGATGGATCCTAGTGATTTGGTCGTAAGCACGAACGAGCCGCCTCCGAAATCGCGGCATGTCAAGTTTTACAGTTTGACGATCAAGGTAGATCTTCTTGGTGTATTCCCATCCCTTTTGATTTAAACTCGAAGGGTCTCTCAGAACAGGGTCATCTTTATCATATTCATCATACAACGAGCTCTCTTTAGGGCTGGTTTTGTAGCCAATATACTTCAAACCCAGCTTCTTTGCAGGCTCCCCATAGTACGTCTCAGCTGCCCAATCTGTCCCGAGGGGAATCACTTGAATGAAAACCGAGCACCCGGGTCTCATGAACAGAAGATGAGTCATGGCAGCACCGTGGACACCGATCATGGCATCGCTCGAGTTGAGTTCCATGTAAATCTTGGCTAATTCCGTCGTCGGTCGGGGCCTCAAAACACGAACACGAAATCCGATCTGTTCTGCTGTTTTCACCAAAACGTTCTCATTAGTTATGGCTCTAGAACCATTTCTTGACAGTATGACCAACTTTGGTCTCTCTGCTTGATTTTGCATCTTTTCTCGTGCTTTCTCACCCCATACCAAAGCTTTAACTCTAGGTCGGTAAGCTCGATCGAGAAGGTTTCGAAAATCGATGATACTCTTGTTGTTATTCATCAATGAAGAGTCCACGGTGAGCTCGCCGTGGATCCTTAGACCGGTAATCGCCTCCGTGAAGCAATGAGTTTGATTGTCTTTATTGAAGTCTATTGGTGGATAATTTGAGAGGTGTGGAAGTATGTCACCGTACTTCTGCACCCACCAATTATGATATTCTAGGATCACAAAAGCGACCCTCTTGTTAAACTGCTCCGAAGTGATGTACAAAGGGATAATCCCATCATTGAACTCATGGTAAACGTTGCCCGTATAGCCTCCGGTCGAGAACATAACCGCCGGAACATCATGAATCACGTCACAGGGTCGGCGAACACCCGGATTTCGTCTCGTTGAGATAAGGTCCAATTCATTGATGGTGTCCATTACACTCGTTTCCCATTTTCGAGTATAAGGTTTGATCTTTTCGTGTTGAAGTTCATCGTCTCCTTCTTTTCCCACATCATCAACCATGCTCGAAGCAGAATTCGTAAAACTGTCACCGTTTTTCGACGAATAAAGGAAGACAGAAGAGGTGGGAGAGTGTGTTCTTATGTCACCCTTCATTAAACAAATATCGGATCGAAAATGGCTTCTGTCGCAGCAAATTGTACCTGTATTTTAGCCCAAACAGGAACCACAAGATCAAAATAAGCAGTTGGAGACATTGAAAAAAGAGTAGTGTTAGATTGAAGAAAGTAGAACTAACCGTTGGAGATTGAAGAACAAAGAGGAGCATTCATATCCATACTACCAGAAAAGCCTTGGTTCTGTACACCAAAAGAATCTGCAAAAATCATAAAAGAGAAGCCAAAACTCAGAAACAGAGGATTCAAATAGCGGTCCGTTATCGTAATAGCGGCTGCTGTATAGTAACAGGGGCACAGCTGTAGAAGAGCTTACATAGATGAGAAAAGGTAAAGAAGTGAGGAGCCAATATGAAGGTACAAGAGAGAAGAGAAAGCAGAAGGAAAGAGAAAAGCTTAGGCCTTCTTCTCCTGTAATAAGCGGGGTGGTTGGTCCAAACAAGAACAAGGGTGCCACTGCCACTGCCAGCCTCTTCATCTCCTCCGCCCTTTTTCAACTGATTGTAAGTGTAGCGCTGATGGTGCACCATCTCTTGTGTTTCAGAACCCAAACTGGTTTTTTTTTTTCAAATTATTCCGAGAAGAAAAGAAAAGAAAGGTGTTTATATGAATCTGTTCCAAGGGAGTTTCCCTTTCGCTTCAATAAATAAAAATAATGATGATCAATGGAAGCCTAAAACAAGAGGCTGTCAAAATAGGATGAATCAATTTCAGAGGCTTTGAATTTGATGTTTTTGGACAGTCAAATTAGAAGAATTGCGTGTACAAACACAACTACCATTATTCCTTAAGGATAGATAAGTGATTATTTAAAAAGAAGTTGAAGAAATGATTACATATTTTTTTTTTCTTCAATTCTTTTTTGTTATAATTATGTCATGTTTGAAATTTAAAATTTTTTAATATTAGGATAATTATTTTATGCACAGATGTTTGTGGAAATTTTGTTTACATCAGCACTTTAATTTTAGGGCTTGAAAACTCTATTTAGGTGCTTGTACAAACAAAAAAATTTCATTGTATTTATAATTCTAAACTCTAAAATTAAGATACTCTTGCAAAAAAAAAATCACGGCATGTATAATCCTTAATATAATTAAATCTTATGTAATACTAATGGTTTGGCAGAAGAAACAAGGAAAGAATGAAAGGCTTGGTGGCTTTGATTTTGCTCCCGGTTGGCTGCTATTTTCAACTTTAGAAAAACACTGCTTGCCCCAAGTTCACGCTCCTTTCTAAGCTGTTATCGATAACTTCCTTCTTCTTCTTCTTCTTCCTTTTTCTTTTAAGAAAAACAAAAGCCGTCAATTTTATTGATTATATTTCCTTGCTCCCTAAATATTTTGTTTTTTCTTCCTGAAATAAGAAATAAAACTTTCTTATCCTAATTAAATTATGGGTGTAGTCACAAATTATGAAAATTGATTGTTTTGGTCATTGATTTTTCAAAAGTTATTAAATGATCATTAAATTTATTGAACTGTTACTAAATTTTGTAATAATTTATAAAATTTAATGATATTTTGTAACAGTTTAATAAATTCAATGTCTATTTTATTTGTTAAATTTAATGAACATTTTATAACTTTTGAAAGGTCAATGACCAAAATGATATTTTTTCATAGTTTAAGGACTACTTACACTTTACCCTTAAATTATTTATAGGATCAAAGTAAAAGGGAAATTTACCAAACGTCATTAAACTATGCTCAAATGATCATTTCGGTCACTAAACTTTCAAAAGTTACAAAAGACTCGTTAAAATTTTCAAACGGTTACAAAATGGACACCACAATGTTACAAAATGATCATTAAATTTATCGAATTGTTACAAATGGTCATTAAATTCTATTGAAATGTTACAAAAAGGATCAAATTGAAAAAGAAACAAAATATGAAACTTTTAAAAACAACTAAACCAGTAATTTTCAACCTCCAAAATGTCCAGTAGCTTCATTATAAACCAATAGGAGATTTCTCTCCAAAGCTAATTCTTTCTAAACTATTTTAGATCATTTTAATAACTTCCTAAATCGTTTTCATAAATATTTTCATCATTTTTTCTCTCAAATTTCTTCATTTCTTATCATCTTCTTTCTACATTTTCTCAAGCAACTTATACTTGATTATCAATATTCCTCATCTAAATCCATCTTTCGTCAATAAAAAAGGTAAGATTATGCTTTTTTTTAGTAGTAATTCCACTTGTGTGGCTGATTCAAAGCAATATTTGATCTAGAGGTTTGAGAAATCAAGGTATTGAAGTTGTAATGATAAAATTTGTAATTCGAATCAAACCTAAGCATTTTTGTTGTGGTCTCTTGATTTTGATATGTATAGTATGAATCTAAACTTTTTTTTTCTAAAGCTAATCTGGAATTTATGTAAATCAATAAAAATTTAAAGATAATTTTAGCTTAATTTTTCAGAAATTTATAAAATAAATACGAGTTTAAAGATATTTATATTGTCTAAGATATGAAAAATTAGCTTAAGAACGTAATTACCTCTCTCCTTAGTAAAAAGAGTGAGTCAAATTACAAGCAACAATCTTGCTTAAGTTGTTTCCTGGGCGCTATGGACATTTCCACTTGTATGCGTCAACTTGGGCAACGAATTGGGTGTGCAAAATCGAGTTTGGTTAATCGCTAGTAAATTATTTTGGTTAATTGGTAAAGTTGGATCACTTAATTTTCGATTTTAAATTTAATTAATTATATTGGATAATTGATTGATCGGTTAATCGGAATATTTGGTTGGGTTCGGATAATGTTTTTTTTTTACTTTGCTTACTAAAAATATTAAATTTAATAGTATGGTAGAAAAAAGTAGGTCTGTAAACAAATCGAACGAACACGAATAAGGGTATGTTTATGTTCGTTTGTTTAATTTTAACCGAACAAGTGAATAAACACGAACAATTAAACAAACATAATTTATTGTTCGTGTTCGTTTGTTAAAATAATAAACGAACGCGAACGAACATTGGATATTGTTTAATTTTTTTCCTAAGAAATATAAAGTCTCGTACATTGAATATTTATTTAATTTTTTCTTTTTATTTCATATTTGTAATATATGTTTAATTTTTTATTATAATATTTTTGTTATGAAAAATAATAAATATAAATGGACATATGTGAATAGATTTAGACGAACATAAACGTACGAATTACCGAACGTTTACGAACGTAAATGAACGAACAAGCCATTTATTTGTGTTCGTTCATTTAATTAAACGAACATAAAATCGTGTTCATGTTCGTTCGTTTAATAAATAAACGAACATAAATGAACTTCCCGTCAAACGGTTTATTGAACATTTTGTTCGTTTATAACCCTAAAAAGTATATGATTTTTAAAAACTCGCACATGATTTTAATATATTTCTTAATACTATCAAGTTAAACTTCATAAAAATTAAACAACCATGACGTTTAATAAAAACAATCATAAAATATCATACACCAAAATCATCCAATAAAAAATCATAACCAAATCAACAATTTCACTTCCCTGCTTAACAGGCATTTCTCAAAACTGTGAACCATAATTAAGTAATAATTTTTTTTAAAAATAACTCTTACTGAAATCAAATTTTTCGGTTCGGTTAATCAAATTTTTTGATCGTTTTTAACTAGTATGTGTTGATTTTGTGTTAATAACACCGTTATAAAAATTGTTAATTGCTTTCAAACATTGATGTGTAATATGTAATAATATGACGTGGTATAAACAATAATTTGAGGTTAAAATTAGGATATTCAAAAAGTTTAAGGACCAATTTAGAATAAGAAAAATAATTTGAGGATGAAAATGGGACATTTAAATGCTTGGGGACCAATTTAAAATGAGAGACATAATTTAGAGATGTAATTAGAAGATTTAAAAGTTTAAAGACTAATTTAAAATAAGGGTCATAATTTTAAGGACTTGTGGTACATTAAGTCTAAAAATCGACATTTATCGGCTTAAAAGCAAAAGTTCATGAATGTTACCTTGGACACGGCTGTATAGGATTATATAATCTTTTTCTAACCTACTATAAATAATTCTCCCCTTCTTCGAGTTATCGTCTTTCGTTTCGGTCGACAAAAAAGATCACATGTTTTTTTCTGGAAACGCAGAAAAGAGAGAAAATAACAAACAAAACAGAAAATAGAATCCTACGAATTAAAATAATAAAGCAGATTTTAACCTAACAAGCTTTTCTGTTCAATTTTTTTGGAAAAAAGAAAAACTATCAGCTGTTCAGAAATGGGAGACGCGTATTGTTCCGACTGCAAGAAGCACACAGAGGTGGTTTTTGATCACTCGGCGGGCGACACGGTGTGTTCAGAGTGTGGGTTGGTGTTAGAGTCACACTCTATCGATGAGACATCGGAATGGAGAACATTCGCCAACGAGTCCGGCGATAACGATCCCGTCCGTGTCGGTGGTCCCACCAACCCACTTTTGGCCGATGGCGGTTTATCCACCGTAATCGCTAAGCCTAATGGTGCTTCTGGAGACTTCCTCTCGTCTTCCTTGGGTCGGTGGCAGAATCGTGGGTCGAATTCGGATCGCGGATTGATTCAAGCGTTCAAGACTATTGCTACCATGTCTGATAGGTATTTTGATTTTTTTTTTTTGTTTTTTTATTGATTTCTTGGAATCTGGTTTTGTTTGGCATTGTGGAGGATGTTTGGATGGTGACAATTTGTGGGCGACTATTGGGGGAAATGGATGTTGGGTTCATGGATCTTATTGATCCGAGGTTATCAGAGTTTTTTTTTTTTTTGATTGAGTTGAATGGATTAGGTGAGTTTAAGATGTCCATTGTTTCTGGTGACAAATAAATGGAAAGGCCATTGTTTGAGGGATTTTGATTTGTTTCATGATGTTTGGAAAAAAAGATGCTTCTCAGTTGTTGATGAAAACATTGCAATTATTGTTAGCTTGTCTATTTGTTTGGACTGGAAAAAATTGTTGAAAATGTTGTACGGCTGATTCTAGGAAATTAGAATTGGTCGGAAAGTGTTAGTTTAGAATTTTATTTTTCGTTAACCAGAACGAGTTGGAATCTATTTATACGAATTAGATGAATATGATGTTCTGAACTCTGTTGAATCCAGCTCAATGCAATCCAACTGAATATTAAGATCGCATTTCAGTCACTATTTTGCTCTCTTTAGGTGTAAAGATCTGTGTATTTACCTACTCCCTTCCCTTTCTCTATGAAGTAAGTTCTATGCTTGTAAGATAATAATTTACTACGAAATGTCACTTATTTGGTCAAGTTTATGTTTCAGGCTGGGTCTTGTTGCAACGATCAAGGTATGCTACCTATTTTTGTGTAAATATTATTCATATCTGGTGTTTTTGCCTGTCACCCTGGAATAGTGACATGCACATATGCACATAGACTTGTCTACTCCATTATTTTTAGTATTTCAAGCGTTTATATTATTGATACTAGTTGACATTGATGCCATAGACTAAATGGAAGTTTACTAGACTATGTCATTTCAGTTTCAATAATAACTTGAAGGAAAGTTTAAAGTGTAGCCTAATAGGCTTTATAAGAATGACTTGGTTGAAATTATCTTCAGGTATAAATAATGTAAACTTTGTGATAATGAGCTAATTGAAAGAAGGAAGATATGTAACTCGAATCTTGTGCATGAGTTGAAAACCTCAAATGCATACAAAAATGACCTTTATGTTGTAGTTCCCTTTCCCCAGTCTGTACATGAGCTGAAAAAAACTAAAAATTTAAAACTCCAAGCTTATGCTAGTATTGAAAACCAAAATACATATATGCGGTACCATAAATAGCTGTTGCAGCTCCCTCTCAGAGTCCCACTGTGCAAGAACAGAAAAAAGTTATGAAAATCTTCAATCCTTTGCATGAGTGGCAAGAAGCTTCCCTTGCTCTTAGTCATCTTCCGATGAGGAAAAAGAATAAGGTCCGGGTTGGTGATTAAGCAAGAAAGCATTTTGTTTATCAAACAAAATTGTTGTTAAGTGTATTGAAAGACTTCTACTATGTAAGTAAATCTGTATTATAGCTAATTAAGTAAAAGATTGTATAAATAATGAATATTGTTTGATTTATTTATGATATTACATATTATTTAACAATCCTTATGATGGATAAAAATGTACATTTTCAGTTTTATAAGAACCAAGAAGTTATCCCTAAATGTACCTGTTATTGACGAAAGTATCTATTGCATAGCAGCCAGGATACAATGCCCTTTATAAACTTCAGATGTTTTGAGTAACAAGGAGGAGAGAGGCCTCCTGCTTATAGTTTCTTTGCTATGCCTTTTTATGAGTAACAGAGTGATAAGCATTTAACACTCCAAAAATGAATTAACATCCCATTCCAATTGTTAAAATTTCCTTTTTTTAGTAATTGTTGCATGTGAAGGTTTTAAGAAAAGTAAAATAATCTGCTAAAGACCTACTGTACTAGAAATGATTCTTATCAGAGGTTTTGATTTGGAAATTCAAATTTTCCCCACTCTTAAAAGCTTTTAAATTTTTAGGGGGTCCATTTTTCAAAATTTACTGCATCTTCAGTAATATTTTTTCCCTTCATTTGGCAACTGAAGCTTGTACTCCACATCTCAATAATTGTCTTTAAATAATCACAATATAAATTTGTGCATGTTTATGCTTCTAAAAGAAAATAATTTGCAAGTATTTTTTCAGTTAATTTGAGAGTTTTCTGATTCATAGGAGCACCTTGTGCATTACACTTAAAATGTTAGCTTGATGACCTTTTCATTCTTTATTATGCTTTCCTTTTATCAATTTTCAAATGCATGAGATTTATGGTGCTTTTTCCATTGACTGAAGGATCGAGCCAATGAGATATTTAAGAAGGTGGAGGACCAGAAGTCTAGTAGAGGAAGAAATCAAGATGCATTGTTGGCCGCTTGCCTATACATTGCTTGTCGACAAGAGGACAAGCCACGCACTGTCAAGGGTATAACCTAAAATTCTTTTAACATCTGGATGCTTTGTGATTTATCTTTCCTAATATGTATGAGCTTCCTGAACCTGTGAATTTCAAATAGAAATTTGTTCTGTTGCCAATGGAGCTACAAAGAAAGAAATTGGCCGAGCAAAAGAATACATAGTGAAAACATTGGGATTGGAGACTGGTCAGTCTGTGGAGATGGGAACCATACATGCTGGTGACTTCATGGTGAGTTCCCTTTTTTCATTAAAGAGAAAGAAAAAATCTATAATTGTGCTTTCAGTTAATAACTGTGTTGTTTACTGCAGTTCCATTCTTGAATATTGTATTGTTCATTTATATGGTTGTCACTAACATTATTTTCTTTAACCATCAGAGGCGTTTTTGTTCCAATCTTGGTATGAATAATCAAGCAGTTAAAGCTGCTCAAGAAGCAGTTCAGAAGTCGGAGGAGTTTGATATAAGGTAGTTATTATTCTTTATATGCCTTTTACCTTTCAAACAAATTTTAGTTCAGTGTCCTATATGGCTTGGATTATTAGCCATGGACCTCTCTAGTTCACATAATTTGTAATTAGGAAGTGGGAATTTATGTTGATCAACTAACATGATTAAGAAGGAATTAGAATTTTTGAATAAAATATTGACATAAAGAGAAATAAGCTGATCACAAACTAAATGAGAATTGTGGTTGACATCTTGAAATAATTGCTATTGGTTGTTAAAGACAATTATAATTGAGGTGGATTATGAGGTATTGATGAATGAGATGCTAAACCTTTTGGAGACCTAGCAACTTTGGATATAATATGATTAAACTACAAGAACACGACTTGAGAATAACTCAAAACACGAGATAAAACATTACATGACAAAAAAACACCAATGTGTCAAAATAATGTAACATGTATTCCCTTGAAAAGATTATTAACATATTGAAATTCACATACAGTAATACCTTGAACAAGATTATTACATGTGAAAATATACAAACACGATACAGTAAGTGGATTTTTAAGTCATCCTTTGGGGATAGGGATGTTACTAAGAATCTTGGTGGTAGTAATTTTTAAAAAGTCATTACAGTTTTGTATTCCCCTTCCATGTTCATGCTGAATAGTTAACTCCTCAACCAAATGGTTAATTTAAGTTGGCTGTTTAGCTTTGGCGTATAATGGACTTTTTGATGATTTTGAAAGAAAAATAATTTGATCAGCCTTCTTGATATGATTCCATTGACTTATCACATCAATCATATTTTTGTCTCTTCCAATGTGTGTTTCAGCATAATAGTAACATCTTGCTTGTTTGCTGTAAAATAAACTTTCTTTATCACTTCATAAAGCACATTCTTGGAATGACTGAATGCTAAGCTTTCATTTTTTTTCTTTTTGCTTGTTAGTTATGGAATTAAAAATAATTCAAAAAAAATAGTAATTAGTCTTTCACCTGCAAACATGGTATAAGTGGTTTCTTCTGAGAGATTTTGCAAAAATATGGTTGAATCCAAAAGTTTGCTCCAGGTCTTCTCCAAGCTTCTGCACCCTCTCTCTATCTTTCGTGAATACCCCATCCCCTGCCTCCCCTCTTCCTTTTTCTTCTTATTTTTGCTCCATCATTGGTGTTTGTACTAGATTTCTAGACAGAAGAAAGATGAAGTTACTAACTTTGATGTAGGGATTTCTTCCTTTGAGGTCTTGCAGATTTTCTTATAAAATCTGTTGAGAACTGGGATTGTCATACCGAGATTTCTATTATCTTTTACGTATCAATGTATATATCTTCTGTACTGGTTTTGTTCACTTATGGCTTATAACTTTGTATAGGCATTGGCTAATAATTTATGGGACTTCTGCAGGCGAAGCCCTATATCAATTGCAGCAGCAGTCATTTATATTATAACACAGCTTTCAGATGATAAGAAGCCTCTCAGAGGTTTGATATTTACCATCTTTCTTTTCAAGTAAAAAATAAAAATAAAGATGCCTTGGAAACTACTTTTGTGTGCCTATATTTGTTCTGACAAATGCAGTTTAGGTTCTAATTTTGAATTATGCGACATGGGTGCATATTTGTCCATTAAAAATAATAAAAAGTGTGTTTAAATTCTTTTAGTCGGTACCATCATTCTATGGAAAATGAAAACCGTTGTGTGGGGTGCAGATATTTCACTTGCGACGGGAGTTGCAGAAGGGACCATACGAAATTCATACAAGGATCTTTATCCCCATTTGACAAAGATAATACCAAACTGGTATGCCAAGGAAGAAGATCTCAAAAACCTATGCAGTCCTTGAATTTGCAGGATGGACAGAAACGGAAATATGGAAACTTATAAAGAAAAAAAAAGAAGCCTCAAATTGGCTAAGTTGTGAAAATGAGGTATTTGTTTCTTTTCTATTCTTACAAGTAAAGTCAGAAGAGGAAGGGTGGAAGTATGGAAAAGGAGGTTTATGGTATTCACTATTCAGTGACAAAACTGAGTTTGAAATTCTTTTGATAAAGATATGGATATGTATGCGCATGTTATTGACTTGAATTTGTCCCCATAAATCAAGTCCGGTATTTTAATGTTTAAGTGTTAATTTAGATTAAATTATCTGAGATGATCTTGGTTTATCAAAATTTTGAACATTTTTATTTTTTATAAACAGAATATTTCATGCACGTGGATTTCTTAGGGATGGCAAAAATACCCGGCCCCGACCCGACCCGAGGTGCCCCGACCCGACCCGGCCGGGTATTTTTACTAAAATTTCGGGGATCGGGGCGGGGCGGGGCGGGGCGAGAAAAGCTTGAAGTCGGGGCGGGGCGGGTTCGGGTATTTGATAGAAATTCCCCGCCCCGCCCCGCCCCGGTATATTTTTATATTTTTATATATATTTTTATTATATTTATAAAAAATATCATTATATTTAAACATTTTTATGTGTTTTAAAGTTGTTTTTTGTTTTTGTTTTGGTTCGTACATTTTGTAAAATTTGTTTAGATGTTGTTCAAGTTTTAATATATTCGATTCTAACGGTCAATGATTCAAGTTTATTCTTTTAAATATGTAGTTTAACACGTGATAATTTAAAATTAGTTTTATTTTATTTTCTTATATAAGTTTGAAGTCCTTTGAAATTATAATTTGTGATTGTGGTGAAAGATTGATCGAATCTAACATTTACCGTCGACGAAGATTAATTTTTTTTTAATTTTTCGGGGCGGGTCGGGGCGGGGTCGGGTTTAAGGGTTATTGTATCGGGGCGGGGCGGGGCGGGTAAATTAATATTTTAATTCGGGGCGGGGCGGGGTCGGGTATAGTATCTTATAGGTCGGGACGGGTTCGGGGCGGCCAAAAACCCGCCCCGCCCCGCCCCGTTGCCATCCCTAGGATTTCTAGATATGTTTTGAGTTTAAACTGTTCATGTTTATTTGGCTAGATTTAACCTTTTTAACCTGTAAAATTGATCGAACCAGTTTGAGTGGTTCAACAAACAAAATGTAGGGATAAAAGGCAGAGAATAAGTGGAGATAAAAGAATAACTCCATCTCAATCAAATTACAATGCATTGCTGAAAACCCAAAGATTACGCAAATTAGGGTAGTTTAGATTTTGGGAAAATTTTAGAATCTAGGCCAAAAACTACAGTATTTAAGGACCTTACTATGTATTTATGGCGTTCACCTTGCTATGTGGAGGTGGCGAGGTCATGTGTATTGCACGCCTGCTAACTTTGCAAAAGTTGATTTTTTTTTTTATTTTTACCTACACCTCGCCACCTGCACATGGCGAGATCCAATCTCGCCACCTTTACACGGCGTGGTACTGTAGAAACTGACATATTCTCCAAAATTTCCCCCGAACAACCCTATCTTTTAAATAAAAATTTAAACTACCTTATTTTTCCAATTTTGCCTAACCAAAGATACGTTGGGCATGATGTTTATGTTTGTGTTACTGCATGAAGTGTATGACGTTTCAATTCTTTAACACAACAAATTTAAATTTAAAATTGTATCATTGTAACAAATTCATCACGTTTGGTAAATAGTTTTTTAAGTAAAAAAATTAGAGGTTTAAACTATTTTTAGAGTGATTAGTCAAATTAGTTAATTTAGATGTTTGTATTCGGAAGAAAAACTCTATTAATTGGGTAATACAATTAATCTAAACGAGGATCAAAAATATTTAAATATAAATGAGATCCACTATTTAGCCTAATGGCTAAGGATACTCATCTTACCCTCACTTTATGAGTTCGAATCTCGACATGAGAATGTAATATTTCTCTATTTAGTAAAAAAATATATTCAAATATAGAATAACCTGGTTAAATAGCAATGGACTTAAAGCTAGGGATGGGCACGGGTCAGGTTTCTGGCCCACTCAAACCCAACCCAACATTATTCTTTAAAAAATCCGACCAGACCCGAAAATAAATATGTTAAATCTGACCCGACCCGACCTATATAAAATAAATTAATTTTAGAGACCTAATTATAAAAAAATAGTTTTAAAGGACTTAATTGTAAAAAATTATAATTTAAAGTATTAAATTATAAATACAAATTCAATTTTAATGACTTAATTATTATATATATATATATATATATATAATTATTATAAATATCCTTAAAAAATTTTGGAGAAAATAACACTATTTGTCACGGGTCAAGTCGGGTCAAATATTTTCCACACTAAACCCGAACTCGAATTAACTCTTAACAAAACCCAACCTGAACCCGATTTTTTCATTAAAAATTTGATCTGATTGGGCCGGGTTGAATCCCATCGGGTCCGGGTAAAATGCCCATCCCTACTTAGAGCTAACTAAAAAGTAAATTAATAATGGAGATAGACGATTTCAACATAGTAAAGCTAAAATTAAGAAAACAATCTCCCATTACATGAGCTCTTTAAATTATGTTTACATATGGAAATTATGCATACCATACCGATATCCATGAGCTTAAGAAACATGGTAACCAAATTTGGAGTTAATAGTTCAAACCCACATTTGTAGACTTTTAAGAGATTCCAGCCACATGTACACAAAACAAATACATTACAGAGATGCACACAAGACACGGTTAAATGAGTAGCTATAGTTAAAATCGACTAAACTCGTTCAAATGGAACATCCATTACCAACAACCGTCTAATATCTCATTGATAAGCAGGGTCTGCCTCATCTCCAAACCACCACCACCAACTTGTTTTACAAGCTTCTGGCAAACTTTTCGTATAAATCACGTGGCCAATTCTGATGCATATTATTTGCAAGGAAGGTTGCAATCTGCAAAGACCAAGATAGCCCTTCATCAGCCGCACAAATGATAAACTAGTTTTTTTTTTGTTTATGTTTTCCCTTATCATAAGGGGGTTGTAAAGTTTGGGTTGTTCGCTTTGTTGTTTCAGAAAGCACCAATCCAGAGTCATAGAATAAGAGCCCGAATTATACACCAATTTCGGATAATGGAAACCGAGATTGCTACTTAAAAATACCAATATTTACCTTTGATCTCATTGCACGAAGTGACCCATCTGTATCAGTCGCATTGTCCAAACAAGTTAGAGCAACCTTTAGCAAGTCTGGCACACAAGCTTGGACATGATGAGACAAATTCTGAAACACATCAGGAGTAATATCGGGTGCTCGTGGATCCAATGGAAGGAATGGAAGTCTGGCAACTTCCCTTAGAGCATCAAGATACTGGCCAAGTCTTGACAACTTGTGGATAGATAGTATTGCCTCAAGCTGTCGCAATACAGTTTGCTGCTCCAAAACATTTTCCCTCTCTTGGAGACTAAAAAATAAATCCAAGTTACAATGATGTCCAGAGAAAGCAGGAAGATAAAACAGTATAAAAATAAGAGATATACATCAATGAAAACAACTGAGAAAAAGGTCACTGAAATATCCCAACCTCGCCAAGATTGCATTGAATGTGCCAAAACTCAAGAAGAAATTGTTAAGAAATATCTAGTAGCAACATAAGAATTGTTTCTAAAAGAAAGCATCCCACATTTGTTTTTGCCAATCAAAAACAAATCCCACACGATTCGATATTTATTAGTCAAGCTCATACTAAATACATAAATCACAGACTATAGGACTGCAAATTTACAAATTTGACACTATATTTTCCAAATTCCCAAGTGAGCAAATCATTGTCATGGCAATTGCTACCAAATATAGGCACATGTAGTAATTTAACATGAAGATAGTTCAAGACTAATAACTGGAGCTTAATCTCTTTCTTTTGGGGTAAGCTGTCTGAGTGTTAGCAAGAAAATAAGTTAAATGGTTTCTACAAAGCATTTATCAGAACGTAGGACACCACTATAAGTAAAAATACCAGCAGGCTTGTGATACCAAACAAGTATATCCTAACATTTGGAACAGCCAAATTTTAATAAAGAACAAGTGAAAACTTGGAATTCAAACAACCTGACTTCAGGATAATATTTGAAAGTCTCCAAGATCTCATTGCCAGAATGAATGAGACCTGCAGTTTGACTCTCACCATCGAATCTACCACGCGTTAGAGCACAAATTGCTTCAGAGAGGCACTTATTTACTGTATCCAATGCCATAGAAAATGCCCCAATTCTCTTCTGAATCTCTATAGACTGAAGTTGGAGAAAAGATATATCAAAGAAAAAAAAACAAATAATATTAATAAATAAAAGAAACTAAGGTCAAACGTGGAACCCAGATACAACATTAAAGCAACGCCAAATAAGTTGGAACAGGACAGGATATAGAAGAGAGCAATCAGACATAAAGATAATATCTAGAGGGAAAACAATGACTAATAAAACATGACAGATAAATGAGGGAAACGATATGACAAGGAATCAACATGACAAACACTAAATACCAAAGATTGTTGTTCGGATTTGTCAACATTCACCAAAACTCCAGCTTCAATTTAAACAAAGTCTGCATTTCCAAATGTGAAACCAATTACCAGAACCATAAAATTTGGCATACCAAAGAGAGACTTACTTTGTCATACAGCCCAGCATCTTGACACTGGCGGGCAGCTTCAAGCAGAAACTGTTGTCTTGATTTATGATCAGTCAAAAATCGTCCGAGTTCACCTTCCTCTCCAGCACCTCTTGAACCAAGTAAAAAATAAATTCCACCATCTCGTAACAATAGCTCGGTAAGAAGCTGCTTCAGCATTAAGTTCCTCTGCCTTTGTTGATCCATACTACCTCTCCCAGTCCACGCCACATGTCCACCGCCCACTGCAGCAGCAGCCAGTGCATAATATTCTAGAGCCATTTTAAGATTACCAAGACGTAGGTGCATAGAGCCATACTGCCTAATAATGCTGGATGCTTCGGCATAAACATCCATCACCCCAGGTTTCTGTCCAGCTCCAGCACCTTCAGAGAGGACGCCATTGTCTGCTAGCACAATTGCTATGTGGACAGCATCAATGTTGTATTCTTCATCACCTGCTTCTTTAGACAAATACGAAATAGCCGATATCAACTGGATACTTAAAAGCAAGACATACGGGTATACTAGAGGGTCCTTTCCATTTTTTGTGTAATATGATGGCTCAAATTTGTTTAGGTAAGCTTGCAAATCATCCAGACTGTATGGTACTAAACCCTCATTCAGAATGACTGACGAGGTTCCACCAGGAAGGTCATGTACTGCAGCCAATATGAACCACAGGAAATCCTCTATAGTACTAAAAAGTGATGGTAGATCTCGGAGGAGACGGTCAATCTGCCTGCGAGAACCAGATATGATAGCATAGAGCAGCAATTTTTTCTTATCATATGCAGCTCGACCAACCCGATCACCCATTCTGAACATTTTTTCGCACTCTTCTGCAGCAACAACTGCAGTATCCAGTGGAACCATGCCTCCACTGTTAATCCACTCTGTAAGCTGTCAAAAAAGAACTAAGTAATGCTAATTGTGAAGCCTAAAGGACTGAAAAGTATATAATTAGTACCAGCGGAGCAAATTGATGAGATGCGCGGGATGATAGGGCAATTTGTCTTGCTTCATCATAATAACCAGACCTCAAGCAAAAGTAAATCTGTTACACAAAAAGATTGGATTCTTAGTGAAACTTAGTCATTTGGGAAGGGAAACAAGGATAAAATATCGGTGAACTCCCTTACACCCGTTATTTGAATCTTTCCCACACTTAAGGATATTTTCATAATTTTGCTACGAAAACCTAATGGAAAGCGCATTAGGGTGCTGTGCGAGAAACATCCAAATAACAGAGAGTGAATTGGAGTTTACCCAAAATTGTAAATGAACCAAAGCTTATTTGGAAAACGAAATCAGGGAAAGAAAGCATATTCATCATTTATATTTTTGAACAGAGCTCCTTTTCATACAATCATGTAAGCAAAGATTTAACACTTCAAGGCACAGTAAAAGCATCCATATCTTATGTCTCAACTATCTTGAACAAAAGAGCATACAATTACTTTAACAAATAAAAAGGAAGCTAAATTGGAAGAGAAACTGGAATATTTGAAAACTCTGCTCCATAATTTATAATGAAATTGAAAAAATAACATTAAGATAATAAATTACAAGTCAAAATCCAGATATCTTACACCTTATAATAGACTTTTCATCAGGAATTTAGCTTTAAATAAAACAAGTAGAATTAAATAAAACCTGTTGCCAAGTAGTATCAACAGGAGGCTGCCTTTGAGCATCACCAGCATCAAAATCCAGAATTCCATAATCCCTCAAACGAATCTGGACAGACAGAAATCAACTTCTAAATACAGAACATTAACATGATAAAGTTGAACAATCAATTTTAAGCCAAATAGCAACAAGCAGACCCGAAGAAAGGCGCGAACTCTATGCAAATTTCCAACAGCTCCACCAAGAGCAGCCTGCATTGAGGTCAAAGAACAAAATATCAGCTCTGATACCAGTTCTGCAGATGAGACAAGTTACAGCAACATGGAAGACTACTTAATTCATCCCATGAACAAAGAAAACAGAAAACAACAGAAGAATTTTGAACAGAAAAGTTGTTTGCCGTAAATATTACAACCAAGAATGGTTTCAGCATTTGTTAACAGCAGAAAATTAATAAAATGTTGCAATAGAAGATTCTTACTTGAGCAGGATGGCTTTGTAAAGTATCCATAATGTATTTCTCATGTCCCCATTCTAGGTGACGTCTCGCCCCAATTACTAATGACATCTTTCTTGAGACACTCCGTTGAATTGTTGAATCCTCACCCATCAATGTCTGTCAGAACATTTCGTTTATCAACAATTGTATATCTGACAGCAAGAAGCATGAGTAACAACAGTATGTAACATACCTGAATAAGATGCCACAATTTCCGCATGTTAACTGATTTGCCACCATATGCTTCAGAGCCCAAACTATCATAAGCAGCCTTAAAAGCAGTGGCAGGCTAAAACAAATATGCACAGTTAACAATCATGAATTAATATTTGTAATACTAATAACAACAACAAAGGATTCAGACAAAAATGTACAATCAACTCAGTGCAGAAAAGGTTTCAGACAAAAATGAGAAAGATGGACAAGGACGGGAGTGTATAATAACCACATAAGAGGTCCATGCACAAACACACATAACACATTACTATTAAAGAAGCAAATACAAAAATTCTCAGGATATTCCAGTTATAATGACTTAGGAAAATGGCACAACCAATTTTTATAACTTGAAAGGAAAGCCTATCACCCTTACTTTAAATGGCAAGCCCTTTTGTCTTGCATTGTTCAGATTTCTAACAACTTCAGCATATATTGACATTTTTTTCTCAACAACCGGCTTGCTAGCTAAAGGTACAAGCTCCATGCCTGAAGGACCTGATGAAACCAGAGAACCAGAAGCCATGGAAACTATTTGACCAGAATGAGAACCACTAATGCTTTTATCAATCATGTTAATCTTAGGCAATGTTGAAATCCTGCTCAAGCTCTGTAAGAAGTCACGTTTTTCCTTTTGCCAGTCTTCCTGCAAGGCATTAGACACCACCATCAATCAATCATGTAAAAGCAAAAATATACCGTCTGTCCTAATCATCATCAATTTGTTAATAGTTATGCTTTATAATATCAAAAAGTTTTATCATGTCTTTTGGTGCTACATAACTACTTGATAATCAAGAAACCCACAGATCAAATTATATGTAGAATATAAAATATATACAATTCCTATTAGAGAAAAAAAAATACAGTAAATATTCTTCCCTTACACTCAAAACTCAAAAGTGGATGATACAAACCTCCAACACTTTCATCATATAATCATTAAAACTTCGGAGGTTATCCTTTTGAGCTTCTTGGATGGACGAAACCATTGCCATTTCATGAACCTGGAAACAAAAAATTCCAAAAAATAACTTCAAAATTAAGCAGCAGAAGTCTGTTGAGGAGTGACCAAGTGGCAGAATTTACTTGAAAGATAAACAATACCAGCTACGTTACTTGTGGGGATAAGATTCAAACAGAGCATATGTCCAGCACAGGCATACTCAATTTTTTTAGGTTTTATTTGTGGAAGTATCTCCATACTCATGTCCAAATATGTTAGGCATGGGTATCAGACACAGGTACTTCAATAAAAATGAAGAGTTTGAGTAACATAGGATGCTAGTACAATAGTACAAAAAAGTGAAGACTAACTCAAATTAGCAACATCCAAGACAACTTACTCTATGTTCTAAAATGATGATCACATGAATATATACTGAACAACCTGATGATTACAACAGGGCAAAAATACATAACAGCACAGCACCTGTGCATTATATACCCTATGCAATTTCTGCCACCAAAAACACAAATGAAAACTGAAGTACCTCCACAACCTGCTTTATAGTAGCTAATCGAATACATCTAATTTTAAAATTTTATAAAATAAAGTTTCCTTTCACCAAGCACCATAATGAAAATCTATAATCATGCCAAGCCCCCTCCGATAAAACCAACCATAAACACAAAAGAATGATATAAACAATAAATACAATAGGGAAACAAGTTACAAACCAAGAAATATTATCAAACACCAGATGTGACTTCTTATGGAAAAATGTATCCTTAACTTTCCTGTATAGAAGGGAAATTACAGCCCTGGATGGCAGGAGGCCAGGAACAAGGGTTAGCAACCCAGCCCCCCAGGGATTCCACCCCTTTGAAAAAAGTACCCATTTTGCATTCAAAAGAAAACTAACATGTGCAAGCAGTGAAAACAACTTGAAAGTATTTCATTGGTACCCATGTGAAAAAAGCACCCATTTTGCATTCAAAAAGTACCCATGTGAAAACAACTTGAAAGTATTTCATTGGTTCATAGTACAACAGTCTAGCTCTACATATAAGAAAAATATCATTGTAGCAGGCCATGCTTATTGTGAAAACAAATATCTTTTCCTCTCTGAATCTCTACTTCTATTTCTATCCTTTCCATTTCTCTATTCCTCCCGATTTCTGCAGATTTCAGCTAACGTGCAGGAAGGTTCATAACAAAATCCTACCTCCTAAGGGAAAAGGTTTGAAGAAAAATCCATTTTGCATGCAAAAAAGTATACAAATGTTCAAGCAGTTTAAATAATTCCATGCTCTATCTCATTGTTTTAATCATACTGAACTCAAAAGTCAAATTGCAATAATTCCCTTGTGCATAACTGCTGCATACTCTAACGTGAAAGAAATGTAATTAGCCAGGGAACATAGCAGTGATTGACCATTGTAAATGAAAATGAAATTATAAGCATTAAATTGGAAAGGCTACCTGCTGCAGATACTCCTCAACACTTGTTGCTTCAACAGGGAAAACATCCTCAAATGTTGTCTAGGAAAAAATGAAAAATGAGAGGGAAAATGGTTTGAGGTTAGAGAAAAAGTGAATAAAGAACTATGAAAGTAAAACATAGGATCTCAAAGCAAGATCGTGAAGCAATCTATTGAAAAGCTCTCCAAATTGAAAACCTTAGTGATGTCATGCATTTAGATACCACAGTAGCATTATACAATAAAAATCAAAAGCAGGAATCAAATATCGATTAATAATAGCCTATATAAAAAATGCTAATATCTACTCCCTCAATATTCATTAAATATAGCCATCTAAAAACAGGGAAAACTACAAAAGATTTTAAATGATTATTGAGTACCCGCAGAAGCTTAGTTGCCATAAATCAAAATCTGGAATATAAGATATACTTACCTTCAATTCAAAAGACTGCAGGTCGCGTGTAAGCTGCTCAGCATTGATTCCCTCACGTGCAAGTAACCTTAAAATGCAATTATTCCATTAGGTAAACAAGAAATCTGGAGAAGTAAACGAAAGATAACCCCTCATATTGTAATTTAAAACCCAAGTCTGCAACTAACAACTTCCTCTCACTTTCTAAGCCAGCATTCTTTCAGTTAAATGTAAAGTGAATACAAGAATTAAAAACCTAGAATTACCGTGTGGCAGCAATAGATTGAGAAGGAGCCTCAGTTCTTAAGGTTTTCGCCTTGAGTTTCTTCGACAGTGCTTCTAATTGATCCAAGTTTCTCTGAATAAATATAATTGATGAAACAAAAGTCATCAGAAACCAGATGAACAGACCTATACTATTAATAAATTTCTTTTGTTCTTTCAAGTAATAATCTCAGTAGAGATGCATACTAACTTAAGCTTCATTTAGTTAAAAGAAAACAATGACAAAACTCCAATTGTTTGGACAAGCAAATAAATAAACCTCCAACGAAGGTTTTTTTATACTAATATCAAAGATTAACTCGAATGTCTTTAAATTTCAGAGACATTTATAAAAACACCACTAAAACTTATTGAAAAAAGCAAGGATATTGTAAATTCATTCAATATCACCATAATAATGCCTAATATCAGTTATATCAATAAATAATCGATATTAACATACATATCAAGATCCTCAAACAATGGAAAAAAAGACAGTTAGAGTGAATATTATGGATATCATAACTCATGCTTCCATCCAAGACAAACAAATCAAGATGGCCTAAATGGGGAGAATATCTTATATTATTATAATATAACGGATGAACAAAATTCAAATTCATAGTTAAATGTAAAAGCAACAGTACATATTTCGATTATGGTGTGTTCCTACATTTTGTTGGCCAAAATGTCTATAGAAGATGTTCCTTAACCTCCAGACTGTGTCTCTGAAAAGCAATATTCTGATGAAGAAAATGAATCCACATTAATGGCTGATTACTTGGTGACAAAATAAAAAATTAAATTGATTTCCTATTCTCCAATCCAACTACATATTAAAGCAATTAACATATACCGCTAAATAAGTTCCTTTCTATCTCAATTTTCCAACATTAATAGACATCTGAAATTCAAATTCTTGATTTTTTTACTTTTACTTAATTTAGCAGAGCACATAACTAGAGCATTGCAAGATTGATGATATAAACCACATCAGCTGAATTAATCTCAACAAGAAAACATATACATGAAAATGGATTGGTTCTTTGTCGATAGTAAAACTTCCTCAATCATTATAACAGATGATAGAGATGAACCAGACAATTAGTACTGGACTGACATTTAGCCGAGCTTTTTGCTCTCTATTCTCTTGAACAATGTAGAATCACAGAACCCAAAACTCCTAACTTCTCGTTATTCTAGCACATTTTCTCACGACCAAAGAGTAAAGGAGAGACAAAACCTTAATCAGACTTGATTAAATAAGTTCCTTTCTATTTCAACTTGCAACAGAAAAAGAAGTGAAGATGTCAGGATTTTGACAGTATTTTCCTGTTCCAAAGCTGCAAAAATCCAAATATAGCACTACATTTGTGACTGTGACAAGCAATTCACGGTCCTTAGTCACATTAACTATTTCTCCTCACTTTCCACAATTCTAAGGCGCCGAATGAACAATTAACAGTTAAATACATCCAGTCAAAAGTATAGAGGATAAATTGGGTTCTCAACTCATAATACTGGAAAATGTTTCTGATTTCCTCATCATTTCCAGAACATATGAACCATTGAAGACTCCCCACACTTCGATACCGTCAAAAGGAAGAAAAAAACAACCAAAGCCTAATTGGTTTCTCTTCTACCAACATTGCTCGAGTCATTAAAAGGCTAGGGATCTGGACTCTGGTCTTAGCTCCATTTTTCATTGAAAAGGAAAAGTGAGTGAAGAGAGAAGAAGAGAAAGAAAGCACCTGAAGAGGAGGAAACTGAGCAGAAGGAGCAGCTTGCTCGAGAAGCTTGGAGGAAGAATGGAGAAGATCGGTCCAGCTACTCATGTCTTGCTCGCTCGCCATTGCTAAGCTCTCCGTTCTCATCTAAGAGGGGAAATGTCGAATGTGGGTTTTAGCATTTTATACTAAAACCCTAAGTTAAAAAAAACGGGAAAGGCTTAGGTGAGTACCTTACATTTATGTAGAATTTGTTAATAATTTAACTACAACTAAAAATTTTACTAAATGAATAACACAAATTCTTACAAAATAAGGTAAAGAATTTAGGTTACAGCTGTAGCATTTTAGCTTCATTCTAAAATGTCTCAATGTAAAACAACCCTAAAAAGCAGCCATTTTTTCGGCTCTATGGACTTGTGGGATATGAGTATGACCGGGTTGGTTTAGTAATTCCCTCAGTCTTTTGTTTTTTTACATCTCTTTTTTCTTATTCCGAACTTAAAAGAGTGGGTTCAGTGTTTAGTAAAAAAATCAAATTTGACTTTTATTATTTTTAATTTAATTTGATTTTTATAAAATTGCGATCAATTAAAACCTCATAATTTAAATCTAAGTTAATTAAATTCTTTAATAATATTAATTGTGTTGTGAATAATGTGAAAACAAGAACAAGAAGAAATAGGAATAAAATAGGATGAGAGAAAAGAAAGAGATTTGTATTATTCTGAATATTGACTTGTGTACAATGCCTTCAGTAAATCATCTATTTATAGGCATAAGAAGTACATATTACATTAAACTCTAATTAATGTAGATAATAATCCTAATGATAAAATAATTCAAATCTCCTTTGATAAAGTCCTTATCATGATAGACATCCACATAGATAAATATTCATAACACTCCCCCTTGGATGTCTATGAAGACAGTGTGCCTCGTTAAAACTTTACTAAGGTAAAAATCCCGTAAAAAAAAATCTTTAGTAAAGGAAAAGAGTACACACATCTTTAATACGCATAACATGTTGCCTCATTAAAAACCTTTCCAGGAAAACCCAATGGGACAAAACCATGGATAAGGAAAAGAGTACAACGCGTATTTTGCTCCCCCTCATAAATACATCATATAAGATCTTTGACACGACGCAATCCGATATTATAAATTAACTTCTCAAATGGAGCAGTAGGGAGTGCCTTGGTAAATAAATCTGCCAAGTTATCACATGAACGAATCTGTTGGACATCAATGTCTCCATTCTTTTGTAGATCGTGAGTGAAGAAGAATTTTGGGGAGATGTGTTTTGTTCTATCACCCTTTATGTATCCTTCCTTAAGTTGGGCAATACATGCCGTATTATCCTCATATAAGACCGTTGGAGCTACTTTTCCAGAATGTAAACCACAATTTTCGCGAATATGATTGGTTACAGACCTTAGCCACACACATTCACGACTAGCCTCATGTATAGCCAAAATCTCAGCATGATTAGAGGAAGTAGCAGTAATTGTTTGTTTCATTGAGCGCCAAGAAATTGTTGTACCACCGTATGTAAAAACATAACCAGTCTGTGATCGAGCATTATGAGGATCAGATAAGTATCCTGCATCCGCAAAACCAACCAATTCTGTTTTGGATAGATTAGAGAAAAATAATCCCATATCTTTCGTACCTTGAAGATAACGAAATATGTGTTTGACCCCATTCCAATGTCTTTGGGTTGGGTATGAACTAAATCTTGCCAACAAATTGACAGCAAACGATATGTCAGGTCGTGTGTGACTAGAAAGATACATTAATGCACCAATAGCACTTAAGTATGGCACTTCTGGACCAAGAATATCTTCATCCATCTCTCGAGGACGGAATAGATCTTTGTTAACATCAAGTGACCTAACAACCATAGGAGTGCTCAATGGATGTGCATTATGCATGTAAAATTTCTTTAACATTTTTTCTATGTATGTTGATTGATGCACAAGGATTCCATCCTTTAAGTGCTCAATATGTAATCCAAGACAGAACCTTGTTTTCCCAAGATCTTTCATTTCAAATTCTTTCTTTAAACATTCTACTGTCAATGAGATCTCTTCAGGAGTCCCAATAATATTCAAATCATCAACATACACAGCAATAATAACAAATCCAGAGCTAAATCTCTTAATAAAAATACATGGAGAAATTGGATCATTCTTATAGCCTTCTGCTAATAAGTATTCACTGAGGCGATTATACCACATGCGCCCAGATTGTTTTAATCCATAAAGGGATCTGTTCAATTTGATTGAATAATATTCTCGAGAACTTGAATTAACTGCTTCAGGCAGTTTGAAACCTTCCGGAAGTTTCATATAAATATTATTATCAAGAGGCCCATACAAATAGGCTGTAACAACATCCATTAAGCGGAAATTAAGTCTCTCTTTTATTGCCAGACTAATCAAAAATCTAAAAGTGGTTGCATCCACCACTGGGGAGTATGTTTCTTCATAATCAATTCCCGGTCTTTGTGAGAATCCTTGTGCAACCAAACGAGCTTTATATCTCGCAATTTCTCCTTTTTCATTTCTCTTTCTCACAAAAACCCATTTATACCCCACAGGTTTTACACCTTCCGGTGTACGGACTACAGGCCCGAATACTTCTCTTTTTGATAGAGATTTTAGTTCAACTTCAATTGCCTCTTTCCATTTTGGCCAATCATCTCTTTGCTTACATTGTTCAATTGACAATGGTTCATGATCCACATTATCATTCAAAATCTCTAGTGCTATATTGCATGCAAAAGTATTATCGACGTCGATTTTGTTTCGGTTCCACTTGTTACCAGACATGACATAGTTTATTGAGATCTCATCATTATCAGGTACCTGATTCATGTCTAATGTCTCTTTTGGAGACCTTTTAATCTCTTCTCGAGATTTTTCATAATCCATCGATTCCTCGATTAGACCATCACATGATATAGCTCCTTTTCTTTTCCGAGGATTTTTATCTTTGGAACCTACTGGTCTACCACGCTTCAGGCGTGCGTTTGACTCATTAGCAACTAGAGTTTGTCCTTCTGGGACATCAATCTTAATCAGAGCATTCACAGATGGTATATGTGACTTAGTCACTTTTTTAGGGTCAGCAAAAGCATCTGGCAATTGATTTGCTAAGTTTTGCAAATGAATTATCCTTTGAACTTCTAGTTCACATTGTTGGGTACGTGGATCAAAATGAGATAACGATAATTCATTCCAACTTATTTCTTTTCCCAGCTGTTTATTTTCTCCCCCTAATGTTGGGAAAACTGACTCATTAAAATGACAATCGGCAAATCGAGCTGTAAATAAATTCCTCGTCATAGGCTCAAGATATTTAACTATCGAAGGGGATTCAAAACCGACATATATTCCCAACCTCCTTTGAGGACCCATCTTTGTGCGTTGTGGTGGAGCAATCGGAACATATACCGCACATCCAAAAATTCTAAGATGAGAGATATTTGGTTCCTGACCAAAAACCATTTGTAATGGGGAGATATTATGATAACTTACAGGCCTGATGCGAATCAATGATGCTGCATGTAAAATGGCATGTCCCCATGCAGAAATCGGTAGTTTTGACTTCATTAGTAACTGTCTTGCAATTAATTGAAGTCGTTTGATAAAGGACTCTGCAAGACCATTTTGTGTATGAACATGCGCTACAGGGTGTTCAACACTTATTCCAATCGACATGCAAAAATCATCAAAACTCTGAGAAGTAAATTCACCAGCATTATCAAGACGAATTGTCTTTATAGGGGAATCTGAAAAATGTGCTCGTAATTTTATCAACTGAGCAAGTAACCTCGCAAATGCCAAGTTGCGGGTTGATAGCAAGGATACATGTGACCATCTAGTCGATGCATCAATTAAAACTAGAAAATATCTAAATGGTCCACAAGAAGGGTGTATAGGCCCACATATATCACCATGTATCCGTTCTAGAAAATTGATAGACTCATAATTTACTTTAGCTGGTGATGGTCGAATAATTAGTTTGCCTTGAGAACAAGCATCACATGAAAAGGCATTACTTTGAAGAATCTGTTGGTTCTTCAATGAGTGACCACATGAATTGTCGATAATTTTTCGCATCATAATCGAACCGGGATGGCCTAACCGGTCATGCCAAATAATAAAGTTATCGGTAAACTTATAGTTTACAATAGCATGTGCTTCAATTGCACTAATTCTTGTGTAGTACAATCCGGATGACAGTGCATGTAATTTTTCTAAAACTTTCTTATTGCCTTGAGTTATACTTGTAATATAGAGATATTCAGCATCTCCTTGGCAATTACTCTCAATATGATATCCATTATTGCGAATATCTTTAAAACTTAATAAGTTTCTTTGCGACTTTGGAGAGTATAGCGCATTATGAATATGGAATAGAGTTCCATTTGGCAATAACATATTTGCTCTTCCGGAGCCTTCTATAATATTAGCACTTCCGGATATAGTACTCACATTATTCCCTTGCATTGTTAAATGGGAAAAAAAATTTCTTGTGCTTAAGTATAGTATGAGTACTTGCACTGTCCGCTAAGCATAAATCGTCACCATTTTTGACGGATTGTATTTGAGACGGAACCATATTCTTCAAAGAAAAATAAAATAAATATTACAAAAATATTCAAAATATAAACAAAATAAATAACATCCATGAATTTTATTCTTATATATATAATTCCTAATAAAATATTATATCTTTCTAACAAACTTTTCCTAAAATAATAATAAACATAAACAAAACAAAAATAAATAAAAATCAAATATTCTTCTCAGGGGAAATAAGGAAATCATTAACATCTATATCTGTAAAGCCATAATCGCCATTGCTAGTGCCAGTAATGTCATAATCATCTTTGCCAAGGCCATAATCATCTTTTTCATTGATATAAGCAAAATTTGTTTCAACTTTCTTTCCTTTACCATTGATTGACTGTTGGTAAAGATCCACAAGATGCTTTGGCACACGGCAAGCACTGTAACGCCCCGGTTTTGGGCTTGGAAGTCTTGAGCGTTGACCGGTTGGTCAAAGTGCTGTTCGAATCGTAAGAGGTTAAATTAGGAAAGCCTAGTTCGGGTTGCATTAAAAATATGGAAAAATGTTCTAAAATCATCTTTTAATATAAGTAAGTGAACTGTGAAATCAATTTTGGAAAATGAGTTTCGGAAATGTGACATTTTGGCTAGTGACCAAAATGTAATTTTTGAAAGTTTGGTGGCTATTTTATAAAGGGTTGAAACTTTGAATCTTTAAGGAGCTATTTACCCAAAGGGAGTTTCTCCAGATTTTTCTAAGATATTTTAACACATAATTCTGATTTTTAAAGTAAAACAAAAGGAGGGAAAATTCATTTTAGTCATTTTCTCATCTAACTTCCAATTTTCTTTCTATCTTTTTCTCTCAACCCAAACACTCAATTTCCAGAGATCTAAATCTGATTTTCTCACCTAAAATCCTTCTTTCAACTCTCAATTGATTGCAAATCATTGTGTCTTCAAAACCTCTTCAATTGCTTCAAGTTTCTTCAAGCTTTTCAATTCCAAAAAGAGGAGAAACTCAAGTTTGGAGGTAAGAACGTCCTTCTCCTCTGAACTTCAAGTTCTTTAATGAAATTTCTAAAGTTTTCAATCCTAATTTGATAATTGATTAAAGGTTTTAAAGTTGATTTATGGATCTTGGCTAATTATGCAAGATTTTGATGATTTCACATGATTTTCGTTTGATCTGTTAAATCAGTGTTTTGAGGAGTGTTTTTGATGTTAAATGATCATTAAATTGATGTGGAAATGAGTCTTGATTGATGCAATCCCGGATAGGTTGGATTTCCTAAGTTTAGCTTGTGTTTTAAGGTAGCTTTTGTGGTGATCTTGGTGATCTGATGTTGCTGGAGGTATAAGGATGCTTATAGGTTGTTTTTAGATGTGTGTTGATGTTAATGGAAGTGAGGTTTTGCTGGTTTGTGGCTGGGCTTTGTTTAGAAGTGTTTCGGATGCATTTTCGGTTGTGTTTGATGGCCGAAAATGGAGGTTTTGTGAGAGCAGCGAGTTTAGATGCTTTCATTGAAGCAATTAATGCATGATGATGCATTAATCCTCTGCTTAAATGTGTTGAAACTGGGGAGGCATCCTTGGATCCAAGAATTTTTGATCCGGAGGCTTGATTTGGTGCTTTGGCTTGAGGCAAAGTGGTAATCGGTGAGTGAAAATGGATTTACAGCTTTAAAACCAAGGGTTGAAGGTTTTGGGAGCTTAGTTTAAGTCTAAACAACTTTGCTAAGCTCAAGTGTAAGTTTTCGGATTACTCTTGATGTGGTGGCCATGTTTTGGTGCAATGTAAAATGATGATTTTGCATGATTGTTCACTGTTTTTGAAAGCATGTTTAAGCATGATAATTGCTGATGTTTTAGCATGATATATGCTGATGTTTAAAGCCATGTGTTGAAGGTGACTCTAGGTAAGAGTACCTTGTTTTTATGCATTGTTTAAATGATGATTTAATGCTTTGAAATGCATGATGAAATGGCTTGGTTTAATGCTTTAAAACAGTGGATTATATGATGTATAAAGTGTATATTGGCAAGTGATGGTTTGTAAAAGTGAAGGTCACTAAGGTGGTTAAAAGTCCTTGAGTGAGCCTTGTTACCTAAGATCATCAAGGTGTTTAAAAGTCCTTGGATGAATCTTGTTGCGGACACTAAGGTGGTTAAAAGTCCTTAGGTGCTCCTTTCCATGGTGTTTAAAAGTCCATGGGGCCAAGGTGTTTAAGAGTCCTTGGGGCCAAGGTGTTTAAAAGTCCTTGGGGTAATTCAAGCTACGGACACAAAGGTGGTTAAAAGTCCTTGTGTGGTCCACATTCATGGTGTTTAAAAGTCCATGGCCAAGGTGTTTAAAAGTCCTTGGGGCCAAGGTGTTTAAAAGTCCTTGGGGAAAGTTATTGAACTTGATTTCATAAATGAAATGTATCACTTGAGCCAATATGACATGTATAGTACATTGAGATGCATGAGATGCATGTTTTAATGTTTATGTTGAAGCATGAGATGCTTGATTAAATGAAATGTGGAAGCATGGGAATTGCTTGTTTTTAAGTATGCTTTGAGCATGTGTAAGGTTGAATATATGCATGTTTTGCAAATGGTTTTAATTGCATTATTGAATGGTTTTTAAAGAGCACTCCTCACTAAGCTTTGGCTTACGCTCTCTCGTTTTCTTGATTCAATAATGCAGAGCATTAGAGTACATTGAGGGCAGCAAGAGAAGGCAAGCAAACAAGTTCAAGTAAAGCTCAATGTATGGAAGGTTTTGTTAAACATTTTAGCTTTTGGTTGATTTGGCAATGGGGGACCAATGTATATGTTTTGGGAGGTGTTTGAGACTCCCTATGGTTGTTAAATGTTGTGGTGATTGCTGGATTTTGGATTGATTTCCTATTGCTTGCTTATGAAGGTTTATTGGTTAAATGATAGCTTAAGTAGGAAGCATGCCTATAGAATTGGGGCTTTTTGCTTGTGAGGTTGTTTAGTTGAATTGATGATGCTTATATGTCCTAAATGTGTTTAATTGCATGCTGGTAAAGTTTGGTAGCATTTGGAGCATGTTTGAGTGGTCAATTGCATGATTTGGTTTGCTAATTTGCTGAAATCTGAGCAGGCGTTTCGGAACAGTGTGTACCGTTTCGGAACGGGTGCCTGGAATGAACCCAGGGGTCCGAAACGGGGTGCACCGTTTCGAAACGGATGGCTCACTGCCAGACCCCCGTTGCGGAACTGGTATCGAAACGGCCCGTGTTTCGGAACAGGGTCAACCTGTTTCAGAACGGTCGACCGTTGGGGGCTGACATGGGCGGTTATATGTTTTGAAATGTTTGCGTTTTGGTCCTGAATCTTGTATATGCAATTGTATGAGTTTGAGATGTCCTTTTGAGCTGAAATTTCACAGAGAAGCATGAAACCTGACTAATTCCAATATGGTAACTTTAATTTGGGTTAAGTCCCTTAATTTATCAGAATTTACAATTTGGTCCCTAAAGTTGTAAATTGTTCAATTGGGTCCCTACTTGATCTCTGATGTTTGTGATCTTGAGATATGTTGTTTGTATGATCACAATTAAGATTAATGTGCATTTAGACAAGATTAAAAAGTAAAAAAAAGGGTCGTTAATCAAGGTTGACTTTCGGGTTGACTTTGGTTTTCCCCCGTGTGACTTTCTTAATTCGGGTCAACCGTCCAGACCGGGTTAAGGGGGTTACAAGCACGGGCCCAATGATTTAAGCTGCCACATCGATGACACATAGATTCCTCTTTCTTGGATTGATCTTTTGCACTATTGTTATCTTTATTGTTCCACTTACGGTGGGTATAGTTATTTTTAAAACGACCACCTCGCCTATGTCCTCGACCGTGACTACGACCACGACCACGCCCATAGTTATGACCACGATGGTTGGTGTAACCTTTATTTCTTCCGCTATAAAATGTCGCATTCGCTTCAGGGAATGGAGCGGAGCCAGTTGGGCGATATTCATGATTCTTCATCAATAGCTCATTGTTTTGCTCAGCCACAAGAAGGCAAGAAATTAACTCAGAATACTTCTTAAAGCCTTTTTCTCGATATTGTGTCTGAAGGACAACATTATTTGCATGAAAAGTGGAGTATGTTTTCTCTAACATATCCTCATCAGTAATAATTTGACCACATAACTTCAATTGTGAAGTAATACGAAACATAGCAGAGTTATACTCGCTTACTGATTTAAAATCTTGCAATCTCAGGTGCAACCAGTCATATCGAGCTTTAGGCAGAATAACAGTTTTCTGGTGGTCATATCGTTCCTTTAGATTATTCCAAAGAATAAGAGGATCTTTCACCGTTAAATATTCTGATTTCAACCCCTCATGGAGGTGACGGCGAAGAAGTATCATGGCTTTGGCCTTATTTTGGGCAGATTCTGCATTCCCCTCTTTAATGGTATTTCCCAGACCATTAGCATCAAGGTGTATTTCGGCATCTAAGATCCAGGATAAATAATTCTTTCCGGAAATATCAAGAGCCACAAACTCAATCTTTGCAAGATTTGTCATTGATGTACTATAAAAGATAAACAATCAAATTAGATTAATTATAAATTAATATATATAATCAAAAACAACATAAAGAAGATTTAATCCTCATACGTGACATTGTTATACCTGTCCACAAGGTCATTTAAAAACCTCCTTTGAGACCAGTAGCCTCGCAGAACGGGATGTCCAGCCAATTATACTCGGATTAAACCATTAAAACAAATATCATATAAATTCATTGTATATAGGCATGGTATGAATTAAAACAAACAAACATATAATTTATAATAACCAAACATGGCAAATTAAAACAAATTATTAAACAAAATAAATAACAACAATTGGATTAATTAAGTAAATATTATTATTTGTTATATAATAGAAGTCATAAATACCAACAGACGGATGATAACATACAGATGATAACAGACAGATAATTAAGTAAATATTAAACAAAAATGATTACTCTCCTTTAATACCAGCAAACAACAATTTTATCATTATAGGTATGACTTTGTTAGCTTACATTAATTTCCGATTAATAAAATATTAAACAAAATAAATAACAACACATGGATGATAATATAAGCAAGGAATTAATTATATATTGTTTTAATTTATTATTGTATATATATTATTTTATAAATTGAAATATATAAGATGGAAAAAGAATATACCAGATAAATCTTTGGAGAAGCTTGATTTGTAACTGAAATCTTCTGAGCAAACTCGTGCTGATAACGTGTTGTGAATAATGTGAAAACAAGAACAAGAAGAAATAGGAACAAAATAGGATGAGAGAAAAGAAAGAGATTTGTATTATTCTGAATATTGACTTGTGTACAATGCCTTCAGTAAATCATCTATTTATAGGCATAAGAAGCACATATTACATTAAACTCTAATTAATGTAGATAATAATTCTAATGATAAAATAATTCAAATCTCCTTTGATAAAGTCCTTATCATGATAGACATCCACATAGATAAATATTCATAACAAATTGTCATATTTAATTAATTTTAATCATTAACTCGCAATTGCTGACCGGTGTTTTAGAAGTGTCACATCATAAAACTATAAAAATATAAAATGTTACAAAAAGTTACTTAAAATTAAAAAAATAATAATATACTAACATTTTGTTCTTAACAAATGGCATGCTAGCTAAACGTGTTGAAAAGAGTAAATTTCCCAACTAGGCAATCCCAATTCCCACCTGCAAGTGAAGAAGCGATATTTACAAGATGAAAAACTTTAGCTTTGAGTAATTAAACGGAAAATGAAGTTGATAGAAGGAGGTTATGTTTCTAATCTTGGGGTGAGAAGAGAATCGACCAAGGATCGGCCTCTCGGTTGGTGCCCTCGGTCCATTCCCGGTTGGTGTTTTCTTGAATTAGTTGTAATGAATGATACCGAGTCCGAGGCGAGGAGGATTTATGAATTTTATTTAAAAATTTTGTAAAATTATAATTTTGAAAAAATATTTTTATAATTGTAAAAAAATTGTAATTTTTCATATAATTTTAATTCTTTCCTTTTAAAAAAATATTGCTTTGAAATATTAAAAAACACTAAAAATAAAATTTTAGCTACAATTGAGGAGCCAAATAAAATATTTCTCATGTCACGTTACTCACTTAACGACAGTTATTGACGTAATGCCTATTTTGTAATAAAATATTTCTCATTAAGTTTCTCATATTATTACCCATGATAATACGAATCATACTCCGAGTCGTCGTAAGGCTATGCAAACATTAAATACACAAATTAAATAATAAGAAATAAATAAACATAATGATATATATAGAATAGGCTACGAAAAGAAGAAAAAAAGGTTAATATATATATAAACTAAACAGTATATAATAATATATAAAAATGGTAAAAGATGATAAAATAATAAAATGTCATAGTAAAATATATAAATATGTTATCAGAAATATATAAAATACACAAATCTCTTTTGTAAATGCATAATATAAATATAATATATAATAGTATATAATAACTAGGGGTGTTCATAAATACTCGACCCGAATGATTCGGCGACTCAAAAACTAAAAAACCGAGTATATCTCTAAAAAATATTCGACCGGGCCGAATACCCGACCCATAATTTTTCTAAGTACTCGGGCCGGGTATGGGCCAAAATATTTTTGGAACCGGTTCCTGACTCAATTCGTTACTTTTAATATATATATATTTATATTTTAAGTTTCTTAATGTTTTATACTAAAACTAAATTTAAATCCCTAAATTTTTTATGCTTGTATTTTGTACTTTTTAAAATTTCAAATGTATTTATATTATTTTGTCAATATAAAATTTTAAAAAACTTACTATCGAAATTAATACTTTTAATACCTATTTTAGATAAATTTTAATATTTTTCTCAATCCAAAGAAGATTTTATTAAAAATAATGTCACATAGCAGCAGAAAAACACGGGTAACAATTATGTTAAAAAAAAACACCGGTAACAAACAAGAAACCAGTAGCATAAAGCATAAAACAATAAAACACCAACACAAACTCTAAAAAGTAGGAGAAAGCATATTTAAACCAAGCATAAAAGAAATTTGATTTAGCAGCACCCATCTTAGCTAAGCTATCAACAAAGCAATTTGCTATTAGAAAAACAAAACAATTTGGATTTAAAATAATTTTTCCTTAAAACTAACTTTAAATTACTAATTTTTGTGTTTGGTTATGTATATTATGAACTTTTAAATTTTATGTATTTACTATTTGATTTAAAAAAGTACATGACTAATTGGTATCCGATAATAACGGGCCGAAAAATATATTACCCGAAAAATCGAGTATCCGGCACTTAGGGTATCCAAATTTGAAACCCCTGATAATAATCGTAGCATGATATAAATATTAAATAAAACAAAATAGTTTATAATAAATATATAATTATGTACTCCTGTCAATATATATATATATATATATAATTATGTACAGATGCAGAAAAGGGATTAAAATGCATGGAATGCAAGAATGGAGGCTGAAAGAAAAATAATGACCAGAATGCATAGAAACAAGACAGTGAAAGGATCCAAAGGGTAATTAAACCATGGAATTGAAGATGCATATTACCCAGACTCCATTTTCAATGGATTAATGACGGTACGATTTAAATAGAAGAGTAAACTACTCAAATGATCAACTAACTATGTAGATGATATCGATATGACCATTATACTCGACATCATGACACGTGTCACAATCTGGTTGAAAGAAAATAAAAGTCTACACATAAAATTACAGGGATTTGATCTTGGGTAGACAAAGAGATTTAAGAGCACATCGCCACTGAAGCAATGTTATTTGTTAGTGCAAGATGGACAACATTTTTATATATCTTTACTGCTTCTAATTGATTTCTCTTGAGTCAAAACCTTGTATTTTTTCTTGAATCAAAATCTATGGGACCGCCAATCCTATCGGGGCCACTTGGACCACCTTAAGCTCGAGGAAAGAGGAAGAACATGGAAGAGCAAATTCTCAATCAAATTAAAGAGCCCATTACCATGATCGCCTCGAATACCAAAATATCAACGTCGTTCCTTACTAGTTGCTAAGATGTATTGTCGATGAGGTCAGGATCAATGGGGACAATCACGATGGCTCTACACCCATCAACTGTGGTGAGTTGGAGGGCGGAATCGTTTTTTTTTTTTTGAACTTCACCCTCTCTACTTTCCCCTTTTTGACCGCGTTCAAGAATTCAATGTGTCTTCATTGGTTAAGGCTTAGGAGCATTTAAGATGAGTTTTTGAGGAAAGGGTTACTGGTTCGATGGGCTTGATTGGTGTACAAGACTAAATTAAAATAAGGGTAATCTTCACCAGTGGTCCCTTTTGTTAGGGTGTATTTTATTTTGGTCACTAAAATTCAAAAACGTGTATTCTGGTCCCTAACGTTACAAAACGTTTATATTTTAGTCACCCAACCGTTAGTCTCTGTTACTTGGCTAACGGGTGGCTGACGTGGCTCGTTAAAAAAATAAAAAAAACCCACGTGTTTAGTCCACGTGTAAAATGTTAATTAATTATTATTTTGAAAAGGGGTTTATCTATCACTGAAGGGTTAACCCCCTAATCCCTTCCTTCTTTGTTATATTGAACTTGATGGTCTAGGGTTTCTAATTTTCAGCTTTGATTGCCCGTAAATTCATTGTCTTGGGGAATCAAGAATCATGGAAATGGAGATTGTAGGTGATGTGGCATCTCTGGACCCTGATTTACTTCAGCTCCCTGAGTTTTCTCCTCTAGCTCTCAAATCCAACCCTTTCCTCGCCGAACAACTCTTCTCTCTTTGGCTTTCGCTTCCCGAAACTGGTCGCCTGGTAAGGTTTTCACAGTTGTCGAATAATATTCCTTTTTGTTGGTGGCGCTCCAACTATCCAGTAGTGCCTTGAGTTACAGGCATATAAGTTGCGATGAGTGCTTGGGGCACGGTGTTGCTTGAGGACCTGTAGAGGGCATGATTGCCCATTGCGTAATGGGAGTGTAAAATGTTAATCAATCACCATTAGCATGCTGTGGGGCGGTTCATTGAACGGAGAAGAAGCAGAGAGTGGGGGTTAGTTCAAGGAACGATTAGAGAAATTTGTGGGGTTAATCGGAGCACCAAACGTTTCTGATATTTTCCCAGTTCTCCGGCCATTTGATTTACAAGGGATTGAATTCAAAACCAAAAAGCTTTTGTTGTGGTTTTATGAGTTTTTAGAATCGGTGATAGAACAGAAAAGGAAGGGATTAGGGGGTTAACCCTTCAGTTCCTTTTTACCCCTTTTTAAAATAATAATTAATTAACATTTTACACGTGGACTAAACACGTGGATTTTTTTATTTTTTTAACGAGCCATGTCAGCCACCCGTTAGTCAAGTAACGGAGACTAACGGTTGGGTGACTAAAATATAAACGTTTTGTAACGTTAGGGACCAGAATACACGTTTTTGAATTTTAGTGACCAAAATAAAACACACCCTAAACAAAAGGGACCACTGGTGAAGATAACCCTTAAAATAATGTGTAAAAAATGATAGTTAAATTTGTTTTTTTAATTAGAATTAAATTATTTGAGTGTGTAAATATGGAGGTCTAAATGTATTATTATACAAAATATTTAACGGGTAAGTGATAACATAGAAATAAAATTATAAGTTTAAGAATAAATATTGAAACAATTGAAAGTTTAATTATCAAATATAATTGACCAAAGTTTAGTTATTACTTGTAAACTTTATACTAAAATAATAGCAGGGGCCAGGGGTGGACTGAACTTTAATCCTAATCTTCAGCCATCCGCCAAACACAAATTAGGAAGGGAAAGAGCCTAGGAAAAAAAAGAGTTGGAGAAATGCCGAGAGCGACTCAAATCTTAAGCAAAAGCCGCAAAGCTGTGGAGGATCTCCAATTGCTTAAGCTCGTCCAATCTGAAATTTCCCACGAACTCTCCTCCAATTCTTTTCAGGTTCTTCTTTTTCCCTTTCCCTTTCCATTTGGGATTTGTTTGTTTCACTAAATCCTTCACAAGGCATTGCCTACCCATTATTTTGATTACTAGATACCCAAGAAACGCTTTGTTCATTGATTTTATGGTTGCTTTTATTTATTTATTTATGTTTGTTTGACGAATCTTTGAGAATGCATTGCCTAATCATGAACTCGATTGTCGTCGGGTGTTTTCTAGACAACGAGCAAACGTTATGTTCCTTTGTTCCTTAATTTTTATGTCATGGAGCTTATGATCGAAATGGGTTTTGATAAAGAAATGACAGTAATAATTTGAAACAGAGAATTCATGGTATTTTTATGTAGAATAATTGTTATTTTGACTTGTTTTCTTCCAAATTTTTAGCGGTAAACTCAAGTGCAGCCTTCTCATATTGTGGCGGGGACAAATTATTCATGATAATCTGTAGTTCATCTTCAAGTTTAAACATATTAGAAACTTACTTCCTGCAGCTCTAGCATTATTAATTTGGGGGAAATGGGTTTATTCTATACTGGTTCAGGATGAACAGATAGGATCTCTAGGAGATTTTGTATTGGATTGGAATTCATCACAGTCACAGGATGTTGTTTTGCGGCGAAAAGGTGAGTCCGGTGAGGAGGTTGCTGTTTCAGCTTTGTTGAGCCAGGAGACATATTATACCGGGGGTATATTTCCTAGGAAAGTTCTAATGAATGTTTGTGTAAAAAAGCCCGGGTTGAGCTCTATGTTGCAGTTTCATTGTGACCTTTCCGAGAAAGGAGTTCGCAAGTCTGACTTCAACATCCTTGGTGCTTATTATCTGCAATCAACGACCGTTCCTAGTTCTTCTGTCTACAGAGGTCCCTCATTCAGGTGAAAAATTTTCTCGCCGAATTCTACTTATCAAATAATATATGTTGTACAGAATGCTACTTATGGTTCTACAATGTTTGTTCTTCTATATTCCTTCATCTCATAAAAGTGTAAATTTTCAATGTATATGATTTCATGGGTTAATTGCTACAAACGGGGACTGGATAGGAGAATACAGTGTTTAGTTTCTCGGGTTAATTAAATTAACAACGGAAGGCGAAGTCTTAGCATTCCTTGAACTTATGGCAGTAATGATCATTTAGTTTCTTTTTCGACTTTTGTTTGCAGCACTTTGGACCCTCAATTACAAGTTGCACTTAAGGAATATCTGGTCAGCAGAGGGATCGGAGAAGACCTGACCAATTTCCTTCTCCTCACACTACATAAGAAAGAACAAGGTCAATATTTAGATTGGTTGCGGAAACTCGAATCATTTGTCGCGAGAGATGCGTGAGATCGATTATTTTCAACAGCAGCAGATTGAAACTATACATGTTTCCACATTTTTTTGCATCACTGATGTGGTCGTATGCTGTAGTGGAAGATAATTGTTGATCAAGTAACCAAGTCGTCCTCGAATGATTTTCCATCTACAAGTTATTTCAATACTTTTAACAGTTTTTGCACCATTTACGTCCTTAAAGTTGGCAACTATAACTTGTTTTGTCCATTTTTGCGTGCGCATATATATATATATATATTGAATAAAACTTTGATACACATGTTGTGTAAGTTTTAGTTTACACAAGTTTTTTAATTCTAGGAGTTAGTGGTTTAGTTTAGGGTTTAGTATTTAGAATGTAATATTAGTGTTTTAGAGTTAATGATTAGGGATTTAGGATTTAGATTTTACTCTGTAAATATGCAGACATGTGTAAAATAAACATTATATCAAACGTATTTATAAAAAAATATTATGAAATATAAAAATATTTATAAAATTAAATATATGTTATAAGATTCTAAAGTAATACAAATTAGGGTTATATTTTGATACAAAGTTGTATAAAAAAATTACACATCCCTTAAATTTTAACTATAAACCTTAAATTCTACACCATACACACTAAACCTTTAAATTCTAACATAAAACTCTAAATCGTAAAATTAAAAGGCTTGTGTAAACTTACACAAACTTGTGTATCAAAGTATTTTTTTACAAATAAAATACTATATGTTACAAGATCCTAAAGTAATGCTTAACACAATCTTCTCGGAATCGTGCTAAGCTGAGATCTAGCAAACATTCCCAATCCAACATTCAAATTAGTAAATCATCATTCACCGTTTTAAAAACAAACAACTAAAAGAAATGAATGGAGGAGACTGTATCCATATTACCTCGATCAAGGGCGTAACCACCCTTTAAATTAGAGTGTCTCATAACACCCTAAAATTTTTAGAAAACTTATTTTTCCTATATAATTTGTATGTAAAAAATTAAAAATATAAACAAATGACACCCCTTTTATGAATAAAATGACATCCCTTAATAAATAATTAATCATTTTTAAATATCGTTGAAAAAATGACACCCCTTAAATATATTTCTAGCTCCGCTTCTGGCCTCGACTACCTCCTTTAGGACCCTCCCGCACACCCGATGTCGTAGAAAGCGGCTGAAAGTACATACTGCCATACGCTGAAGATCAGCCTGATCATCGCACCATACCCCAGTCTCGTTCTGCAGCCGTACAATAGTATTTGCTCTCCTATGCGTAATGGTTGAAGCAGGGAAATTTTAAATACCAACTAAAAATTGGCCTATAAATCTCACCCGTTGAATAAAACCTTAAATAACAACCGGAAGATTGAAAAAAAAGGTTACTGGGTGAACTGGTAATTGTTGTTTTGCATTAAAAAACAAAACCGTGAATTTGAAGAGGGGATGTCGAGCTGGAAAGAAAATATTAGAGTTTTGATACTCTCAAACTCATTGAAAGTGTAAATGATCACGAATGAACGGCAAACCAAACGGCGGGGGATCAAGCAGCGTGATTTTCTTACAACGAAAGAGGTTTGTGAAGGAAGATTAAGAAGAAATGCGAACCAAGTGGTGGCGAACCAAGCGGCATGACTTTTTTACAACGAATGAGTTTTGTGGAGGAGGATTAGGAAGAAGTGAGCGTTTATTTTTTTTCTCAAGTAAGTCACCTAATCAAATATGTTTTGAAGGGTTTAGTAGTTATGTGCTCTCTTTATTTTGAAACTATGTGCATATTTCGTTTTCCCTCTAAATTTTATGGTTTTCTGACTGCCTATATTTGGACTATTTAAAAATTAATTGGAGTCCTTCATCGTAATTTATGAATATTTTCTTATGCTTATCATATTCATTGTTTTTGTACTGCACTATAGCTTTTACGGCTTATATATCTCATAAAGATGTATTTATGCGAACATATTATGTTAGAGCAAATTAGGTGAATGATGAAACATAATCTTCATAAAAACAGTTTTAGCTATGAAGTACCACAATATTTATGACATTATCTATGAGGTGCTTCTATTAATGCATAAACCTAAGGTTATACCTTTTGGGTTGGTTTAATGCTAGATGCCCATTTCTAAAAGTGTTAGAATGTTTCCATTCTTGTCTTTAAGTGTGATGTTTTTGTATCTATCCTATCGTCTTCAACTAGATTACTCCTCGCTGCATCCCCCCTCTCACTTTCCCTTCTATATCTTGGCATTTTCTTGAATAATGACCGACATTGCATTGACCTTGCATGTGTCTGTTGTACCAATATCTTGCTCCAATTATTTTCTGAAAAGGTAAAATCAATTTATGGTTGAAGTTGAACCTTCTCTATCTTCTATTGCATTGTTGATTACTCTCATTATACAAGTTGGGAACATGAGGCATAATTATTTTACCTACTGTTAGTCTTATCTGTTTCTCTCATTAGAATTTTTTTTTAAACTTTTCTGTTGAAGCTTCTTGCCAAAATTTATCATATATCTACATGAATGCCCCATTTTCATAGATTGTTAGGTTTTGCTAGTATTTTTTTTATAATCTTTTAATGTCTTTATGCTGCTTCTATCCATATGAAATTGGTATACATTCTGATAAATCACTAAAAAGAGACACCATGTGATGAAGATTTATTTGGAAGGCTCATGCCATCTCTTTGATACGTGTATTGACACTTTTTTTTTTACATTTTTCCCCATGTAGTGTAGCTAAATCCTAGGGATTATTGAGAAGCCTTTTTCTATGCTAATGTGTCTGCTAGTTTCAGACTTGATCTAAATATAAGGTTTATCTGTGTATGTAAGATTCATTTCGTAGGCCATCTCTTCTTAATAGAACAAATATTTGCATGGACGTTGCTGTTTTGGAGAAATAGATTCAACATGTCATCTGCATGAAAGTGTTTATAGTTTGGACTTATCTTTGGAGAAATAGATCCAAAACCACTTCAGCTTCCTTTCTATTTCAGTGTCTCCTTTTTATTCTCTTTATTTCGCATTTTAAAACTTTTTTATTTTCCTATTTCGCATTGTATCTATATCTCTTGAGCTATTTTCTTTACATTTAATTGTTCCTGTTTCCTAAAAGTCTTATGTTTCAATCTTACATGTTCGGGCTACAATAGAAAAAAATTTGGTATCATAATCAATTTTTGAAAGAGACATTGTATATTTGATTGTGAGTGAATTCATATTAATAATTGTATTTTACAATTTATTTGGCAACCGTACGCGAATGACAACATCAGAACTTGCCTACTAAATACTGTGCTTGAATGTGCATCATTCTAGGGTGCAGTTGTGCCTTTGATCCAATTTTTTATTGTTGAGTTCCATTGTGCTGACAGAGTGTTGAGATGGTTTAACTTCCATCAACCCATTCCAAGAGCTCCACATGAACGAATTCACATTGTTCGTAGAGGTAGATTCAATGAGAATTGGAGTGTGAAGCAAGCCGGTTTCATTGAATTGTGGGAAGAAAGATGGACGCGGTGGGCTGATGATTTGAGTCCAATTCAAGCCAACAATTTTGAATTTAATACAGAATATTAATCATAATTTTCGGCAAATGTGAAACCATTCACAGCATCTGTCGAAGAAGCAAATAAATTACTTGAAGATCCGCGGTGCTCAAGACACGTACACTTCCCAACCGAGTTTGGTCAGAGCTCTCAGCAATCAACAGACGAACCAAACTTAGAAGGAATTTCGGGTTGGCCTTCTTCGTGGTCGCGATCTGACTCCCCCCAATACATGTAAGCAGTAATCCTTGAGAGCAACTACCATTTAGTAATGTCTTGGAACAAACACCATTTCAAGAAAGTCATCAAACATTTGAATTTGGTCATGTTCCACAACAATCGCATTTCAATTTTACAACTGGTGGTAGCTCATCTTCTCAGTCGGCTTACAATGATGATGAAGGATACGTACCACAATTTCAGTATCCTCAATCATCTATATATGAGGAAGGTTTTGGTTTTGGCAGTATGATATCTATGTTGTCAACAACTACCATTAGCAGCCCATCATTTCATCTTAAAGAAATGTTTACTACACCACCTACTGTGCAAATAACAGATAAAAAAAATTTCGATGACGATGAGCTGGCTCCTAATCGACCACGTAGAGAGATTCACTCCGCCCCGCAGTACGATCAAACATCATCTTTCCACCGGCAAGAATTACCCAGGAGGAGGCGAAAATAAGGTTTTTATTTATTTATTTATAATTTATGTTTTCATGGTTGAACATTTGCTCACCTCAGATATTTAATGTTATATGTATTTCTTTCGATTTCGATTGCATTTTGATATTTATGTTTTTTTTTTTTAAATTTTTTATTCATTTTCTAAATTCGAATTCTAATTCCAAATCAAGACTTTACATTAACACGAAAAATAGAATGATGAATGAAAAGAACATAATAAAATAGAAATTATATTAAATAATATTATAAAAAATAAAATATAAAATAAGAACAAATAATAAATTATATAATATTAAATAAGAACAAATGATAAATTAAAATAAATTAAATTATATTACCTTAAATTATATTAAATAAGAATAAATAATAAATTAAATAAGAACAAATAATAAATTAAAATAAATTAATTATATTAAATAAGAACAAATAATAAATTAAAATAAATTAAATTATATTAAATAAGAAAAAATAATAAATTAAATTATATTAAATAAGAACGAATAATAATTTAAAATAAATTAAATTTAAATACTCAAAATTCTAGAATATACTATTTGACCAAAAAAACTTGATTTTGGTTATTTTATTCGTACATTGGTTCTAGAATATACTATTTAACCATATTTATTTACTCTTTTTCTTTAATTTCAGTATTCAAATTCCAATTAAAATTACAAACATTAACGAGAAATTTTTTTATTTAGATTACCATAAAATTACATACATTAAACAAAGCATTTAGGTTGACGGTCCGACGCGATAGTTGGAAAGATTTGATTTATTCGGACCCTTGTTTCTTGAATGACCCGGTTCCCTACAAAAAGTACAATGTTTAACTTGAACTCCTCCATCTCTATCATCTGGATCATCCATATTCGTATTAATACGAGTAGACTTCGGCCGACCCTTCAGCTTTCTACGAAGCACTGGATTTGCTAACCATTCTTCGTATATTGGCTCTACCGGCCAATAGTCTTGGTTCGAGATCTTGTTGAACTGAATTCTATATATATTTGCAATATTCTGTAGTTTATAACAGTCATCCGCAAAACCGTAAGGGTCGAGTCAAAAATGCAAACAAGCGGCGTGTGCGTAAGAGCAAGGGTATCTAAATGCTTGGAATGCACCACAATCACACTATCTTTGATGAAGTTTGACAATGAACATTTTTTGCTCACCTCGGACTTTAGCTTCCACAAAAAATTCCCATCCATGTGAGTCGAATGATCTTACTCGCATAGCGGAGGTTTTGGCTTGAAGTTCGATCATTTTATCCTACAGAATTTTAGACCAATATTGTCCGCTGTTTATTTGGGAGTTGGCTTCCTGCCCTTTGTCGGACCATGCTTTGCCTAATCTAAAGTAAGTCTCCCACACAATACTTGCAATTGGGAGATGGCCTTTTCATTTAAGAACCGAGTTTATAGCCTCTGCAAGGTTAGTTGTCATATGACCATAACGCCGACCTTCATCATAGGCTTGTGACCATCTTTCCATGGAGATGTCATTTACAAATTTTATTACATTTGCACCGTGTCGCCTCAACCTTCTGATCCTTTCTTGGAATTTTGGTTGAACTAGTTCATACCCTATTTATAAAAAAACAAGTTAAATAAAACAACAAGATGAACCCAAAAAAATTTAATTTTTTTATAAACAACAAATAACAACTTACTCGCGCCTAAAATCTCTTTCCGGACCTGATTGTTTTCGAATCGCGTCTTTGCATTCGCTGCAATATGCTGGATATGCATGTGGATGTTTCCATAAACTCCCACGTTTGTCAATTAATGATAAGAGCGCAATTCCTCTATCAGAAATCATGCAAATCTCGTCTTCTTTTACAACATGATTGCGTAGGTGCTTCAAAAAGAATTCTCATCCATCCGCATCTTCCTTTTCAACTATGGCAAAGGCAATTGAGAATATATTACTGTTTCCATCTTGTGCAACGGCCACGAGTAATATATGACCGTACTTCCCATACAACCATGTACCATCCACTTGAATCATGCGTTTGCAGAATGGAAAACCTTGAATGCATGCATTGAACGCCCAAAATAACTTACTAAATACTCTTTTACCATAAATTAATTTGCCTTGTAAGTTGAACGCCGGCAAAGTCTCGTACTCTACCACGGTCCTTGGGATGAAATGTTGCATTGCTCGTAAAAGAGCTGGTAGCTCATTATACGATTTATCCCAATCACCATAGAGTTGCGCCATCGCCTTCTGCTTTGCCATCCACGCCTTGTAGTAAGATGGAACATAACCAAGCTGGGTCCGGATAGATGCTACTAACACTGCAATCGAAAATCTTGGTTCATGTTCAACCAAAGCCCTAATGTAAGCACATATTAGATCAGCGTTTAAATTAATATGGTCCCGTGATAAAGTCATATTGGTACATGTGTGCTGCTCAATAAACCATGACACCTCCCACATTTCAGTCCTCTTCCTGTAAGAAATTTTTACCCACCACGGATAATTGCTCTTCCAATGAAAACACTTTACACAATAGGTACTTTTGTTGGACTCAACAATAGAAAATGACGTATGGCGTTTGATACAGTGCTCCTGAACTGCAAGCTTCGCGGCTTCTTTTGTTTCAAATTCAGCCTTTAGTTCCAATTCTCCAAAGTTCGAAGATGATGAAGAACCAAATACGCGAGCTTGATATTCCTAATCTTGCATTGCAGTATAGTCAACTTCATACATGTGGACTGTTGGAGCTTCATAGGCTGGATAAATAGGTTCCGATTGTTGGGGCTCCGATGCAGCATAACCCCAAACAACCGGTTGTTCATTTCTCAACCTGAGCCTAGAAACAACCATGGCCCAAACATCTTCTTCAACATCAATACCATTGCCCTAAGACGCTGTCATAACAACGTCAATATCATCAACATTGAGTAACTGAACGTCATCTTCTTCACTAATATGAACAATATTTTCTTCATCCTCACTAAAATCTTCAAGCGATTCGCCACAACGACCAACTGTGGGTTCGGTGTCACAATATGTTGATGAACTCATCTTCTGTAAATATTAAAAAAATATAAGCAAAACATTAAAATTTCGAATTTTCTTATTAAAATTTAAAAATATTATTACCATCCGAATATATCTTCAATCATACAAAAAATATACAGCCTCTAGAATTTAAAAAACAAATTAAAAGGAAAAAATCACTTACTTAATTTTTACTGACCTTTACGAACTCTTCAATCACCGTCTTCGAATATTTCTTCAAAAACTCACAAACTCTTCCCTCTTTTCCGGCTCAAACTCTCTTAATTTTTTCTCAACCCCTACACACTCCTCTTCCTTAAACCATATATATATATATACACATAAAATAATATAAAAAACTACTCCCCTTTACTAGCCCGTACCTAACCCGCCGTATTTACCCTGATCTAAAGGCTGACGTGCCTGCATGGCACATGCAGGCACGTCAGGCACCCCATGCATGAGCCCCTGCGCTGCAACGCTGCGCCGTCTGAGCCGAGAAGGCTGACTCTAACAAGACCTCACCGGGAAGAGGTGGCGTTGTCTAGAGAACGCCAGGTGCAGGTGGTAAGGTCCAACTTGCACTGTAAAATCTGGTCTATTTTCCCAAAATTTCCCCAACCCGCCCTATTTCACTAAAAAAGAGAGAGGTTAAAACACCCAATTTCCCCAATTTTGCCATTTAACTATGTTTGTTAAAGAAAAAAGCCATTATTTAACCATGATGGTAGCCCAACCACTTGGCCCATTTCCCCCCGCTCGTAACAGAATATATAAAAGACACGTCCGCCATGCCCATTACTTTCCCTTCATCTTTGGTTTCTTTCTCCGTCCAATTTCCTCTACTTTTGTTTTGTTTGATCATTTATTTGAATTTTTATTTCTTGTTCGTCTAAAGTATTGACAGTTCGAAAAACAACAACAAGAAAACAAAATGGGAAGGATATTCATAATCACTCTTGAAGGAAACGTTTATTGCTGCAAGCACTGCTTTACCCATATGGCTCTCCTCGATGACATTATTTCTAAGGTTTTCTCTTTTCGTTTCTTGCGAACAAAATCCTTTGAATTTTCCCTTCTTCCACAAATTGCATTATTCATTGTTCTAAATAATATTAGGAGTAAGGATTTAACTGAAACAGATAGATTACTCCTTAGTTCTGGTTGCTGACGCTTCTTCTTAGGAGATATCACGCCTGTTGCCGTTTCTCTTTGAAAATAGAAATACTATGAAATTTGTGCCCAAGATTCAATGTCTTTCATTTCCTGCAATTAGGTAAGTAATATTTGCTTACAACTTTGATGGGTGAGCAAATCATTTTCTTTTTCATTATATTGGAGGCTTTTAATCGCTGCTTTAAAATAAGTTTCAACTTTCAGTCTTTTTTGAGTATGTATCAGTTCTTTAATGGACAAATAGCTAGTTCAATTGGGTGTTAGATGTTGTTTGATATTTGTGAATTTGAAATTTAAGATTTGACTTGTGAAAGAAAAAGGAAGAGTAATACGAGTATGTTGTGTGTTAAGTTTTTCAAGTTTAATTTTAGATTTGTATCATATATTTAAAAACCATCTTAGCCCTCTTTTTATCCTGATTATTATCATCAATGTTATTGTAGATGCAGTCTGAGTCCAGGGACGGAGCTAGGATCAAACATTGGGAGGGCAAGAGTCTATTAAGCCTTTAAATCTAGAAATTGAGAGGGGAAAAGGACCTATTTGATTAATATTTAAACTAAAAAAAGACTTAAAATACTATTATACCAAAAAAATTTGGGAGGGCAACAGCCCCTCCCATCCCTTGAATGGTTCCGTCCCTGAGTCTGACTGGTTCCAATGGATAAAAACTAATAGATTTCCTTATACTGAGCATGTTTTCTGTCTTATCTTTCCCTGCATCATAGCCATGTTTATCATTGTCGTGTGAACTGTGAATTGTTATACTAATCCCATCCTTTATCTGTGTTTCAGTCTTTCCACTGCGGGCACGGAAAGGCTTATCTTTTTGATAAGGTGTAAGTTATATACTTCGTTGTTGTGCTCTTAGTGAATTCATATCTTCCCTCCATGGACTGTTCTCTAGAAATAGTCTTTTTTATTTAAAATCATGCTCGTACATGTTTGTCTACTAATATTAATATAAATGTGCACTCTTCATTGCAACTTGAATTCAATGAAAGCTATGCATTTTAAGGTATTCATTTTGGTATGGATATATGATATGTTCTTTTCTCTCCTTACATTTATCTAGGTAAAAAAATTGAGCTGATCATCTTTTTTTAATTAAAGAAACAATTAAATATCAACAATTTGAACCAGCCCAAATCATATAGTTGCAAGACTAACAATGGAATAGTTGAAAGCAGAAATGCCTGACATAGTTGGGGGTATAGGGAGGGACTTATATTATATGCATTCTGCATATATGAATGGTTCAAGTATCATATTTTCTTTATTTCTTAATCCATAGCAGGGTGAATATCACAGTAGGGGAGAAAGAAGAGCGTATGATGATGACTGGAATGCACACTGTTGTTGATATATTCTGTGTTGGGTGTGGCTCAATTGTGGGGTGGAAATACGTAAGAATTTAGTTCTGAAATTTCAAGTTTTTTTCGCCATCTTGATTTAATTTCAGTTTTTTTTTTTTTTTTGCATTGAGGTGATTTCATAGAACCTTTTCTCCTTTTCCTAGGAGTCTGCTCATGAGAAGACGCAGAAGTACAAAGAGGGAAAATTCATTCTTGAGAGGTGCTATATATTATAACCGATTCTTTTGGTCTCATATAGTATATCAATGTTCTGAAATATGTATTTAACTGTGGAGCAGGTTTAAGGTCTTGGGTCCTGATGGAAGCAATTACTTGGCCATTCAGGAAGCTTTGGTTGGTGGAACTAGTGATGCCGATGATGCTTGATTGTCATTTGATCAATTTTTTTAGTTATAAATATCTTTGCATCTCATGTTTTGGACTCCTTATTTTGCCTTGAAATTAGAAAAATATGGCATAATGTCAAAAAATGCCCCTAGCATTCGACTAAATAGTTATTTTAGCCCTTATTTTTTAGGCAATTTAACCCTCAACGTTTCTTTTTGAGTCAAAATAGCCCCTCTACAGATGAAAACTGTGAAAACTGTTAGTAAACTGACGACAAATGACTTGAAATAAGTTAGAAAATAATTTTAAAAAATTGTATAAAATATAAAATAATTTTTTCTTCTGAGGCTTCATTCTATCAAGTAATTTCAAGTTGTTTATCGTCAGTTGACTAACAGTTTTATCCGTAGAGGGGCTATTTTGACATGAGGGTTAAATTGCTTCAAAAAAAGAATAGGGGCCAAAATGACTATTTAGTCAAATGTTATGGGGATTTTTTGGCATTATGCCGAAAAATATTACCAGTGAAGTAACATTCTTTACAAATCAGTACTAGAATATTCTTGCAAAGCTAATAAATATTGTACATTGTTGTTTCCAATTCAAAAAAGTTGAGGATTGAATGTTGTGTTGTTTAGAAATTAGTATTAGAATAATCTTTGACCCAGGTAATTTGGATTTATGTTCAATGTTTTTCGATAAAAAGTTCTTTCGTGATGATATATTAATGTGCATTTTAGTTGTGAATTGTGATAAGATTTAAAGCTTGCACTACATATTTTTTATCTCTATTTTTTTATTCAAAATGATTAATTTTTAAATAAAATTTAAAAATACATATTACTAGTATTATTATATTTCTCTCATTTTTCTCTCCTAACAAAGGAACAAACTTCGTCTGCCCCTTTTTAGACGAATTCTATTCCTAACAAAGACACCCAACATTCATTTCTATCTTCATTTTTCAAAACTAGCAATGTCGTGTTGTACACTTTCATATATTTTTGATTCCTTCCTGTTATAACCTTTTGATTCCTCCTATTTATCAATTTTCCTGAAGCCTTGTATGATGACTGAATCTTCTTTCCCTAACCTATTATGTCTGCTCCAACTTCCTTAGAGCAATCCATGCCCTTTTTCAGCATGCTAGTTGCTGGGAACTCGGATTAGCATTGTAGATTCTCAAAGATGTACTAAATTTGACTTTCTGAGCTTGGTAGGTTGGCGAAATTACCTGCATGCAATTTAACAGTATTATTTTCTTCCATATTGCTTGTTTTTGATTTATGAGCAATTAAACAAAAGTTTTACTTTTGGTGATTTCAGGATTGGATGAGAGATCTGGTTTAAATATGGGTTAAAGTGTGTAGGTATCTGATGTTTGCCACGAGTTGTAAGTGCTTTGGTTCATTTGATTGGTTCAAAGGAAGGAATAGCCTTGCCCCTGGCTGGACACAAGCTCAAGGTTCAGTTGAATTCATTTATTATTTCTTTAGGTTACAAAGTAGTAGGCTGCATATACATCTCTGCTTTGTTGCATAATATACCCTTTATAATTATGCACTAAATATGTGCCTTGCTCTATATGGCAGTGTTCTTAGCGCAGCCTACGCTAGGGTCTTTTGTTTTTCAGTAAAGTATTTTTCTGTTTAAAAGACAGGATACTGTCAAACATTTCTCACATAATTTTGTGTTTTCATTTGATTGCATATTTGTTGTATCTGCGCTCCGCCAGAGTTCACCTCCGAGAATATAAGGCTCTTTACTTATAATTCCTTGAGATCAGCAACATCGGATTTCCATCTAATAAACAGAATTGGTGGAGGTGGTTTTGGGGTTGCCTACAGGGTAAAGAAAGCTCTCCGACCGTCCTTTTGCTGCAGAGCATCCACATCTGCTGGTAATTAGAAATCGTTAGAAAATACTCAGAAAATTTTACTTTCTGTAATTGTTGGCAGGGAGTTTTGAGGGATGGTACTCAAACTCTCTGCAGAATCTAAGCAGGGATCTCGAGAATTCCTGACAGAGTTTTATATGATATCAAACATACGACACACCAACCTTGTTGAACTAATTGGCTGTTGTGTTGAAGACAACCATCGGGTCTTGGTATATGAATATCTAGAGAATAAACAGCATTGCCAATGACGTCAACCCAAGCACATTTTAACAGGCTCCTCTCTTTTAACACTCTTGTTTTTTATCAAAATTTTAACACTCTTGTTGCAGTTGCAGTTGGAACATAATTTTGGATTTGTGCATTATAAATATGAGTTATGTCTATCCTACTTGAGAGAAAAAGAATAGATAGCTTTTCAAGCTATCTGATTGAGGTATGCATTATGTCCAGAAATCCAAATTTCAGGTTCAAGAAGTAAATATATTGCTTTGGATTGGGCTAGAATTAGGTACAGCTTCTGCTCTTGCATTTCTTCAGCATGAAGCTGTACCGCATATTGTCCACAGGGATATTAAAGCTAGTAATATACTTGTGGATGAGAATTTTCATCCTAAAATCGGAGATTCCGGACTTGCAATGTAAGTACTCGAGTTGCTGGAACATTTTAAGTGTCGTTTCATTGCATCTCATCCTTATTGAGCTGCCTAAGCTATTTAACTATTTCAATATTCATTGATGTTGTTTAACGGGCATCCACTGATAGTTTTGTTTTGGTGTTTGCCTTTGTTTAATTCTAGCGTTTCTGTGGTATTTATTGCAGTGGATATTTGGCCCCAGAGTATGCCCTTTTAGGACAGTTAACCAAGAAGGCAGATGTGGACAGCTTTGGGGTGCTCCTGCTTGGGATCCTTTTGGTTTTGTTTCCCTTTTCCTCATCTCCTGGCTTTTGCTGTATGGGCGAAAGACCGAATCGAACGGATCACACGGGGAATATTAAAGTAAACCGGGAAGTTTACCTCAATAAACGATTCTATTTGTTATTTTATCTTTTTTAAATGCTCATTATTATCCTATGTGATAAATATCGCAGCGGGACGATTTGCAACTTGATCAGACAACAATTAGGGACTCAATTGCATGCAATCATATTTTAGGGACCACTTTGTAATTTTGTCAAAATATAGGGACTTCTTTACTTTTTAAGTTATCAACTTTTAATTAATCACATTACATGCGCCTCTATCAAAGCTAAACTCAAAATAACAATTCAAGCTCATTTAATTGCATTCACAATAATCAGGGATCAAAACGTAAAGAATTAGAACTTTAGAAGATTCTACTAACCAACTTAACTGTAAGATGTTTCGGTACATGTTGCCATGTATCGGAATGCTCGTTTCGAAGTAAGGCTGTTCGTTTCGGTACACGAGGCTATTTCGATATCACCTCAAACCCGTTTTGAAACACAACCTTCCAGTAGTCAAACGTACTGAAACGCCTCTCCTTATTTTGAAACCTTAAGGCCATTTTAGGCACTCTATTTTGGTATAGGCTCGAGTGTATCGAAACACCTGGCCCTATAATGTGACTTTTTGCTAGTTTTTTATACTTAAATTCAATCTAAAACAATCCAACATGCATACAACATATTTAGGCACCAAGTCTCAAGTACACATAACAAATTCATCAACATAACATGAACATTTGCATCAAAGGTAAACTGTAGGCATGCATCCTGTTGTCAAACCAAGCAAGATACCAAAATGCAAAGTAGAGCATAAACCAAAAACTAATGGTCATTTACAAGTCTAAAATAGCAAACCAAACTTACACAAAAGGGATATATACAAATCTCCCAACAATTCAGCGGATCACCCATTGCCCTTATTACTTTAGTCTAAACCGAAGCATACGTTCTTAAGCGAAGTCTCTTGGAATCCCTTGCCTCTTGATGCCTCCAAAACCTCAATTACCTGCATTGATGAACAAATGAGAACGTAAGCACACAAGGCTTAGTGAGGAGGCTCATAAGCAAAACACCATCAATGCATTAAAATTATTTTTATGTCCACATTGAAATCTCATTTCAATTTACTAAAACATTATTTGAAAACCATTATGCCCTTTTCAAAACCATGCATTTTTCTTAATCAAATTCAGCATGTTAATCATCAGGCAACATGTATCATGAATCATTGACAAGTTCCAAACCACACTCAATTTAAGCCTTCTCATGCATAGCTATCATATGCAAAGCTTAAAGAGCAAAACATGAATAAACTACGTTATGCAACCTAAACCATTTCATGATACATCATCAATTATATCGGCTTACTAGTTCACAACTCAAAACCTCATATCGGATACACAAATTACAATAAATGTCTACTCGACACTTCAAGCCATTTTAACTAGAATTGGTACATTCACAACCAAAGGTACTCTATCAACCGGGTACAATTACAACCCATAGGGACACTAACCCTATCACCGGTTAGATGCTTAACCACTAACGAGAGACGGGAAACCAACCTCCTCGATCGTTAGGGTACTTGGACTGAGACACGAGATACCAACCCCTCGACATTCAAGGCGACTTTTTAGAGTGCACTCAATCCTATAGCCGACTAACTATATTTGATATCATTTATAAACCATTTTACAACATCACTTACTAATATAATTCATATTTAATACATACCTTTTTGTTTTTAAAGCATCATCAATAAATCACATTACCAAGCATTAAACCATGCTTAAAATCACAAGTATAAGTAATATACCGTAAGAATCACTTACTGTGTGCATCTTTCAACATTACATCATTAAAAATGGTAACCACATTCTTATAATCACGCTTTAATAGTAGGTAAAACTAATAATTCAAAACAGTGCATAAATCATCACATAATAGCACAATCGAGAGAGGAAAATCCTTTCACTTTCGAACTTAGTTAAGCGTTTCAAGCTTATCACTAAGTTCCCAAATAACCTTTTAAAGCTTTTGTAATAACTTTTTTTTGAAATTTTTTTTAAAGTGTCCCACCTTTTGAAAAAGATTTTATAAAAGCGAGTTTTCTTATAAAATTCATGTTTTGGAAAACAATAAAAAATTTAGAGTCGCCACCGGCCACTAAGGTAGGCCGGACACCACAAAAATCAGAGATTTAATTTAAAATGGGTTCGAGAGTTGGTTAGGTGTGGGGAAGCATTAGCACCCCATCACGCCCGGAAATTGGTACTGAAATACTCGTTGCCTTTAATCGATAGAAATTATTTAAAATTTAAAGTGAATTTAATTAGACGTTCTTAACTGAAAAATTGACTTACATGATACGGGCTTTATCAAATCGTTTCTTTAGAATCAATTGAACATTTAATTAATAAGGATGACAATACATCGGACCATAGATTAAACCGACATCATATAAGTCTGACTGCCGTATTAAATTATGATTCGACTCTCGTACGTCACCTTTATGCATGATGCAAGCATTTAGGAATGATGACATGACATTTCCATTTTTAATTATTTCTTACCTAGAGACGGTGAGAATTAACCCAAATATTTGGTTCATATCCATTAAGCTTGGACTGTTTTGACACAAATATCAGGGTTAATAGATACCTCTCTTTTGTATATTTCAAATTGATTAATTAACATACCAAGTCATTAATGGTTTCATGGATGACAAATATAAACGCATGTCATGGAAAAAACTTTAAGGTAAACACACAAAAGCTCGCCCAAGGTCCTATTCTAAAAGGCTCAAATTATGAGAGTCTGATTAGTGATCTAATTACTAGTTAGGTGATTCTAATATTACCCTAAATTATTTACGTCCTAAAAAAACTAGAAGACCCTAATAAATTATAAATTATCTTGTGTTATATCCATCTAAATTTAATGTTAATTTTATCTTAAAGATACGATTAAGAAACGTTTAACCGGTTTAATGAACTTAATATCCATCCCAATAAGACAATGATGAATTTAAGAGAAATAAATCGGTTAAAACCCTAAACTCGAATATTAAAGCTCAAAACTTAAACTGACTTAATTGTACGAACCGTGCCCCAATGAAGCGGGCATATGATTCGAATCGATTAAACTGACATAACTAAGCACCAAAAGGCTCAAACTAACTAGCACAAGCCCACATAAACTAAGCAAAGCAACAAACCTAATTCTATCAATCTAGCCCCTTAAAGCCCAAAACCTAAGCTAAAGAAAAACACAAAAAACACATTCTACATTAGCAACATATTATTTATATATATTATTATGCCATTCATTTACAAACTTATTACATATGTTTTAAAGAGCCTACTTACGAGATATATATATATATATATTAAAACCGTATATTTTATGTTATGAAACGCTACAAGTTATACGTATCATGAAAAAAACAAGAAATTCACATTTTAATAAAACCGTAAATTAAATAAAGTATGAGGAGGAAAAAAAAGAAAGATAAGTAAAAAAGTCGTCTGCTCTTTGTAGCACGTTTTCGGTCTGCTCTCTGTAGCACGTTTGTTGTCTAATTTTTCTGGTTTTTCTTCCCACGTTTTTTCCTTTATTTCCTCTGTTATGGCGGATGTTGAACAAGATCTTGCAAACCTTTCTATTGATGCTGGGGAGGAGGAAGGGATTCAGATTGATCTTGCAGATAACCCTGCCCCTTCTCATATTGGATTGTGCTTTGTAGGAACTTTTCTGACTACTAGCATTATAAGTTTCCCGGCGATGAGATCTACCTTGGCCAATTTGTGGCGTCCTCCAGGTGGTATCGCCATCTCTGATCTAGGGGAAGGGCGGTTTCTCTTCCGTTTTTTCCATATTGTTGATGTCGAAAGAGTAGAGAAAGGAGGGCCCTGGACTTTTAATTCTCACTTGTTGATTCTTCACCGGCTTCAGGCTGAGGAGGACCCCTTAACAGTGCCACTTTTTCACGTGAACTTCTGGATTTTTATTCATGATGTCCCGGTTGGTTTTATGACGAGTAAGGTAGCTCGGGTTCTGGGGATTTCATTGGTTCGTTTATAGATTATGACTCGTCTGCGACTGCTCTGGGCTACAAACGTATTATGAAGGTGCGTGCGAGGGTTGATGTTAGGATCCCTCTGAAAAGGAAGAAGAAGTTGATTCTTCAAAATGGTAAACACCACTTCGTTCGGTTTGAATACGACAGGCTTTCTTTATTCTGTTTTCTATGTGGCCGTTTGGGCCATGGAGAGAGTTTTTGTGCTCTGCGTTTCACGGAGGGTGGTCGGGATTTACCGCTGGGGTGGGATAGTTCTCTGCATGCTCCCTCGCGTCGGGCGGCGCCGATTCGTAGTAGATGGTTGAGGGTGGAAAGTTCCGAGGAAGAGTATTTTTCTCCTGATTCTTCGACTAATGTGGCGAGATTTCAGGGTTTGGCTGAGGGGTCTGTTCCTAAATTTCAGGGCCATTCTTTTTGTTAAGGACGGTTATTTTAATCAGACCGTTAATACCTCCCCTGATGGATTTCAATCGGATAAGGAAAATATTCCCCCAATTATGGAAATTTAGGTGTTTTTGCAAAATCCCCTGATTCACGAAATCTGGCTATTCCTAATCCGGATGTGAGTATGGGGATTGAAGAGGAAATCTCTCCAGTTGAGCATTCTGATAATTCCAAAAGACCACGCACAGTTGTTTCTTCGCCAGGAGTTTCTATTACCTTGGATTCAAATGGCAATTACCCTTCTTCATCGGCAGGACTCGCTTTGCGAGCCAGCCGGGCCCAATGAAGATTATAAGCTGGAACGTTCGAGGCTTGGGGACGCCCCGTGCCGTTCGTCGGTTATGCGCTACGTTGCGCGATTTTTCCCCTTCTTTAATTTTTCTTATGGAAACCAAATTGCATTCGACAAAGATGGAACGTGTTCGTCGTAAGTGTGGCTATCGTAATGGTATTGATGTTAGTTTGATTGGTCGTAGTGGTGGGTTATCGATTGGTTGGAAGGATAACGTTAATGTGTCTCTTAGGTCCTTTTCTGTAATTTGATAAGTATTTATTTTGGTTATGTTTTTAGTCCTTGTTTTGATCGAATATATATGTTTGAAGGACTTAATTGGGCTGTTTTTGTGTTGTTCTCGTGCAGGTTACGTAATGCCGGAAATGAGTTGAAATGCTGCAGAAAATACTGAATTCGTGGGCAGATTCATGGGCATGAACCAGGGCATGAATGCTGACTGGGCGCCACGCCAACACCTTCTAGAAGATGACGTCAGCAAGCCTGATAACTTATCAGTCCACTTATCAAGATAGCTTATCATCCGATTTTTATCTTTAAATTCAAAACTTTGATATTTATCTTATGTAATTTTATTTAAATTTTTTAGGATTTATCATCTTAGGTTTTTAGGGTTTTTCAACTACTATAAATACCCCACTTTGGGGGTGAATTATTCATCAAACATTTTTCCATTGTTCTCTTCTTCCTTGAGTAATAAAGTTCTCAATTTTTCTCCATTTTTATTTATTTTATTAAGTATGGTTTTTTCACAAACCATGCTTAACTAAATTCCCTTTAGCCAAAAGCAACGCCAAACCCGACAAACCTCGTGAGATTAGGAAATACTTCAATCCTTCGACAACTCCTTTTTAGATTCTCTGCAAAATTGATTAGGCAATCGGCCTAATCTTTAGGCATCGCAATTGTTTCATTCCGAGAGCGCGCATCGGCTTGAAGTGGTTTAGATCCATCGTTGGGGACGAGGAAAAGCTTGTAGCCAATTCAACTCCCTAAGAACAAACTTAGTGGCGGTCCACTAAGGGGAATCGAAATCGGAAACAATTCTCATCGAGACGAATATCCGAGCACGGGCTTCTCCAGCACTAACTCAGATCTGGGTTAGCATCGATTGCCGTGGCTAACTCACTAAAGTTTGACTTCAAGGATTTCCCTGGGAGTCGAATCTACCAACGAGAAGTAAGTTACAAGGGTTGGGCCTTGTAGACTGTAACCTGCAGGAAAGTCGAAGAAAAATCAACTTCAGTGATCGAAGATGTCGTGGCAAAGCGTGGCTTGAGGCTATTTCTATCCATAATTTATTCTCAACATTTATTTTTACGTTTTTACTATTTTTCTCATTCAAATCACTATTCTAAAATCCCCCTTTATTTTCTACAGGTTATTGGTCTAAATCAGAAGAAAGGTGTTAGAGTTCCTATTCCCTGCGGGTCGACCCTTACTCTCGCTATATTATTTTAAATCTTATTTTATTTGAGTTTAAGGTTTTATTTTTGACACTATACGACGCGTGTCAGCGTCATATTGATGTTTTAATTGAAGCTGATTCTGATGGAGTAAGTTGGCGGTTTACGGGTTTTTATGGGGCTCCAGAAGTTAATAACAGGCAGGCCTCTTGGGATCTTCTTAGGACCCTAAATTATTCTCCCCATGTTCCGTGGTGTGTGTTGGGAGATTTTAATGAAATTTTGAGTCTGGACGAGAAGCAAGGTGGTCTTCTACGGAGCAATTGGCAAATGAACAATTTCCGTAATGCCTTGCTGGACTGTAGTTTGGATGATCTTGGCTATAGAGGGGCCCTGGTTCACATGGGAATGGGGGCGGCATGCTTCAAATAATATCCGGGAAAGGTTGGACCGTGGTGTTGCAAATCAAGCCTGGTGGGATCTCTTGCCAAACTTTCAGATTGACCACTTACCGCATTCTATTTCTGATCATTGCCCCATTTTACTGAATTCTACTGGTTTGGCATCTTCATCTTCTCGGATTTGGCATTTTCGGTTTGAAGCTGCTTGGTTGTTGGAGCAGTCTTGTGAAGATGAAGTGAGAAGTTTATGGGCTGCGGCCAATGGTTCTTTGCCTGAAAAATTGGCCCATATTGGGAAGGGCCTTGAAGCATGGTTCAAACGAATTTGCAAGGCAAAAAAACTTTCGGTTAGGGAATTACAACAGAAGATAGTCAATTTAAATGCTGCACCAGTGACGGAGGAGTCTTTGGGTGAGTTGCTGGAAACTAAATTAGCTCTCAATTTGGAACTAGACAGAGAAGAAATTTATTGGGAACAGAGAGCCCGGGCGAATTGGTTGAAGAACGGAGATCGCAACACGAACTTTTTTCATCGGTATGCTAGCCAGAGGCGACGTCGAAACAGAGTTTCGCAGCTTGCTGTGGATGGGGGTGGTGTTGTCGAGGAAGAAGAAGAGCTTCAAAATACGGCCAGACAGTATTTTGTGGATCTGTTCTCATCGAATGGTTCGTCTGATGCGAGTATTATTTTGGAGGATATTGGTTCCAGTATAACCCAAGGGATGAACGATGCTCTTCTGAAGGATTTTACGAGAGATGAGGTATGGACTGCTCTACAGTCTATGAGCCCATTAAAGGCCTCTGGGGAGGATGGGCTTGGAGCGATATTCTATCAGAGATTTTGGCACATTATTGGTAGGGAGGTATCTGACTTTTGTATCAGCTTGTCTCGTGGTGAAGGTCTGTTGTCTGAAATTAATCATACTCATATTGTCCTGATCCCTAAGGTAAGCAACCCTCTAACTATGGCCCAATTTAGACCCATCAGCTTATACAATGTCTTGTACAAAATCTACTCAAAGATGCTCGTGAACAGATTTAAAGTTGTTATTGATTCTTGCATTGATGAGGCACAAAGTGCTTTCATCCCTGGGAGGCTGATTTCTGATAACATTATTGCAGCATATGAAATTTTGCACTCATTTCAGAAACGTCGTTCGGGATCTAAGGGCTTCTTTGCTTTAAAGATGGACATGAGTAAGGCCTATGACAGGGTGTAATGGGCTTTTATTGAATCTACGATGGAAAGGATGGGTTTCGCAAGGCAGTGGATTGATCTTCTTCTGAGTTGCATCTCTACAGTGTCTTATTTCGTGGTTCTCAATGGTTTAGTGGGGGATAGAATTTATCCTTCTAGGGGTCTTCGTCAAGGAGATCCCCTTAGTCCTTACTTGTTCCTCATTTGTGGTGAAGGTTTATCGGCACTCTTCCGAAGGGCTACTCGGATGGGTTTACTACAAGGCACGAGAATCACTCGAAGGGCACCTCTAGTTACCCATTTGCTTTTCGCAGACGATAGTTTGGTTTTTGGAGAGGCTACTCCTAACGGGGCTCAAAATATCCGGAGTATACTATCTAGTTATGCTTCTTGTTCGGGGCAGTTAATCAATTACGACAAATCAAATGTTTTCTTCAGCAGAAATGTACTTCCTGCTGTTAGGAATCTGTTTTGTAGTACTCTTGGTGTGTTGGAAATAATTTCGCCCGAAACCTATCTTGGTTTATCGGCATTGGTTGGTAGAAACAAGAAACAAGCCTTTAAACGCCTTACTGACTCGACCGAAGCTCGATCCTTAAGCTGGAACAATATTTCTCTTTTGGCTGGAGGCAAGGAGGTTTTTATTAAAGCAGTTTTGCAAGCTCTTCCTTTGTTTGCCATGTTCTGCTTTTTACTTCCTCTCACTCTATGTCGCGATTTGGAAGCTATAATGGCCCGGTTTTGGTGGCATAATTCTGTCTCTAAGCGAGGCATTCATTGGTGTCAGTGGTCGGATCTTTGTAAGCTAAAAGGTGATGGAGGGATGGGTTTTAGAGATTTGGCTAAGTTCAATATCGCCTTGTTAGCGAAACAAGGGTGGCGTTTAATCACTAAACCTGGATCTCTAGCAGCACGTTTAATTCGGGCCAAGTATTATCCTACTTCTTCTTTTATGAATGCTTCTTTGGGGTCATCTCCTTCACTGATCTGGCGAAGCATTTGGAGTTCTAGAAAACTTCTAGAATTAGGCACGGGGTGGAGAGTTGGCAATGGGCAATCAGTGTCGGTCTGGAATGATTTTTGGCTCCCATCTTTTCCTCCAGAGCGGGTGAGTTCTCCGCAACTTCCAAATCTAAGTCGTGTTGCTGATCTTATCCAGTTATCTACAGGGTGTTGGAATGAGCCTTTGATCAGGTCCAGCTTTACGATAGAGGAGGTCAATCGTATACTGTCGATTCCAATTTCATCCTCGGGTCAGGAGGATGTGAGAGTTTGGTTCGGAGAAGGATTAGGTGTTTATTTGGTACATAGTGGCTATAAGCTTCTGCTAAGTCCTTTGGCAAGTCCATCTGGTGATAATATCTTCAACCATCTTTGGAGTATTGATTGCCCAACAAAAATCAAAATTCAGGTTTGGCGTTTTATTCATAATTATGTACCCACGCTTCTTAATCTTTCAATTAAGAGGGTCTCTACGTCCTCTCTATGCCCACGCTGCTCTTTGGCGACTAAGGACACAACCCATGTAATCAGGGGTTGTTACTTTGCGGTACAAGTTTGGAATAATTTAGGTATCTCATGGCCTATTCAGCTAAATTTTGATTCTTTTAATGAGTGGCTCTTCTGGTTATTTAAGCATAATGACAAGAGCAAACACAAAATCATAGTTACAACTATTTGGGCTATCTGGTTTTCTAGAAACAAATATCTTCATGAGGGCATATCACAGGGCATAGATGAAATTTCTATTTTTATAACAAGCTACTGTGAAGAGACCAATTCCCTTACCTCTCTGTTGAAACACTCCTCTCCGAATGTGATTGACTACTGGAAATGTCCGGCTACGGGGTTTGTGAAGGTGAATGTGGACGCGAGTTTCTCCGTTTCAATCAACCAGTCCTCTTCAGGGGTCGTTATCCGAGATGAAGAGGGTTTTGTTGTTGGCTCGTGCGTCAGATTAAACGCCAGAGTCATGAGCGCTTTCCAGGCTGAAGCGTTAGCAGTTTTTCAAGGCCTACAATTTGCACAAGAGAGTGGTTTCAGGAAAATCGAGCTAGAGAGTGATTCCAAAACGGTAATAAGAAAAGTCGTGGCTTTCGAACCCGATTTGTCTACAATCGGTATGATTACTAGGGATATTCGAATGGCCGCTCAGAACCTGGAGTCCTGTGTCTTTCTTTTTTGCGGCCGGTTCCAAAATCGAGTGGCTCACGAAATGGCGTCGGAAGGAAGAAGACTAGGCCATGACCAGTTCTGGTTGGAAGATGCCCCGAAAAGCATCTTGCATTTTGCCGATTCTGACCGCCGTTTTGAGGATCCGCCTTGACTCGTCTCTAGGAGTAATTTTGTGGGGAATTCTAGTTCGATTGGTTCAATGAGAACGTTTCCCCTTCTTCTCTTCCATCGCGTTTTCTTCAGAGAGCTTTTTCGATTTTTCCAGATGGAGAGTTGGGTCGGTTTAGTTTTCTTTGGTTTTTTATGGTCTTTTAACTTTTCTTTGCCGCTTGGGTTTCCTTTCTTTTATTTACTTTTTATTTTGCTGTCTGTAATAATTGATGTGTCAGCTTTCACATCTTTTAAGTAATAAAAGACCGGCCATTATATATAAAAAACCCGTAAATTATCCATTATAAGGTTGCATATTACATTACACCAATTTAAAAACCTTATTTTATGCCCATTACGCCATTCAAATCTTATATTACAAAAAGGGTCGAACAAAACAAATATTGCATACATGACAATTACACAACCAAACCACTATCCATCACCACACCGATAGCAATAATCATATATCTCACATACAACGCACAATAAGAAAAAGCAAGCAAAGTGACCGAAATTAAAGAAATAAAAAACAATGACTGAATTAAAAATGCATGATTATCAAGGGAGGTTAAACTAACACTGGAATTGGGACTAGAATGACAGAGACGAAAACTACAAGGGGGCAGACGCGGGACGACATTGTAAAGAACTTTAAAACTCTAAGGACCTAAGGCATGGTTTAGAAACGCGGTAGCCCTAAACGCGCAAACGACGCGACACGAAAGGAATAAAACCTAATTAGACCAAATCCTAAAACCTAAAAACACTATAAACCCCCCATTTAACCATTTGAACCTCTTTTAGCCTCCCTAAAACTCAAACACCAAATATCCTTAAACCTAGATGCCCTAAGACGTCGGCCGACGTTAATTGCTGACCGGCAGACTCGAAAACAACCCAAAAAAACAACCTTTTATGTTTTCAAACTCAATCGACACCTAAAATTCTGAGAAACAACCCCCTTTCGTTTTGAAGAAAACATAAGCCAAAAAACCTTTTTTAGAATCGAAAGAAAATAAAACAAAAAAAAAACCTTTTATTTGTCTCCTTCTGTCGAATCACTATGCACAGCCGCAAGAGGCCAGAAGGATTGTCATCGACGAGGGAGAGCGGACGACGTCTTGAGAATGACGAAGGTAAAAAAAGAAAAACCCTAACTTTTCTTATCCTATAGCTGACTAACTATATCCGATATCATTTATAAACCATTTCACAACATCACTTGCCAATATAATTCATATTTAATACATACCTCACTATTTTCAAAGCATCATCAATAAAACCACATTACCAAGCATTAAACCATGCTTAAAATCACAAGTATAAGTAATATACCTTAAGGATCACTTACCATGTGCATCTTTCAACATTACATCATTAAAAATAGTAACCGCATTCTTATAATCATGCTTTAATAGTAGGTAAAACCAATAATTCAAAACAGTGCATAAATCATCACATAATAGCACAACCGAGAGAGGAAAATCCTTTCACTTACTTCTGAACTTAGTTAAGCGTTTCAAGCTTACCACTAAGTTCCCAAATCACCTTTTAAAGCTTTCAAAACTGAAATTCACGTTCTCACTCACCGACACGCGCAAACTCGACTAGCCCACGCGAATCCAAGTAATCAAAGCTCACGAACCTTCACTGATTGATTTCGATACGTTCTCCCCTATTTATATCACACAAGAACAGAGGATTAATGTATCACAATACATTAAAATCTCCAGCAACCAAAGCTACCCCACTGCTCTGCCGAAATACACCAAAACGCTTATCCGAAACAACCAAAACCACCTTCGATTACACTACAAACTAAGTCCAGCCAAAACCTATCACTTTCATCCATTTTTAAACATCAATCAACATCCAAAATCAACCTAATTACATCCTTATATCTCCAGCAACTCAGATTTCACACTAACACCACAAAAACTCCAAATCTAACAATCTAAAGATTAGAGATCCAACTCAATTTGGGATTACTATTATAAAACCTTTATTTTAACATCATTTAACATCCAAATCATGATTAAAATCAATCTCAAATCAATCAAAATAGTAACATAACGAAAATCTTGAGAAATTATCTTCCAAAGCTTGATTTAGCCATTTTCATCAATTAAATTAGAAAACCTTGTTATTAAACATGATTAGAGAGCCAAAGACTTGAGAATTTCAATAAAGAACCTTGATTAGAGGAGAGAAAAAGAAAGATCACCTCTAACACAAGCTTTTCCCCTTGATTTGTAATAATTTAGAAGAAATCCTTCAAGAAATCTTTAGCTAGTTGATGTAAAAATCCATGAGCGTCATTTAGAAATCAAAAGTGGATGAAAAGAGAAAAATATTTGGAGATTTTAGTGATGAGAAGATAGTTTATCTGCTGGGAAAGTTGAGAGAAAAGTTTAAGAAAAAAGTGGTTACGTAAAAAATGTTTAGCATTTTAAAACCCTTTTAATTAAATCCCATTTATCAAAACAATTAATTATATCATTTTAAAAAAACACAAAATCAAGGGAAAAGGATGATACCACCTTGATGTAATAGCTCCCTAAGGATTCTAAGTTTTGGCTCTCTTCGATTTAGTCATTAAAATGTATTTTGCAATTTTTACAAAATAGTCACCATTTTCGAAATTCTAATTAAATTAGTCCGATTTCATCAAATTGAACTCTCCAAAACCTTCAAAACAATATTTTAAGATTATAAAATATTTTCCATATTTTATCTACCTCAAAAACTATTTATTTCAAATTAATCTTGAAACTAGCACAACTCGCTCGGACCGGTTCAGCCGAACCTCTTGGTCGAACCTGACTAACTTCTAAGCCCAAAAAAGGGGGCGTTACAGGCAAAGCAACTAGATGTTCCTGAGGAGATTTTCTAGTTTCTTGCTTGTCAGTTTCCTATTTTTACTAACTTTTCTTCAGATTTGTGCTCCATGCTGGTTTCGACTGTCACATGTTGATGTTGGTGAAGGAAGGCTATATGAAAGGAGGTCCCTTTCGTCGAAGCCCTTTGCTTCATCCGTCGACTGTTGTGGTGTGTCTCTTGACGTTTTTTCACTGTGTTCTAGGTGTTTCTTCTGGCTCGGGTTGCTTCGACTTCCCTTTCTTTTAAAGTTCATATGATTGTGTTCAGAGTTGTCCAGTTTTTCCTTCCTTCGGGCTCCAACTTCATCGCAAATTACGAGATGAATAGATTCCGATGGACATGTTCCTAGAGTTGATGGTTCTCCCTTAGGTTTGGATGTCCTCTCCTCCAACCGTTGGCTCTCCGATTTCGACTATTTGATTGTCATTTTTATGTTTTTCCTTTTTCTTTTCTACTGCTCGCAGTTGTGACTTTTTTGGAGCTATTTGTTGGCTATATTTGTTGGATTGTGCTAAGCTCTGTTGAGTTTCTGACTTCATTGTGTTGTATGTTTTATTACTCTATGTTTGTTGAATGAAACTTCATTATGTTTTAAATAAAGGATAAATTATCATCACTCAACTATCTTCTCACTCTTTTTTTGTTCACTCAACTTTAAAAAAATAATTTAATAACTAAATTTTATACATTAAACTTTTTTGGTCACTCTAAATTCAAGAAATTTGTTGAAAATCAAAGTGATTGTAAGTTGAAGGTCTTAAGAACAAACAACGATGGAGAATATGTATTTAATGAATTCAATGATTTTTGCAGAGACTCTAGGATTCATCATCAGCTTATTGTTTCTTGTACTCCAACAAAATAAAGTATGTGAAAGGAGGAATAAAACTGTTTTGGATATGACAAGATGTATGTTGTTTGAAAAACATCTTCCTAAATTGTTATGGGCAAAAGTTGTAGCTACCTATGTTTATTTGTTAAAAAGGTTAGCAACTAAAGTTATGGATGGAAAAATTCCCCTCGAAGCTTGGTCTAGATCTAAGTCGTATGTTAAACACCTTAGAGTGTTTGGTTTAATTTGTTTCAGCCGTGTACCTACTAATATGAGATCCAAGTTAGATGAAAGCTTGGAAAGAGATTTATAATTTGGATATTCTTCTCAATCCAAGGGGTACATAATTTACAATTTGGAAAGCAAGAAGATTGTGGTGAGCAGAGATATCATTTTTGATAAAGATTCTTACTGGGATTGTGTTGAGATATTTATTTTGATATAATTTAATGAAAAATGTTTTTGAATTTAAACAAAATTGTAAAAATATTTTAAAGTCCATAAAACTTGAAAAATATGTTAAATAATGTTTTCTAAATGTTTTGACTCGTCCTATTATATTTATATACCTTAAAAAGTCAAAAGATAGCCAAATTTTCATGTTTTTAAAGAAGGTTTTGATACTTCTATTTGATGGTTTTGAAACCTTTCAGGTAGAATGGTATGGAATTGAAACCTTAGCAATGGTTTCAAAATCTTTATCAAAGGTTTCGAATCTATGGCTTTGTTATTGCTATATTTTTCAAATCCTTCTTAAAGTTTTGAAACTTCTGTGCAGGTGGGAATTTAAAGCTCGACTTTATGACTTCCCAACGGCTCCAAAACATCCTCAACGGCCATAAACGGCTAGTAGCTCATTTCATACTATAAATACAAGTCAATGACACTTGAAGAATGAGAGGATGAACATCCAAGTTTAAAGATCAAGAATATAGAGTTATTTATTGTGTATTTTCTAATCTCTTGTAATTTAGTCCAATCCTAGTGAGCCAAAATGTATAAACGCCCACCTAGAGAGGTAATTAGTTTACAATGTCAATACCTTATTGTTGAGGGATAGGTTCTAGTTAATCCTTATAAAAACTAGGGAGCTGGTTCTATCTTAGCCCGTGAAAAGATATAGATGTAAGGTTACCCCTTAAACCAGTAAAAGGGGAAGAAATCATTGTAACTGAACTGGGAAATCCTTAGTGTGGATGCTAAGGTAGTGGATTTAGACGTTGGTTAGAAGTTCAAACTACTCCAAAATAGATCGTGTCAAATTGTCATTTTTTTCAAATTTTGTTTTTTCGATTTCAAAAGAAACCTTTATACCCTTCATCGGCGCTAATTTCGGTTGAAGACATCAAGCCTTTCAAATTGGGAGAAGAATGATGTATACAAGCATGATTTGAGGTCGATCCCTGAAGAGATTGTTATAACTGATGGTGGTGAGAATGAAGAAACTAGTGATTGTTTTGATATAACAAACACAAGTGACGTTATCAAAACCAAATCCTTAGCAAGTTTGTATGAGAGGTGTAATTTTATCTTTGTTGAACCAACAAGTTTTGATGATGCCGCAAAAGTACCTGAATGGATTGATGCAATGAAGGCAGAGATTTCTGCAATTGAAAAAAAAATGGTATGTGGTTCTTAACTGATCAACCTAGTGAAAAGCATGATATAGGTGTGAAGTGGGTGTATAGAACCATGTTCAATCTTGATTTCACCGTGTTTAAGCATAAAGCTGGATTGATTGTAAAGGAGTATGCACAGATAGGTGGAGTTGACTACGGTGACACATTTGCACCTGTTGCTAGACATGACACCATAAGATTGCTTGTTGTTATTGTTGGCCAAATGGGCTGAAATATATTTCATTTGAATGTAAAATCAGCTTTCTTGAATGGAGAGCTTGAAGAAGATGTCTATATTTGTCAACGTGAGGATTTTGTGGTTCCAAGAGAAGAAAATAAAGTGTACAAACTCAAAAAGGCTCTTCATGGCCTAATCTAGCACTAAGAGTTTGGTCCTACAGAAATGATTTTTATTTGTTGAAATTAGGTTTTTAAAGGAGAGCTAATGAAGCTACTCTGTATCTTAATAAAGATAAAATTATTGATTTTCTTGTTGTTTTTATATATTGATGATTTGTTGGTGATGGGAAGCAATGTCAAAGTTGTTTCAGAATTTAAATTGAGTATGCAAAAGGAATTTGAGATGTTTGATCTTGGCTTGATAAGCTATTTTCTGGGATAAAATTTAATTAAAGCAATGTCCGTATCTTCATTTCACAAAAAAGTATGCCTTAGACGTTCTAAGAAAATTCAAACTAAAATTTTACAAGGGAGTTGATTCACCATTGCCTTTAAATTTGAAGTTATCAAAAAAATGGTGAGAAACTATGTGATCCTTCTATTTTTAGAAGCATTGTTAGAAGCTTACTCTACCTGACAGCTACACGACCTAATTTACTCTTTCCTACAACATTGTTATTATGGTTTTTGAGTTCACCTGCTGATGTTCATCTAGGAGTTGCTAAAAGGGTTCTTAGATTGTGAAGAGTATGATAGGTGAAAGACTGAATTATTTAAAAAGGGGTAGTGTAATATTAACTGGATATTCTGAAAGTGATTGGACAGGGAGTTTTAATTATATAAATAGTACATTCATTTATGTTTTTAACTTTGGCTCAGGTGCAATCTATTGGAGCTCAAAGAAGCAACAAGTTGTGGCTCAATCGACTGCAGAAGTTAAATATATTGTTACTGCTGCAAATCAAGCAATTTGGTTGAGAATTTTACTTTCTGATCTTGGCTTTGAACAAGAAAATGCTATTATTCTTTTGTGCGGCAATAAGTCAACTATAGCTATTGTTGAAAACCCAATTCAACATGGTAGAACAAAGCATATCAATGTGAAGTTTCATGCAATTTGTGAGGCTGAGATAAAAATCATTGATCAAAATAAAATTTTGTTATTCTGAAATGCAAGTTGCTGATTTGATAACAAAGGCTTTTACAATGGATAGAATTTCATTTCTCAAATATGAGTTTGGTATGATCAATATCAACCTCAAGGTGGAGTGTTGATGTATTGAGTCTATATTGAATGTCAGATTTTTTTTTGTATGCCAGTAATATTGATAATTACTAGCTGTCTAGGTTTTTTTTATTCTATTTACTCTAGTAAGTAGGTAATTGCAATTGAGTTATATTTTTATATACAACCTTTCTATAAAATTCTAAACCTAAATTTCAAACTCTAGCACCCTAAAACTTAAATCTTAAACTTTAAACTCTAAATTTTAATTATAAACTTTAAATTCTACACCCTGCACATTAAACCCTTAAACTCTAACCTAAAATTCTAGACTCTAAACCTTAAAATTGAAAGGCATTTGTAAATTTATTAAATAAAATGTAATGAAGTAGAAACGTGTGATATTGCTATAATTTTTCAGATCTGTTTTTCTTTCTTTGTTCTTCTCCTTCCAGCAAAACTGATTTTTCTGCAACACACTAGCACTTTCTACATTTGTGATTCATATGTAGACTTGAAAACTCTTTTGTTGCCAGGGTTTGAGATTTTGTATATGGAGTTCTATAATAGATTCAGTCGCTTTATGAAAATAAATATATGCATTTATCATTGAATAAAACATTTAGATTCATGTGGTTGCTAGTTTAATGTCGTTTAGAGTATGTGCATAAGTTGGCATGTCAGGCATATGCATCAAAATCTATTCAGAATTTAATAATGGATTTAATTTCATTATTTTTTAATGTATTTAAAGTGCAAGTAATTACTGATAGCAACTCTATTTAATTGGAAATGCAGACAAATAGTGATGTCCTCAATACTAAATTTGCACGATTTCAACACAGAAGTGGACGGTTTTCATTTTACATCAAGAAATCATACTAGTTAGAGATTATATGACTAAATGTTTAATTCTTTGAATCCAATTAATTACATATATTTTGTTTTAATACCAGCAGTCACGAATTAGTCTTATTACAATGACATGTGATAATAAGAACCACGTTTATTCTGTTTGATGAAGGAAAATCAGCAAGTAATGTCTATATATACTGTCATGTGTAGGAGGCAGTTAGGTTGTCTGAGCATGTCTCCTCAAACGAAATTCTCTGTTCGTTCAATGCTCGGGCCATTCAGAAGAATGTCGAAGAAGTCGTTCACTTACCGATTGATTAAACGAATGGCGAAATCGCCTCTGCTCTCTACCATTTGCATTGCTGCTATACTCCTCTTTGTTTATGCAGACAGCCTAATGTCTAATCTTCCCACTAAGGCTGGTGAGGCTCTTCCATCACCTCAGACCATGACTACTCTACCTGTGGAAGGGGGAGGGCAGGTTGCCACCAGTTTAAATACCCTGCCGGGGTCTGTAGCTACCACCCCTGAAAGAAAGATTGAAGAAGAAACTGAGAATGAAGATCCCCTAATTCCTCCCTTCAAGGCATCTGTAGATGAAAGGATGGAATGGTTCAGGAGAAAGCTACCCGAACTCGAAATTCTCAAATCAAATGAGTTGAGCGACAAATTCCATGGTCGAGTTTTGGAATTGTTCAACAACAATTGTTCAGCTCAGTTCTTCATGGTGTGGCTTTCGACAGCGCAGTCCTTTGGACCTAGAGAGTTCTTGGCCGTAGATAGTCTGTTCAGCAGCTCGCCAGATGGATGCCTGCTGATTTTGTCGAGCTCCTTGGACACTCCAAAAGGGTACAGGGTCCTGAAACCACTTCTTGACCGTGGATTTAACGTCCTTGCAGTCACACCCGACGTGCCGTTTCTAGTGAAGAATACACCAGCTGAAGCCTGGCTTGATGAGTTGAAGAGTGGGAACATGGACCCTGGTTCAGTTCCTTTATTCAACCATCTGTCTGATCTCATCAGGCTTGCGGTTTTGTACAAGTATGGAGGAGTCTACTTGGACACAGATTTCATATTCCTGAAAGATTTATCAGGGTTGAGGAATGCCATTGGCGCACAAAGTATCAACCAAGTAACCAAGAAATGGGCCAGATTAAATGGAGCGGTTATGATCTTTGACATCCACCATCCTGTTTTGCTGGAATTCTTGCAGGAGTATGCCACCACTTTTAACGGGAACAGGTGGGGGCACAATGGACCGTACTTGGTTTCCAGGGTGATGGAGAGAATAAGAGACAACCCCGAATACAGTAACATTACAGTTTACCCACCAAAGGCCTTTTATCCAGTGGATTGGATTAAGATAGCCAAGCTGTTTAAGAAGCCAGAAACGGAGGCCGACTCAAAGTGGACAGATGACACAGTTGCTGATATAAGCAGTGAGAGCTATGTAGTTCACTTGTGGAACAAGAGAAGCAGAGAATTGAAGATAGAGGAGGGAAGTGTGATGGCGAGATTGATTGCAGAGCACTGTAACATTTGCGAGAACATTTACGATCCTTGAAGCTCAAGAAACCATTCGCCCCACCAGGGCTAACTACCAAATCAAAAACAAAAACCCTCCTTTAATTTTGATGAGCATTTTCTCACACCATGTTGCTTGAATAAGTGATGATTCATTCAAGGGTAGCAAGCAATTCTTTTATTCACCAAGGTGTATGTTTTTTATTATTAATGTTTACATATATTGCAAAACATGAGATTCTTTCTCTTCTGGTATTGTCTTACATCTAACAACCACCCTAGCTAGCAATCAAAATACAGATTTGCACTGAGATGCCCTTTTACCATGGGAAAAGCGAGCAGATGAACAAAATAAAAGCCTTTTAATTAATGCCTTTGAAAGTCTCCATTCTGAATTATTTTTTGTGTGGATAATTGAGGGTTATCAGATTAGATGTGTTTGGCCACATTGATCGCACGAATGGAAATTCCGATGTTAACATAATAATAACAGTTAAGGCAGCATGTGAATACAATGTCCATCATTGATGAATCAAGCATGACACACTTTTAACACTCCTAAAAGCAACAACAGAGTTGGGGGAGAGGCTAAATTTAAAAATTGGAAGGGTTAAAGGTCTTATTTGATTAATATCTAAATTAAAAAAGACATAAAATATGAGTATACCAAAAAATTTGGAGGCACAACCCCTTCCAATGTCTTACTGGATTCGTTCTGAGTCCCAGGCGACATGTAGGAACTGCCGCTTTTACAGGGCTGACGAGTTATCCTCATGGTCCTTTTACAGGGCTTGCATAGCAGAATTCGTGGCCACTTTCTTGTTTCTTTACATCACAGTATTAACTGTAAAGGGTGTTGTCAAATCTTCAACCAAGTGTTCGACTGTAGGGATACAGGGCATTGCTTGGGCTTTTGGTGGCACTATCTTTGCTCTTGTCTACTGCACTGCTGGCATTTCAGGTACAATAACACACATTACTAAATCCAGTTACATTAATCTTTGAAATATATGTAACTCTTTTATATTTGGGGATAATGGTGTCAGGCCCATTTCTGATATTTTTGTGGCCTTAGGGCGAATAAAAGAATTGTACCCCTAATTAGAAATTTAAATTATGATTGCGGTCGTATTTTCAACCACTTTGCGGACATAACGGTTGCGAACAATGAACATCGTGGTTTCAGACAATGTTGCTACCGCTATATAATGATCATTATTGCAGTTGTGTATGTCCATAATAACAAGCATTGAAAAATGGGCCTCTAATAACAAATATTGAAAAAAAATTAAGAAAAAAGAAAAATTGAGATGAGAAAAATAAAAACAATACAAGGATTATTTATAGGTTAATTTGAAATTTTTGTTCTTATTAAAAATAAAAAAATTATTATTAAAACTTTAATAACTACACTAAAACCTACTAAAACCTATACAAATTATAAACTAATGGTACCTTTTTATTTTTGCATAAATAAAAACTAACGATACAATACATGGTATTAAATTACTTTTAATTTTGGTTAAGTTGTAATTTTTTTAAAAAAATAGTTTAAAGTTCAAACGGTTATAAAAAATTTAATAATGAATTATTCAATAATAATAATAATAATAATAATAATAATAATAATAATAATAATGTGAGCCCCATGCAGCCAACTTAAATCTAATTTTCAACCTTAAAGGTTTTACTCAATTTGCATGTTTCATATATATAAAGAGAGAGAGTTAGGATCAACTTACACAATGTAAAACTTTTAAGTTTTACATGTTTTCTGGATCGTTAGATGGGGGAATGGATGACTCAGATTAACTCCTTACTCTTTTTTTAAGTGATAATCTTCACATATTTACTGTTAATCTCAAACATTCGTTTTACTCATCCAACGGTCCAAAAAACGTGTAAAACTTAAAGAGTTTTACACTGTGTAAACGGATCCTATTCCATATATAATTATTGTAGTGAGCCCTTAAAATTCTTTAAACTCACCCCAGTCTCTAGTTAAAATATTTGGGTGTGGGCCCTGGGCCGTCGCCCTTATTACCCTGGCCTAGGGACGACACTGGGTATAACATTAACTAAAGTTTAAAACTAAACGACGTAGTTTTATATTTTCAAACTATTCAGTTTTTCGGTTATTCGAACTTTCAAAATTTAGACTCGAAATACGAAAAAAAAAACGATTTTTTCAAGTTAAGTCGAGTTTTGCTCACCCCTAGTTTGCAGTGTTCCTGGTACACCCGGCAACAATTCCCATTACGGGGCCAGGCATTAATCCTGCTAGAAGCCTTGGCACAGCTCTTATATGCAACAAGGACAAAGCATGGGATGACCATGTAAGTCTTCCCAAGTTGCCATCTTTTCTTGTACTCCAGTTTAACCGGTTCAACAACCATATTATTGTATTTTAGCTATGAAAGAAAGGTTGGCTGTAAAGATTCTCTAATGCTAAATCCTCTCTGGTTGCAGTGGATATTCTGGGTAGGACCATTCGTTGGAGCAGCTTTATACCCAAGTTTCCTTTCAAGTTTCAATCTTCTTTTTTCCTTTTCTGGATGGAAATAGTAAATAAAGGATCAAGGGAAGGATGGTGCCTATGTTGTGGTGCTTCTTTTTATCTGTCACTGACTCACTGGTGTTCTCGTTCTGAATGAATTGAGAGAAAAACTGCATATAAGGCATCGCATATCAATGATGCATGTTGAGAGCAAAACTGCAAATGATCATCATTAAGCATTGCAGCTGCTGTTTGAATCCTCTTGGAGGAAATCAAGAGTCAGAATAAGGAACTTTGAACCAGGGTGCTTTTCAATATCATAGGCAACTTGCGAAAAAACAAAGTGGACACTTCGGCCATTAATGGGAAGGTGTAGTGTACTTTATATATCGCCTTAAATTGTATGTTTAGTAGTAGTGGTAGTGGGCGGGGCCTGAAAATTGCACGTACATTGTGCAACCAAGATGGTGGGCACCGGGTTGCAGATGAATGGAACTTCTGCTTTGCTGTTCATATTTCTACCCTACTTGGAGCATTATCACAAGTTCTGTCGTTTTCATCAAGAAATGGGAAATTTATATTTCTTTTTACAATTTCAGTAAGCATATAACATTGGTTACAGGTCACATCAGGATTACCCACTGCACTGCCCTAACCAGGGAGAGAATTCTCACAAATTTTAAGTGCCTTCACAGGACTCTAAAATCTAGTTTTGAGGTCCATACAAACAAGTACGAAGTTGGTCGCATATGCTCTTCCTTATCTATCAAAATTCCAATCCCTCGGAGAAGAAGAAAGATGCTCCAATGACCGGGACAGAGTTTAAATTGATCACAGAAATGATATTTAGATTTCTTCCATCTGCAAGGCCGAGCTAAGACCTTAAAATGGGGGTTTGAAGAATGACCTTAACAATCTAAGGAACCAATTAGAGAATAAAACGTCTTCGTCTTCCATCTGCAAGGCCGAGCTAAGACCTTAAAATGGGGGCTTGAATTAGTGACTTTCAATCAAAATTCTATCATCAAGATCAGTCATCTAACTAAACTACCATTTACTTTCTATCTTTCTTTTGGCAATAAGGACATACACCTCAATTTGTGAAAAGGACAACAGCATTAAGCAGAGCCATTAACCATATCCTTAAAATCCATGCATAAGAAGAAGATAAAGACTTATGGCTAAAAGAAGAGCCTTTGATTTCTTCACTTTGTCCATGATGTGATGTGAATGGAAAAAAAACATTACATATTCACAGTTGAAGCAAGGAAGCATGAATTATTGGAGACCATTATCAAATTTTAGGCCTTTGTTGTACAGTCTGTCATTTTGCAGAGACACTGGCCCTCGTGGTGGCATCTATAGCACAACTGAAACAAATCTAAAAATAACTAGCGACAACAGACAGATAATGCAGACAACACGCCTAGAGTTAGTAAACGCCCCAAAGGTTTTTTGGTTAAGTGGTCCAGTATTTTAATGATAAATCACAAAAACCACCTACCAGACCATTCTTTAGAGTGACAGGTATGGACTCATTTGCATCTTCAAGATATACAGATATGGCATGATCAAAGCTAGCTGAAATCACTGTTAGGCTGGATCTTCATCTCATTAATTTATAATAATACCTTCAGAGAACTCTTCCCACTTCCTCGTTGTATTTACTGATGTTGCATCGAATGCATCTGGAAAGGAGTATTATTATAAGATCCAAACTGAGATCTGGGAAGAGTTCCTCTTAGAAAATATGGTTCCTCCAGCTTGGTTACATATGAAGAAATCCCACACAAAGGAGAAGGTAAGACATTGCCACTACTCGTCTGGTTGAAAACCATAGCTGCAGCTTGCTCCCACTCTAAATCAAAGAGCTCTTTAGTTGTTACCCTGGACACATTTGATTGCTGCTGTGACTGTATGACTGCAGAAGAACAGTTTGAAGACAAAGGCTTGCTGTTATCTAGAGAAGAAAAGGGCGTATCAGGGATGTTAACTGTGGTGATATCATGGATACTAGTCCTCTTCTTATCCTTCCCGCCTGTCAGCTGCCTGATGAAGTATTTTTGAGCATGGCTTGCCACCTGAGTTGGGGTTCTGGTCATCACGAAATTGCGTGAAATATTTCTCCAATCCCCTTTACCATACTTTTTAAGACCCATTAGAAATTGCCTGCCATATAAACATCATGAGCTGAGCTGCTAGAGGATGCTAAAGAATTCAAAGTAGTGAATTTGCAGAGGCAAGAAGAAGGCATTCACAAACCAAACATGTCTAATATGTCTACCAAGTACCAACCACGTTGTCAACATTCATAATAAATGCAGGGAATGGTCTTCAATTCCGGATGAACAGGCAAGCATATTACAGGTTTAACTCTAGCAGTATCACATTAAATGAATACAAAATTGTGAAAGAACAAGCAAATTACCTGTGTTCTTCTTCAGTCCATGGTACCCCTTTCTTCCTTTTTCCACCAGGAGTGTAATGGTGCCTAAAGCCCTCACTATCATTAACCCAATCCAATGTAAAAGAATGAGTGGTATAGCCAGGAATTGGGATCAACCCGGCCTCTATATCACTTACATCCTCCACCAATTCTCTGTACTGTTGGATGACATCTCCAACTGTTTTTCCAGGAACCATAGCAGCTACCTTAAACCATCGCTCAGGGGTGTCCTTATCATATAAAGCCAGAGCATTTTCGAAACACTTGTTCTCTTCGGGACTCCATTTTGTACCCTGTAAGTAAGAGGTTGGAGAGAGAAGTTCAATTCCCCGATTCATCATCACCTTCTCTTCACTACCAAATATCAAAAACTTGGACTTTGATTGAAATGTTCAAAGAGAACCAAACAAGTATCAAATCATGAAAGCATCTTTTTGCACTTAAGGAAAATAGTAGCTAAAAAAGGCAGATCTTGATGAATAGAAAAGCCCTAGGCAGCAATATCAGATCCACAGTCATACACAATAACAAGAGAATCTACATACAGGAAGGAAAGATTAAAGCTGAAAAAATACTTTAAATCCATGAAGGGAGAAAAGAAACAAAGAGGTTCAACTACAGAAGTGGGGTGTTGTGATGTAATCTTTTGATCCAGAAAAGCAAAAGCAAAGAGAACAAAGAGAAACTGCGTGAAAGAAATAGTAGAACTATGCCAACTCCTTCGTATTGCTCATGTGTACGTAACAGAGAGTCAGGCGTTGGGAAAAAAAATAGAGGGACTGAGCTGCGGTGTTGTGAGTGGTGAAAATGGAGATTGTGGGCGCTGTTGCAGCCAGAGCAAAGTTTTTCTTTTGGAAAGTGATTAAGTGACCAATGACAAGTGAAAAGAGAAAATGAAAATGACGAAGACAAAGTTGATGAAACGAAATGGATGTTGGGTTTTGTACTCATTTGATTTTGATAGGATGAAAGATGCCAACCCTCCCAATCTTGTCGAGTGTTAGACATTTAGATGTCACACGTGACGTCTTTGTCTCTCATCGTCTGATTTTGTTGCAAAAACCTTTGATTTGTGTAATCTTGAACTTTATTATTTCTTGTAAGCACTCCATCGAACACCTTGATTTCATCTAAAGTCACCTCTTTAACTTTCAAGTAACCGATTCCCACTTATGGACTACCGGTGATAATTTTTGGGTTGATGGTGGCACATGACAACTTTGTTTTTGCTCAAATATCTTCTCAACTTTTGGAGCCTCGATGAACCTTTAATTCTGATTTCGTTGCTGTTGATTAAGTTTATTTTTCTCCCATTTTGTAACCAGCAACTTCAATTCATGTTATTGCTTTGCTCATTTGTAAGTTTCAAAACCATTTTCATGTAGCCTGGATTTTCATTGCACTTAGCTTCCAATCTGTTTAACATGCACTCCCAGTTCTTTCTTTGCTCATGTAACGACCCAGATTTGAATCCGCAAGTCGTTTCACCTGAGCACTTGGGGTTTGGGCGTTGGGCCGAGAATTTGGGGCTTAAGTGGGCTTCTCTTGTATGTATTGGGCTTTAGTTTGGGTTGGTTAAGTTTGGGCCAAGGCTTCTTGCTGTCAGGCTTTTGCCCCGTTGTTTTTGTTGGTAATAAATTGTCTTTCCTTATGGCAAATAAAAACCTTTGATTTGCACATAGATTTTAGTACCAAAATTGCAATGTTGGTATACCCCGGTATTAGTTTAGACATTTTGTGATATTATTTTAAAAATAAAAAGATGTAGGTTAAATAGTGATTTGTTTGATTTTAGATGTTTGAATTTGAATAAATTTGTCTAAAATTTTTAGGATAATAATGAAAAAATTACAAGTGTTTCAGACAGGCTTGAGTAAGTTGTTTGATTTACCCAAGAAACAAATTGAATCTCAAATAAACTCTCTTAGTTTCACATCTGTTTGGATGTAGAAATGTGGGCATTAACATTTTGGAAGATCAGTCGGAGGAGGAAGGAGTGACTGGTTCGGACCTTTGCCATTGTCCACCAAGAATGCCATCTTCAGCCCCCATGTGGTATGCACTTCCAAATGGCAGTGCATGAACCAAACTCCTGCAATTTCAGATGAACAAGACTGAGATTTCCATACATAAATGTTTATTGTTATTTGTTAATGACTTAATGTACCTACCTGGGTTATCTGCACGAAATCTGATAGCTACCCATCCACCAGATGCCAGATGGTACCCCGATGGTGTTCCTCTCAACAGGATCCACAAGATTAAATTTTGTCTTTGTAACACAGTCTATGTCAAAGATCTTAGCCTTGAAACCATGTAGAAGAAGGGAAGGAAGCACCTTGTGAAGGACAACTAGAGACCGGTCCTGGATGTCCATTTATTGTGTGAGCGTCTGATACATTTGGCGCCAATCCGGACTTGAGTGCTTCATTGATCACAGCTTCAGTGTCTGATTTCCACCACTCAGCTGACGGTAATCCATCCAATCAGATTAACAAAATTTTGTTCCTAACCACTAGCAGGAGATGAATTAAAATTGGAGCTCACCTAATACAACAACTACTTGTGTGGTTTCGGAAATGGATAAGGCACGCCGCGCTTTGGCAAGATAACAATGGCGCCATGGACTGTGGACCTTAGCCATAGAATATGCGCATGCCAAAGCAGTGTTCCTCTTTGTCCTGTGATGGTAAAGTTGTACACATAGCTTTGCCCCGTAGGGATTGGACATTGTGTAATGTAAGCTGGCCCATCCGCCCAACCTGTTCTTAGCTGCCTGACACCATGCCTGCAATTGAAAGTTAAGTGAACAAGTCAAATGAAAAGTGATTTTTGCAGGGATATTCGTGAATTGGGGTTCTCACCAGTGTATGGAGACATTGTATTTGACATGGTTGACAACTCTTACAAGTACTGTATCGTCTTCCCTGGCGTATAAGGTTGGCCCTGGGAACTTACCATTGACGGTGACAATTGGTTTCCTTGAACATAATCTAGTTGTATTTTTCATTACCACCTGCACACGTTAGCAAGCAAACATCAAATAACATGCATTGTATGTAAATGTAGACGAGTGATGTTTAATTTGTCCCCTTTTTCTGTATTTCATCATTTGGAATGCAAAGGGTAGACCATGCCTTTCAGTCCAGTGGATCCAAACAAGCACATTTCCATCAACAATTAAAAAGTGAACTTACATCAAACGTGTAATGTCGGACGGCGCAGTCGACGAGAACAGGGAAGAGAAATGCAACCAGAACTAGTGTTCCAACTCTAGTGTCCATTTCTCTCCTTTTTAATTGTTTGATCACTTTGCAGTCATGTAAGAGTGACCAAAGCCCTTTTAAAGGGTGATGGTAGACCGACTGCTGCCATGTCATTTTTCCTTGGTTAGGTGGATGGTGTAGAAATAACAAGGTTTCTCCCAAGATTTCTTGTATTTCACATAAAGTAGTTATTTAAGGACCAAATCATAATTGGAAGTTAAGTTAATGCCGACTGTATCTGATGACAAACTCAATCAGAAATCAGGTAGGTTGAAATTTATGGTCAATAGATTACCTTTTAGCTATCTATCTCGGACAATTTTGTCTCAGTTAGCTACTTTTCACTCTATTAATTAACAAACAAGAAACTGAAATGTTGAAGGAAGTTGAATTTGTCATCTTTTAGCGTTATAAATTAGCTAGTGATTGTGGCATATCAGCCTTTTCTTAATACATCTTTTATCAGAAGCTGAAGCTAAGGCCATGCATTAGACTATACAGACTGGTTGCAATTGCATAGGTGGGATAAGTAAAAGTAGGGCAAATATAAATAGCAGGTGAGTATGCTATCTTGTGAACAAAGATGTGTTGAGCAATGCCTTTGATTTTCCCCATATACAGAGAGTATAAAATAATGGCTTGTTTGAAAGCAAAGACCAAACCAACCGAACCTTGTGCCTTCCTCTCTCCTTGTAATCTAATGTTTTACAAAACCCAAATGGGTACTAATTCAAGCCACCAGATTATGATAAATAGAATCTTGGAGTTCACTTCATCATTTTCAGATGGAAGACATCTTATAGGTGGAGAGGAGGTGCTAATTGGTGAGATAATTATTTGGAGGATGACTTTTGGGGGACATTTTAAATAACTAACTTTTAGAGATCAATGGAACTCGACCATAACCCACCACTTCTTTTGGCATGGAAACAAAATTTTGATGGAGGGACCATTCTGTTTTGTTCAAAAATAAATAAAGGGACTTGATTGATCATTTTTCAGTAGGAATAAAATGCAATCCGGTGCATTTACAAGTCCCCTGCCTTTATTTTATATATTACATTACTACAGCTAGAAAATCAACAGTCCAGATGTGTTTGGAGGTGGAAAGGCAGAGATGAGCCTTCTTCCTTTATTTTTCTTTGTAGTATTTTACAAGTTGACAGAGGCCAATGATAATGCTAGGCTGGCAATTATATTCCCTTCCTGCCAAGTTTTTATTACAACATTGGAGCCCAGACCATAAAAATCCAAAGCTTGTATTTGGTTGATTCCCGTTATATAAAAGATCTTGCAAACATAACAGTGTCAAAGGCATGCAAGTAATGAGTAATGACCAAAAGAAACTCAAATTCGACTACAGGCCTCCTTAATCAATAAATCAACGTGAACTTGCCTGCCTACTTTTGTGAGATCTAATGCTTAACGCCATCTATCTATCTATCCATAATCCATTATCATTTTATTTGATTCTGGAGGTCCAATCTGACGCTGTTGCAGGACCAAGCAATAATGAATTATTTGAAACCCGCTAGCAGTAAGCGAGCGAGGAAATATTAAAATCAAAACAAAAAACAATAATATACATTGGTCAAACCCTAAATGCATGCAAACTGCAATGCTAAATCATCAGGCCAACTACAAGAAAATTCCTCAACTCAGCCTCACGTAACTATTCGACTAGTGCCTGGATCGTACCACTCACCACAAAGATTGACAGATTTTCATTACAATACATCATATCACAGCCACCCACCTGATACATCACCGTCAACACAATTACTGCCCCATTATGGGCCTAACTCACTACCATAAGCAACCACAGCACACCCAAACCTTCAATCAACTGCACAACCGATTGTCACTTGCGTCGTGCTGAAGCCTTGCTGTCCATCCTTATTCTATCGGCATACATGGGCAACCGGATAATCTCATTAATCTCATTCAATAAGATTTCGTCTGTGATATTATCCCTTATACTTCGCATCACCTGCTCTTTGCATAAACAAACATCTTGCTGCAGTTAGCTATGCAACAACATCGTGAAAACTATTTCTCTACTTAGCAATGACAGACAGACAGACAGACCTTCTTGAAAGTATTGAAATCGTTTGGAGTCGACTTATCTGTCCTGATCCGCATATAGACCCACACCTGTTGATCAGGATCCCAAGAACACTCAATAATCTTCCCATTGAATGAAGACGGAGGATCTGAAACAGCTGCAAGTATTTTTTTTTTTTTTTTGGTGGGGTGGGGGGGGGGGGGGGGGTCAGAATCGATGGTAATATTACAAATGAAGCAGAAAAACAGAAGAAACACATTTAACAGCAACCTCTGAATTCAACTGTATCCCTTTCCATCAACTTCTTTTTACCCCGTTCATAGAGAAAAAGTTGTTGACGATCATCACTACCAATCTATCAAAGCATAAAGGTTTCAGTTTAGGATCAATGTCAACAAATTTTTAAAGGAAAAGAGAAAAAATGATTAAAAGAAAATTGAGACACAACCTCAAATAGAAAGTCAACAGAGTTCATCTGAGCATATTTCCACTTCAGAAGACCTTCATGAGTGCGAGGTACATAAGGATCATCCCAACCCTGGCAAAATAATAATAATGTGATCTTCATAACATAGCATGCGTAAGAAGTGCCACAAACTCAAAAGTAAAGATGCATGAATCGACAGGACAGAGTGTGAAACCGGAAAAGATACAATTGTATGCTGAGGTACTAAAACAGATCAAAAGATCAGTTACAAAACAAGAGAATTAGTAAAATAAACAAGCCAGAAAGGTTTGAGATTCATAATCCAATAATCCTCTTCAATCACCTGAAAAATAAGACCATCTGCCTCATGAGAGAGCCTGGGAATAAATTCCTTCAAAACCTTATTTACGGTGGACAGCAACCAAAAATCCTTCCTCCGCACCTGATAAAAAAATTAAGCACATTCTTAGCCCATCTCACAAAGATAGAAGATAAATCAATATATTAAGCATTGGTGCTCCTCAATACATACCCTGAAGGGTTCAAGGTCATATCGATAATAAGGATTCCTGCTCTGGTAAACGTTCTGCCGCTCATAATTTCGAGGCTCAATAACTTCTTTTTCCAGCATTTTCCACCGTTCATAAAAAGGTCGCTGCACCAGATTTTCATAAGAGAATGATAATAACATGACTCTGAATTAAGTGGCATTTGTCTCTCAATTTCTATCTACTCTTGTATTTAATGGCTCCATTGTTGAATTCCATAAGAAAGAAAATGAGCAAAAGAAAACAAGTAAAACCAACAAAAGCTCCCTTGACAATTTTACTTCACAGTCATTAAGTAATGTATTGTTATCCTCCATAACCCCACCAAATGAATGGCAAGCAATTCCTAATCAAATAATGCTTTTGGGAAATTCGTTAGGGAGAGATCAGCACCTAAAGTAAAATCAAGACATAAAGCATATCTGACAAACCTGACTAAAAATGTTCAAAAATATATACTCTCTAGAAGCCTAAAATAAGTTTAAATAACTATGGAAAGGTTTCAACTTAACTAAAACAGTTAATGAAAAAGCGGACAGGCAATTAAGAGGGAAAATTGCACAAATAAGCAGAACCAACCTCTACTATAGAAATACCGTTAATTGCCATCATATCATAGATGAGATATCTTCTCTCTTGCTTTTGTGAGTCTGGCAAGGTATCAATGACCATTTCCCCATCAAGCAATGTGAAATGATGAGTTCTGTCCCCTATACCCTTACAAGTTGAAAATTATGTCAAATTAATAAGACTTACGAGACGCTAAAATCTCCAGAGTTTTCCTTAGAAAAGCAGATGAGCAAATACATACTTCATTTGGGTGTCTGCATGGAAATCTCATCTGAACCCTTCGGAAAGTAAAACTCCTATCAACTAAATAGCAACCATCAACAGTTATTAACATCATATATCGTGTTCCATCCGCTTTCCAAGTGGCATAATAATAACGTTGCCTTAAAAGTTGTAAATTGTCCCTGAAAGCACAAATTGAAACTCATTTTTAATAAAAAGATTCCAGACCAAAAGAAAAGAAAACAGTAAGTAGGACTAGCCCGATATTCACTTCATCCCAAGGGATATTAGAAAGAAATTAACATAGAGGAACCTGTTGAGTGAAACTGGATGTGATCCTGGAAATTGTGAATGTCCTCTACCCTGCTTTCAAAAATGGGCACGCCAGAGCTCATGTTAAACCGAAACCATAACGAGTGTAATACAACAGAAAGACTTAACTGAAAAAGATGTATTAAAGTTTTCAACAGTTTTTGGCTTTATAGAAGGGAGAGGTTCTCTTAGGCTTTTACTTGGTATGAAGGATGGAAATGAATGAGGGTGGGAAATTTTTTAATCTAATGGTAACATTATAAAGAAATATGTTTTTGAACCTTGACCGTTTGATTAACAAATTTTCTGTCCATATTCCTTTCCATCCGAATTACCAAGCAAAGCCTTAATGTTATCGTTAAGAGAAAATAGGCTTATAATTTAAATATTATCAGTACAAGTCATTCTACCATATTCAAAGCAACAAAGCCTACTAGCACAATAACACATCACTAAGTTGTCCTCCAGAAAATTGTCACATAACAAGTAAAGAAGCAATAAAAGAAAGAGGATTAAAAAGCTGTCATGTTCTGTCGCAAATTTGATGAAAACTTGTCCCAAAATCTAATGGTCTTGATAACGTGAATAAATGGCTAGATATCATAGAAAAAAACTGATTTGAAGTGCATACCCCAACATTTAGCTTCAACGTTTGGTAGCAAAATGACCGCATTGATTCTAGTTGGTCACGAGGTACTTCATCTCCCAAAATGTCATCATTTGTCAACACTACATCAGTTTCATGATTTTCCTGATATGAAAAAAGGCTTATTGAAGAAAAAATCTAAACAAAATACTTGTTCCAAAACATTAGTAAAATTGCAACATAATATATAAAGCTAGAAGAAACATAAACAAGCATAACTTTGTATTAACAACAAAACATAATACAATTTGAAATTTTTTTATACCGCAACAAAATATTACTTTCTCTAATCTAAATGGTTAGGGGGAAAAAGAAACTGACCAAGTTACAGATGCGATCAAAGAAGATAACCCCAAGCAAAAAAAATTATCAAAAATATGTTGTTTTATACTAAAAAGTAAAAATCTAGCCTTTTTTCAATATGGAAGAGAAGCAAAGAATATAAAAAGCTTAGTTGATGTCAAAGTTCATGTTTTTAATGCACATACTGAAGTTATAATACATGCAAAAAAGAGGAAAATAAAAAAATACTGCAAGGTCATCCGTACAGGTAATGCAGCTGGAGCTCCATCGTCGTCGTCATCATCCGCAACTGCGTCACCATTGAGATCAAGGTCAGAAGACCTCTTCCACTCAGGAGTAGAAGGGCAGATAACCATTTCAGGCCTTCTTTCATGATAAAATGCATACAGAGCATCAATATAGTCAGGTTTGTAGATTCCTGGAGGGCGTGCCTCAGAGAAAATCTTTATTGCCTGCAGAAAAGGTAAGACATAAAATATTGCATTATGAATACCTAAATGATTTTTTGTAAGAATTAAGATGAATTCAACAAAGAATAACTAACCTGAGTAACAGACATTGATTGTGATCGCATGAGATAGTGAATAATCATGTATCCAGTGCGGTTATGCCCATGTGTACAATGAACAAGAATATATTTCTTTGATTTTTGACGTAGGAGGAATTGTGACACCTGATAAACAAATTACATGGAAAATCCATTAATTGGTTACAGCACATTAGGAATAAGTAACTCGAAATATTTGGAAACTGCATGCTATATATAAATCAGCAACATGCAAGTTCAATCAGAAGTGGGGTGACAATGGAGATTATGAGATAACATCTGACATGTCTGAGATTTAAACTTAGTAGCTTGTTGGCCTCATCATGATGATAAGGAAACATATAATACCAGCCACAACTATGGACGTCAATTAGTAAATGAACTGTGAGAGCTGGGACTAGAACTATCACAGGAATCACATTTAAGAAGAGGTAACACTTAACAGCAGACATTCTAGTAGAAATGATAAGCAAGTACCATAGAAAATGTACCTCGTAAACAAAGGCATTTACAGCCACATTCTCAGGCACAGCATCTCTTCCCCTGCATTGGATCTAGAACAAAAACAAAAAAAAATTTAAAACAAAGCTGCAAGCAACAAGAGAAGCAATAAACTATATGACACCTATGCTCACCTTTACATGCTTAATGCCTTCTCTCTTCAGGTCTGTAGTTTGATAATAACGAGATGTGTTTGTCAAATCAATCACCAAACCAAGCTGAAAACAGAACATCGTAGGTAAAGTAAAAATTATTATTAAGAATCTCACTTCACAACTCTTATCCAATAGAAACTAATGTCCAACTTAATTGCGTGACATGCATGAAAGCATTGCTGCACGTACTTGGAACAAATAGTTTTGCAAATCATGAGTGGTACAAGCATGTCCACTACCCAGCTTTATATAACCACCTTTCCCTATATGTATTTTCAATCTATAGTTAATATGAACCAACAGTTCTGAGGATTTCCAGACTCCTTCACAAAAAAAAATTTGGCATGCCATTTATATGATATGGATGATGATAGAAAAGATCCGCGTTGCATTTCATGGGACAATTAAAAGGGTATTAACATTTTCAAATCAACATTGTTTATATACCTTTCTTCCTAAAACTCTTTGCTGATGAATCACTTGTTTAAAAGAGTATCTTTTACCGGGAGGAATACAGTCATTATAAGCCTCACCAAGCGGAACCTTGGAAGGAATAATACAGCCTATTTCCTGACCTGCTGAAGGACAATCTAACCAACCTGCACACAAAAATTGAAAAATAAAAATAAATGCAATATCTTCAACAACTTAAATTTAAAATGCTACAAAATCAAACGAATCATCAACTTTAGCCCAGAATGAAATGACTAAAAATGAAAAACCAATGTGTTTACTCTTGTTATGATACCATGTCAAAATACACTCTGAAAGGCTGAAACAATCATTCATGCCATCAACTTCAAAGAATGAATACACAAAATACTTGCAATGAATAAAAAATGAATAAAAATACAGAACAAGTACACAAGCCTTAAAACCACTATACAATACTAGGCAATGGAACACCAAGGTTATTACAAATACATTGACTGTAACCCCCAAAATAGTTAGCAATTATTGTTCAATGTCAGGCATCTTACCAGGAGGGAGCCTACTTTTATCATAAGACTTGAAATCCCTATTTTGATAAAAGGGATCATGTACAGGAGGCTGAGAGACACGCACTGGACGGTCATCCGATCGGTCTCTTTTCAGTCTCTTCCTTCTTTCTTCACGTTCCTAAAAGTGTCAAATTCCATTATCATGCATGAATGAACAGTGATGCAAAAATATGAAGATTAAAGGAACCCTATTCAAGTGTAAAAAAAACAGAGTAAAATATGCTTGACCTAGACAGGAAACAGAAAAGGGAGTATAAGATGAAAAAAGAAAGAGGAACCCAATGTGCATGTCAAATAAAAATCAAAATTATGAACACAAAGATCCACACAAATCCTTTGCAAGAGAACAATTTCTGGTATAATGGATATACAAGCCGGCATGTCTGTTCAAACCACCCCATTAACCCAAAATCAATAAGTAGCTACTACCCCCGAAATCAACTACATCAACCCAAACAACTTCAACATCTTGTGCACATGAAAGATGAAACCAAAAATATTAGTTTCATATACAGCACTACCTCAACCTCTACCTCTACCTCAATCCCAGAAATTATTCCTTCTAAGGCTGCCTAAATCATGTTACCAGAATTAAAAACAAACACCTGAAAGGACGGAACTATTTCCAATGGATGATAGATATCAAAAGCAACTAAAATGCATTCTTTAGACAGAAGAAAGCCGGAAGAGATTTTGAGAAGTACCCGCCGTGCAATTTCAACTGCAGATTCTACATGTTCTTCTGGCGTGGAGTAACGTTCTATGTGTCTTTCATATGTCTCTTCATCATCTTCAGGCACCGGCGAAGCATTTAAGTCCATACTAGCAATCAATCATTCAGCATTTACCAAACACCATGAACTAAAAACCTATTGGAAAAGTTAAGCAAGATGAAAATAAAAATAATGATAACAAATACATCTATTATTAGGAAGAAAATTATCTAATCGATTGATTCTAAATCAAAAAAAATGGATAGCTCTCTCGTAGCAAATAAATTCGTCCAATTAAGAGCAAATCTACCTAACAGCTCCTGTTCTTTTCTCTCACACTCTCTCTCGTTTTGTGTTACTTATTTGCGTTATGCTTTTTTTAACTATAAATTGTCTAGCCCGTGAGCGAAGTAAACAAACAATTGGAAAAACCCTAACCAACAAAATTATATGCAAGCAACTGCAACCCTTTCGCCAGCGAAGGCAAAAAGGTTGACGAGCAAAAAGAGGAAATTGAAAAGATTAAAGGAAATGAAGTTAAAACTCACCAGAAACATGAAATCAACGTAGAAATTGCATCAAGATGACGATCCACAACGTCGTTGGTGCCGCTAAAATAAACTGATTTCCTTTCTTATACTTGTTCCCCGGGAAAAAAATGAATCTCGCGAATCAAATAAACGCAATAAACTTGTTGTGTGAATTGCAAGAAGCCTCGAATTAGAATAAGGGTGGGGTACCCTCCGGGGTTCTCTGAAAGTTTTCTCCTCGAAACCCTAGAGAGAGGAAGTAGTTTGTTTTTGAAATAGAAGAGAGACAGACTAGTAATAAGAAGAAAATAAAATGTCGGGAGAGAGAATTTGAAACAATCAATTTTAATTTATTTATTTTTTTAAGGGTAAACTACATAAATGACAACCTTACTATTAGAAAAGTTACGATTTGACCTTCTTACTTTTTTTTCGAAGCAATTAAATCACCATACTATTAAATTGGATGCAATGTGACCACCAGCCGTTAGAGGTTAACGGTAAGGTAGCGTGTCAGTTAAAAAAATAGGGGTATAATTACATATTTGGTCCTTGTTACTTATACACTCTATCAATTTGGTCCTAATTTTAATTTAATAAAATAAATTAATTATTTAATTAGGTGGTGACATGTGTAGTCATCTTATTGGGGACTTTAATTATTTTATTTAATTTAATTAATTAATTTTTCACCTCCAATTAGGTGGTGACACGTGTCACCAGATTAGAGGAAGAAAATAAAAGAAAGGCATATCTTGCTTTTGGCAAAAATCAAACTAGGGTTGCCTTGAATGAAGGCATGTACGCTTACCACTAGGCCTAGTGGGTTTCTGTGATGTATGGTACAGAAATTAAAATTTAAGAGTAATAAACTCTAATGAGATAGAGATGTAATTTTCCCTCTCCACAAACACCATTCTCTCTGTCGCGTTCTTTATTTGCAGCTCTTTCATTTTAAATCTATATTTTCTTTCATCATCATCTCCAAACGAAGTATGAGTATTGATCTTCATATGTTGATGATGCAGTGGAGACACAGATTCAGTTGTATCAGTGACAGCCACCAGGTTTTCCCTTAGTCATCTCAATCTGCAGATCAAAACTCCATGGTATCCATGGTATTCCGGCAATCAGGTATTCAAACCTCACAATACCATATTTAATTCCCCAAACCTTTTTTTTTTCTCTTAGAAAATTTTCCATTTTGAATCCCTAAAAATGTGATTTTAGGTTGGAGGATGGACTGAAGTTTATGAAGGGCTAACTTTTGCAACAGTAAGAGGAGCTGGCCATGAGGTTCCAATGTTTCAACCCATGAGAGCTTTCATTCTTTTCAGGGCCTTCTTGAAAGGGGATAAATTGCCAAAGTCTAAATGATCTTTTTTACAGCTATAGCAAAACCCCCATTTAATTAGTTTGTGTGATTCGCGTTTATGAATTATTCATTCGAGTTAGGATTCATACGATAATTTTGAGCGCAAGCTCTTAATATGTTCTGCATTTCTCCATGAACAATGAGAAAATGATCTATTCAATGTTTGGTTGCCTAGAAAATAGGTGTGCGAAATGACATTAAAATGCAACGAATTCGACTCTAAATAGAAATAATAACTTATGTAACACCAAAGATTTTTAGAACAGAGTGTGAGTTCGATCAGGTTTTGCTATAGCATGAAATTACACATAAAAACCAAACGAAGTATGAGTAATGATCTTCGTTTGGAGATGATGATGAAAGAAAAGATAGATTTAAAATGAAAGTGCTGCAAATAAAGAACGTGGCAGAGAGAATGGTGTTTGTGGAGAGGGAAAATTGCATCTCTGTCTCATTGGAGTTTATTATCTGTTAAGTTTTAATTTCAGTACCATACATCACAGAGACCCACTAGGTCTAGTGGTAAGCATACATGCTTTCATTCAAGACAACCCTGGTTTGGTTCTTGCCAAAAGCAATATATGCCTTTCTTTTATTTTATTCCTCTAATCTGGTGACACGTGTCATCACCTGATTGGAGGTGAAAATTAATTAATTAAATTAAATAAAAATAATTAAAGTCTCCCAATAAGATGGCGACACGTGTCACCACCTAATTAAATAATTAATTTATTTTATTAAATTAAAATTAGGACCAAATTAATAGAGTATATAAGTAACAAGGACCAAATGTGTAATTATACTCTTATTTTTTTAACTGTCACGTCACCTTGCCGTTAACCTCTAACGGCTGGTGGTCACATTGCATCCAATTTAATAGTATGGTGGTTTAATTGCTTGGAAAAAAAGTAAAGTAGTCAAATCGCAACTTTTCTAATAGTAAGATGGTCATTTATGTAGTTTACCCTTTTTTAATAGTGTGATTACCAGATAAATTTTAATTAATTAATATTTAATATGACATTTGAGAAAGAGACAAGATTATTAATCTTATATCAGAAAAAATTTATAATATATAAACGATAATATTGTACATTTTATTAAATATATCTTTTAAAAAAATAATAGTCTCGTCACAATAATAACAATTCACAGTATTTTAGTTAAGTATCGATTAATTTTAGTAGACAAACTTTGTGGCGAAGTCTGCTGCTCCTCCTCCCCTTATAATCACTCTATTTAATTTGGTTTTTCCTAGGTTTTCAGTTTTCATTTGGGATAAACTATTTTATAGGTTATTTTTGTTTCGTTTTTTATCATCAAATTTTAAAAATTTATATTTTACTCATTACATTATCAAATTATTATAATTTGATCACTAAATTGTTAATTCCTATTACATTAATAACTTTGTACATAAACAGTTTCATTTCTAATTTGATCCTTAAATTTTAAATAAAACAGGAACTAAACGTTTTTTATAATATTTTAACTAAATATAAAACATAACAGTTGTCTTTGGATCTTTTCTTCGGTCATCTTTTTCTAATTGTATCAACAGAACCGTCTCGAAAGGGAACAACATGAGTTCCTGCACAAGTCTCGTCTTCTACTTTTATAATTTCGGTAATTTATTAAGTGATAATTTTGTAAGTTAATGGTTGTCTTTTATTATTTTCGTTGTATTTAAAGTGTTTTTTAACTAAATAATGAAATATTAAATTAATATATTAAAGTAATGGAGTGCGGGTATGAGTAATACTACGGCGGACAAAAACGTTTATCAGAAAGTGGAGGTCCTAATCAGTTGGTCCAAGCATTATAATTTACAATCGCATATCGCACACGGCTACAATCATTCCCACTTTCTCAAACATGGGGTTCAACGCGTGGTTTTAGTTTTAGGTTCTTCACCTCAGCCATGCCCAGGGCCAACAATAGCAATTAGCAAAGCCTCCTCCAAATCCAAGAGTGAGAACTCAGAAGCAAGCTATAGTTTCAGTCTCTCAGTGTTAGCACTTAGTGTTAAACAAAAGAGTTAAATTCGAAATAAATGTGACGAATTTAAAATTAATTAGAATAAAGAAATTACAGTAAATAATTAGACATCGATAAACGAAAAATAATATTAAAATAATCAAAAAATTGGTTGATTGTGGATTTCAACGAACAATCTCAATAGTTGCATAAGATAGGTATGATATACTCCACACAACTATCTTTTTGACACGAGTTTAATTCTCATGGTTATGTCTATATGGCACCCTTTACGCACAAGGCACAATTCATATCAAGTTATTCAATGACCACAAGTAGGGTAAGTGTATATAAACACTTCCCAATCATTTATCCCACCAATGTGGGCTTGAGACTTTTCATTTTCTTTTCTTGTTTTTGCAACCTCTTTACTTTGATCATCAATTTCTCATTTATTACTTAACCATTTTGAGCATATAAAATAATGTTGTAATAATTCCCTGGACTGGGAAAAGTACTTTCACTGTCAAATATTCTCTTGACATTGTCTCCAACTTCCTACAAAAGTCATAATATGTCCTAAAATAACCTTTAACATGACAAATGTAACGGGTCTACTCTAATGCAAAGAAAAGAGCAGATAGAGAAGGGGAGAAAATGACTTAAAGCAAGTAGCTCCTCCGCGATATCAATGCTTAGAGGGTGAGATTCAGACGCACTACTTTCCCCAATATTTATGAGAATATCCTCAAGCCCTCACCAGTTGGTTTTACAAGCTCAACAAGGGTCCAATATCTCATTCACTTTACATATATGCAGGTCCCTCTTGGGCCTTTTATTCTTAAACTTTAAACCAACTCTTGCTCAAAGTTGTTTGCAATTGTAGCTTGTAATTCTGGAATTGCATGAAAAATACCTAAGCATCACCAGGATTCCACATTTAATACCAATTCTCATCGGGTGGAGTCAAAATTTTATTTAAGAAGTATTATTTTTTAACGATATTTAAGAAGGTTTAATTATTAGCTTAACTCAAAAATATGTGCCCAAACTATGCATTTTTTCTGAGATAGGTGCCTAATATTTTTTTTGTTAAAATAAGTGCCTAAAGTTTCATTTCGTTAGTGTTTTAAGGTAACATCGTTAAAAAAATTCATCACTCAATTAGAATTTAACATGAGTCTATATTTTTGTTTTTTATAAAAAAATAAAAAAAAATAAAATAGTTTTAAAAAATCTTAAAATCTCTAAAGAAGTCTCAAATCCTTAAAACCCCAAACATCAAAATCTCATAATTGACGCCGCTACCGCCATTGATAGCCTCGTCGGACCCCGTCGCATGAGGTCATCATCCATTTCCCCACAATCACCCATCGCCGGTAACTGGAGGGAGGTGTGCCAATCGAACGTCAAACAACTAGAATCTTTCGCGTTCGTCATTCGACGTACGATTGACACCCCGCCCGCTGGTTACCGACGATGGGTGGTTGGGAAAATAGACGGTGGCCTCAGGCAACGACGACGACAGGGTCCAACGAGGCTATTGACGACGAAAGAGGCGTTGATTTTAGGTTTAAGGTTTTGGGGTTTTAGAGATTTTAGGATTATTTTGTGATTTTTGAAAAATTTGAGATATTATTTAATTTATGTTATTTTCAGTTTATTTTTAAAAAACAAATAAATAACAAAAACTATGTGTTAATATATTATTGGGCGATGATTTTTTAACGGCGTTACCTTAAAATACTAACAGAATGAAACTTTAGACACATATTTCAGCAAAAAAAAAACATTAGGCACCTATCTCAGAAAAGTGTATAGTTTGAGTACTTACTTATGAGTTAAGCCTTAATTATTTATAAAGGGGTGCTATTCTATTTATAAAGTGATGTCATTTTATTTATAAAAGATGTGTCACATATATATATATATATATATACATTTAATTTGTTATATACAAATTATATAGGAAAAAGATTTCCAAAAAAATTTGGGTATTAGACACCTAGGGGTGCTTATCGAGCGAGTCGATCATGAGTTGGGCAGTGCTCGACTCATGCTCGTTAAAACATTTTGTTGCTTGACTCGACTCGTTGCTCGTTAAGCTCGTTAAAATGTGATCGATTCGTGCTTGTTAAAAAAAATTGTTGCTCAACTCGACTCATTGCTCGTTAAGCTCACTAAAAATTTTACCTTATTTTTTAACTAAAAGTAAAATTTAATAATACTATATGAGGCTTAGTACTAACATAAATTAACAAATTTAACAAAAAAATATCAAAAGAGTGTATAAAACAATTTAAAAGTCTAAATTCAAACTAACAATCCACAAATACACCAAACTATCATTTTAAAACTAAAATAACAATCCACAAATTCACAAAACTATCATACTAAACCTAAAGTAACAATGCACAAGTACATCAAACTAAAGTAATTACTAAATAAATATTTTAAAAAATTAGTGAGCTACTCGTAAACTTATCGAGTCGAATTAGACTTTGCTCGACTCAACTCGTTAAGGTCTCGAGTTAAATTAACCTAGACCGAGCGTTTACCAAATTTTGACCGAGTCAAGTTCGAACTGCTCAACTGGTTAAGCACCCCTACAGACACCTCATTCTATTACTTGACTTCGCCTGGATTCTCATATATGGAAATTATGCTTAGATCAGTTATTTTGAAATTTGAATCAACAAAGCCCTGGTTAACTACCTTCTGATGGCTATTATACATGTCTAATGAGAATATAGAAGAAAAAAAGTGTTATGTACGAGATCTTGGTGACTATATTTACCTCAAATAAGTATTGAAAAAGGAAAATAATAATATTACAGTTAATGTGCGTAAAGATTCACTTGATAAAATAATAAGAGAAAAAGTTAATAAAATAAATATATTTTATTAGTTGGTCTCATAAATAATGAAAATGACCCATTTTATAAATTCTTTCGCTGGTGAGAGTTGAGTGCAAAGTGCTACTGCCTACTAACCATCGTCCTTGTTTTCAAATATTAATTTATACCAAACCTACAACATTTACTATACGTATAAACCACTGATTGGGTAGAAAAAGACGTATAAACCACTTGGGACATTAACATGAAATTCGTTTCACAAACAATGGATGCAATATCAAAATGCTAAACTACTATCGTTACTTCTTCAAATTCTAACATCCTCTTCAAAGCTCAACTTCCCTTTAAAATTTTAATGCAAGAGCGAAAAAATAATTAAAATAAAAAAATAATATCAATATGAATATGATACGAGGAAGATATATGTATTTCCAAATATATATAATAAAAATATCAAAATAATACAAAAAATATTTTAATATACAAACGGTATAAACTTTAATTTTAAAGTTTTAGGTCCTATTTATGAGTTAGAATTTTAAAACACATGCTTAAAATAGATAGTTTGTTTACATAATATGAGTATAAAAAAATAACTCAAATAATAATATGAACAAAATATGAATTTATGAGTATCTCAAAATGTATATATATAATAAAAGTATCAAAATAATATGAAAAATAATAATATGAACATATGAGTATCTTAAAATCTATATAGGTCATGTTTGACAATTAGCGGATAGTTGATAGCGGATTACATTAGCTGATAGCGGATAGCGGATTACATTAGCTAATAGTTGATATCTGGTTGCATTAGCTGATTTGACTAGTGAATTATATTAGTTGATTGTATAAAAGTATTTGGTAAAATTAACTGATAACTGTTAGATTTTTTTTTGAAGAAAGCTGTTAGATTATTTAAATAAGCAAAATGACATATAATGACATGGTTATATTCAATACTTGTTTGAATAGTTTATTAGTTATCAATATTTTGTATCTAATTAATATTATTTAGATCTATAAAATCATTTTAATATAACTTTTTTAAACACATTCGAATGATTTATATATTAATTTATTATTTATATAATTATTTTAATATAATTTAATTAATTAATAAATTTAAATACACATATAAATTTATATGATAATAAAAAGAAAAAAATAAATAAGATTAGCTTATAAATATGGTGAGAAAATATTTAATTTAGGTTATTTTGAGATTTTTGGTAACTGGTAAAGGTAAAAGAGTCTTTACAACTCTAATATCAAACAACAATATTAGTGGATTTGACTGGTCAAACCTCTAATTATGCCTCAAATATCTAATTTTTGTCTAAACCTCTTTTTACCAAACATGACCATAATAAAAATAATAAAAAAATATTACAACATAAAATACTTTAAATATAAATATATATATATATATTGCACATTATGTATAAAATACTAGATACATTCTAAGTTGACAAAATATGATAAATTTATTGTCAAAGCGATAGGTTTTTTCCCCGAACTCTTGAGGGCACGATAGAAAAGAATTTTTTGTCTCAATTATTTTTATACATTCGTATTGAGTATGGATGTATATCATGTATTTACATTTTTAAAGTAAATGTTGAAATTTAAATTTATAAAAGATGAGACAACATAAATATTTTTGACTACTTGGTCAATTAGTGAATCTTTATACATGTCTTTTTAGATAGTCATGACTTAACTTTTAAGGGGAATTTTTTTTTACATATAACCGAGTATATGAATTCTTAACATCTATATAATTTAGGGTAATAATTCATAATTTATGTGTATAATTTTCTCTAAAAATTATTTTGTATTTGAAATGATTACAAAAATGGTGACAAATCCCTCGTATTAATAAAGTTTGGATATTTTTGTATAATTACCATAATGTAGAGTTTGACTTCTTGCAATATTAAGTATTAATATAGTAAATTTTTTTGGTCTGAAGTATTAGTAAATGGTATTTGTAACTGAAATAATAATAATAATAATAATAATAATAATAATAATAATAATAATAATAATAATAATAATAATAATAATAATAATAATAATAATAATAATAATAATAATAATAATAATAATAATTTGACCATTATATTTTAGACACCACAATTCAAGTTATTATTATTAGTATATGGTATTAGTAACTGAAAAAATCATTTATTATCATTATTATTATGCCTCTGGTGCATTGTTATTACTGTGATTTTAACAATGATTGAATAAATAAATAAATAAATAAAAGACCAAACGGACCGTGCCTCGGACGTTCGGAAAAACCCATAAAAACATGTCATGTCCCCATTTGCCAATCGTCATCGTAGAGGGAAAAGCCAAAAAGCGAAAATTTTAGAGAGACAAAGCTTGCCAATTGGCAAATCCTATATATGAAGGAAATTTTCTTCACACATCTACGTGTTGTATTGATTCTCTATTTTCCGAGTTCCGGCAACACGATGTCGTCGGGAGGTGCAAATAAATTGGCAAACGGCAGCCCAGAAAAAACTACTACAAGACGACGGGTGGCAGAACTTCCAACACCAGAGTCCGACGGCAACAATTCATCTTGTTGTAATTTGAACTATTACACCCTTTGCTCCGACCATGAAGACACCGACAACCCCAACGGTTACATTCCTTCCTCCTTTGCCCACCACCACCACCACCCTGTGATAAGATATCCGCTCCTGCTGCTTCACAGAAAGTTGTCGTTATTTTCTTTTGTGCCGGATACGTGGTTCCTCTGGATTGACCACACGTGTCATCGGACAGTTAAGGTGGTTCCCGGTCTGAGATCCGGCAAGAACATGGGCCGTAAGATCCTCGGAGTTGTGTTGTTGATGACGGTTTTTTTCTGGTTTCTTAGCCGTCACGTTGAGGTTAACAGTAAACGGAAATCAGAAAACGCCGAGACCCATGCTGAACAGTCCATGCCTAAACGCGTTCTCAAAAGGGTCTCCGTAAGTTGAAAATTGAAAGTCCTTTTCTTGTGCGTTGAATATTGTAACTCTGACCGTTTCTGGGTTTACATTAGAAAATTCTTACCCTTTTTCTGGGTTGGTCTAATCTAATAGGAATGTCGAATGATAAATGGGGTTGCTTTATCCGTACGTTGTTTCTTATAGCATCCGTCTCGTGATTAAGTTTGGTTGCATTATTCGCAGACCCCAGAAATTTGGATGAAACCAAACAGCGAGAATTATCAGCAATGTATATCTGGGCCTAGGAATCCAACAAGTATGTCTTATTCCTTTCTCAACTTGTAATCAAACAGATATGAGATATTCATGGTGTGTATTTTAATTAGTACCAATCCGTCCGACATCAGGAGGCGAATCAACGACGACCAATGGTTATATCATCGTTCATGCCAATGGCGGACTGAATCAAATGAGAATAGGAGTAAGTTTGTGTGCTGCATATATTTTCTTTTAACCTTTTGGAGCTAATCTGTATTTCTTGCAGATAAGTGATATGGTTGCTGTTGCCAAGATAATGAATGCCACCCTGGTTCTTCCTTCTCTTGATCACCAGTCATTTTGGACAGACCCAAGGTAACATTAATCATTCCAATTTCCAATATCAACTTCTCTTATATGTAAGCTTAAAAAGATTTAACCTTTTTTTCACAGTGATTTTAAGGACATTTTTGCCTGGAGGCACTTCATCAATGTTCTAAAAGGTGATGTTAATATTGTTGAGCATCTACCCGCCAAGTACATAGCAAACAAGCCCCTTGTAAAGGCCCCTGTTTCCTGGTCAAAGGTTTGAGATTTGTTAATTGCATCATGTTTGATTTTTTCTCTTACAGGAATGGTGTCTTATGGATGCTTCCTCTGCAGGCTAGTTACTACAGAAACAAGGTGCTCCCATTGCTAAAGCGACATAAGGTGATCAAGTTCACACACACTGATTCTAGGCTTGCTAATAATGGACTACCAACTTCCATTCAAAGACTACGGTGCCGTGCCAATTACGAGGCTCTCCGCTACACAAAAGACATAGAGGATCTTGGGAGGACTTTAGTTGATAGATTAAACAACAATAATGAGCCATACATTGCTTTACACTTAAGGTATCTTATTCTTCACTATAATACTGGCATCTTGTAGCATTTCATCTAAAAATGTCTCTGAATCAAATAGGCTAATTTCAATTGCAGGTATGAGAAAGATATGCTGGCATTCACAGGCTGCATCCATAACCTTACTGAAGAAGAAGGTGATGAGCTGACAGTCATGAGATACAATGTTAGACATTGGAGGGAGAAAGAGATCAACGGTGAAGAACGGCGACGTCAAGGAGGATGTCCGATGACACCTAGAGAGGCAACCTTGTTCCTCAAAGCCATGGGTTACCCGTCCACCACGACTATCTACATTGTCGCAGGTGATATTTACGGCCATGATAGCATGGCAGCTTTCAAATCAGAGTATCCAAATGTCTTCTCTCATTCTACTTTGGCAACCGAAGAAGAACTGAAACTGTTCAAGCCATATCAGAATCGCCTTGCTGCCTTGGATTATATTGTGGCACTTGAAAGTGATGTCTTTGTTTATACCTATGACGGCAATATGGCTAAAACAGTTCAAGGACATAGAAGGTTTGAAGGATTTCGAACAACCATCAACCCTGATAGGTTTGTTGTACTTATCTGTTGCACGTAGTTATATTATTAAGACTACCGTGTGTGTACTCACATTATTATTTTATTTCAGAGAAAATGTTGTCAAACTCATCGATCAGCTGGACAAGGCTGTAATATCCTGGGAACAGTTCTCTTTAGAAGTTCAGAATTTACACTCTGACAGGCTTGGAGCACCTTACCTAAGACAGCCACGAGAGTCACCACGACTAGAGGAGAACTTTTATGCAAATCCCCTTCCTGGTTGCATATGTAGCAGATCCCCGGAGCAGCAAATTAGCAGCTTGAAGCTTGACAAGAATTTGAGTTCCGTTCAAAGATAGTATATCGGTGCATTAGCCATTTGCAGGATGCCTGATTAGGATTCTTGAATTAAGATGCATTTCCCTTACATGGAGGACTTGAAGCAGCCACACCAACAAGGATGAAATCTTACGGATTCAGATTTCTTTCACGATTCGATGTCAGCTGAATTACACAGTAGTACCAGTTTCAGTGTTGTTAGAGGACACTACCAGCAACTTATGTAAGTAGAGAAGATGAAGTATAATTCTGGGGCATCTCAGGTTAGTTACACAGACACACACACACACACACACACACATATATGTCAAAGTGGAATCAACGTATTCATTATTCTTTCAATAATTTGGTTGCAGAGAGATGCATTTGCCAAATTACCTCTTTTGAATAGGGATGTAATATCAAAAATAGTTGTATACAATGGAGATAGTTTTGAGCCTAAAATATTATCTTGCTCTCGGATTTGTTTCCTTTCTTATTTTCTTTGAAAAAATTATAGAGACAATGCAATTGAGCAGTCTGTCAAGTGTCAATTACTATGGATAAACAAGAAAGGATTTTATATAGTTTTTTTTTCTAATGATTTCAGAACAGCTTGCAGTTTGTTCTTACAAATTGATTCTGCCGCAATATCAAGTTTTAATTAATGAAAAAGGAATTGAATTTTGGCCTGCACGGCTGGATTTAAATAATTTTATCCTGTTAAAGTAAAACAATGCTGAAGAACAAGGTGACAATGTTGAAGCTTCATTTTACTAGAGTCCCAACTCCCAAGAGCCAACTCCAAGATAAAGACATGAAGTTACTTGCATTTCCATGCATGTTGGCATCATTCTATTTTTAATCTACCAGCAGTTTTGCTGTTGTCACCTTCAGACAGTGGCGGACCCAAAGCTTGCTTTGGGTGGGCCCGTGCCCACCCTAAAATTTTTAAAATTCACACATTTGCCTTTAATTTTTAAAAAATTTATGAATTAGTACTTAACTTTTATTAATTTTTATGAATGTGCCCACCTTGAAATTTTGAAACTTTTATTATTGTGTCCACCCTAAAAAAACTTTTAGTTTGTGCCCACCCTGAAAAATATTTCTGGATCCGCCACTGCCTTCAGAGGTATTCAACATTGCAGAAAAGATTACTGTAAACATTCAACTATATCCGTGCACCGTATTTGAATATTGATTGCTTAAAATGCAAAGATAGTTCAATGACCTTCATTTTGAATAGCAGCTTAAAGTATTTATTTATATCCATAAACAAAAACAGTATTCTCTTTGCTTTTGCATCTTACTCAAGCCAAATACTTCTCCAGTTTCTCTACCTCTTCCTGGCTTCCGATATAAAGTGGTACACGTTGATGGATCTGTCAGAAGAACACAAAAACAGAACAGTAGTTACTAAAATTACTAGGAAAATGGAAATTGCAAAACTTATAGTAGTTTAAGTGTTTGTCACCTCAACAGGTTGGATATCAAGGATTCTTTGATGTCCATCAGATCCTTTCCCACCAGCTTGTTCGACAATAAAGCTCATTGGTGCACACTCATACAGGAGCCTCAGCTTACCATTTTTGCTCTTTTTGTCTCTAGGGTAACCATAGATTCCACCGTATAGCAGTGTCCGGTGGAAGTCTCCGACCAAGCTTCCAATGTATCTAGCAGAATAAGGCTTGCCACTAGGACCAGGGTCTTTGAGGTCATCAATATACTTCTTTAACTTGTCATCCCACATTTGATAATTTCCTTCATTGAATGAGTATATTTTTCCAGCTTTAGGGATCTGAACGTTTTCTTGAGTTAACACGAATTCACCATACATAGGATCCAAGGTGAATGCAAACACCCCATTCCCTAATGTAAGGACGAAGATTACAGAGCTTGAGTACATGCAGTAGCCAGCAGCTAGTAGATTGCTCCCTGGTTGGCACACATTCACAACACATCTTTGTTCTATTGAACCAAGCTGCAGGCCATGCATGAAACAGCTAAGACTTTTTAAGGTAAAAAAAATATCTCAAGATTTTTCATATATGATATAGGCTGGAAGTTTGTACTTACGGTGGAGTCATCTTCATCAACATCTGCTAGGCATTCATCGTTGGGGCTGTATATTCCGAAAATGGAACCTGTGGAAACAGCAGCATCAATGTTGGATGATCCATCAAGTGGGTCAAATACCACAATATAGTTTCCAGAGTAACTCTCTTCTACTGCCACTGGCACATCTTCTTCCTCTGATGCTATAATCCCTGTTCTTCCACTTGATCTCAAGCAGCTGGAGAATACCTGTAAATGCAACATAAATGGATCAACTTTCTTGGTAGCATAAGTATTGCCTATTTCAGCCAAATGGTCTGAACAAAACTAATGTCAGTTTCAAGAATTCTTCATCCATTTGAAGTGACAACAGTCAATTGCATTTGCATGTCACACGAATTAAACTGTTTAAGGAATAACATACAAACAACTGACAACTATAGTAAGAACTGACATGCTGTTTAATTGCAAAATAGATATGATAAACTGACCTCATTAGAAACGACGTCGAGCTTCTTCTGATCCTCTCCTTGCACGTTAACGGCGCCTTGAACACCAGTCAAGTTGGAAATACTAGCCCTTTGCACCAAAGAAGCAATCTGCTTACATGCCATGGAAATGCTGGAAATGACAATAGTGAGCTCAGCATCTATAGTACCCGCCTGTTCCTGCTTCAACAACCAACCTGTTAGAGTCTGAATGTCAAACCCACTTCTCTTTGTTTCTGCCTGTGATGCCGTCCCCACAGCCATGCACCTAACATGCCTTCTCTTGATACTGTTACTGCTATTGCCATTGGTAGGGCATGACACAAGGGTTTTGGAGTCAAAGACACGTAGCTGAAAAGGTGACAGCCGAGACAAAGAACGTGAGCTTGATATCAGTAGCTGAGATGATGCCGTTGCTGCAACCATTATTCCGGTTTTTCTGCTCAGTTTTGCTTTTCTTCCTGTTAGTGATATTTTCTTCTTCTTTTATTACTATATCTAATGTTACAGCAGCCCAGCATTGTGTTGTGGATGTTGAAGGAGAGATTGTGAGGTTCCCAAACGATATCTGTCAGCTTGGGGCCCCACTTATCCTCCATTTTTGTGATCATGATTCATTCCAATATCCCCAAGTGAATATCCCTGGGTGTTCACAATTTACAAGTGGCATACAAAATACCAACATGGTTGGGATATGGGCTTTTTATGGTGCCAGATAAGTCCAACATTCTCTGCAGTTTAGTCCAAAACTTGTTGGGTTTGATAAAATCCCAGAACATGGTCTGGTCCAGTTATAATTGAGACTTCACTATTGGGTTGGTTTTTATTGTATTAACATCATATCATTTTAATAGTGAAACTGAGAGATCATGTTAGTTTAAGTTGAATGTTTACATGATTCTACTTGTTAACTTTATTCGGAAATGCAATGCTTTTCTTTGTTGCAGAACAAAGTATCTGTGTCTCCAGCTTTTGCTGATGTACTGCAACTGCAAATTCATAGGAATTGGCCTAGCACATTCTTGGACACCAAGACATCAGTGGTTTTTTTATTAACTTAGCATCAGACAAGGAAAGCATGTATCAAACAAACAAAAGAATCGACTCCTACACTAACAAACGGAAAGAATAAAGATATGAGACGTGAATTCCAAAGGTTTGAGAGAGAGACTGGTAAACGGCAAAGGCGTCTTCAATGCTAAAGCTCAATTCTTAGTTTGTAAGCTAATTAAGATAAACTAGAGGCCAGGTTAAGGGATCCTTTTGGTTCTATTGCTCTCATCTCTATATATGTACCTTTCTCAGTACCTCACAAACACACATAGACCGCCCCCTCCTTTCAAAGAAACCTACAAACTAGCTTAGATCATCACTTTAACTATGGCTTCTTTAAAATTCCTATTGTTTCTCTTCCCTTCTTCTCTTTTCCTTCATGCTTCTCTAGGTACGTTTTCAAAACTCTTATATATATGAAGTTCTTTGAATAAATGAGTCATGCATCAACCACTAAGCCAAATGCTTTGATTTATGTTTACTTTTGCAGCTGAGATTATTTGCCAAGATTTACCAGCTCAAGTGTGTGCGTTTTCGATAGCAACATCCGGGAAGAGATGTTTGTTGGAAACAATGGTGGAGAAAGACGGGTACCAATGCAGGACATCGGAGGTGGAGGTGGTTTCAATGGCAAATTATATTGAGAGCGATGAATGTGTGAGTGCATGTGGGGTTGATAGAACCTCCACCGGCATTTCCTCTGACGCTCTCCTCCAGCCACAATTCACTGCCAAGCTTTGTGCCCCGGCTTGCTACCAAAATTGCCCCAACATTGTCGACCTCTACTTCAATTTGGCCGCCGGTGAAGGTATATACAAAATCATTTGTTTTTTGAATGAGTTTCTTGGTGACATCTCAATATCAGTGTGTAGTTAATAGTAGGTTAGCATTCTTTGGAACATATATTGCTTACACGAACGTGAAAGTGGTGTGTTGCATGATGCTTTGCTTGCGGCTCAATCAAAGGAGGAATGGAAGTTAACGTATATTCTACGCTTGCAGGAGTGCTTTTGGCAGACCTCTGTGACGCTCAGCGCAGCAACCCTCGGCGCACAATGATGGAGCTCTTGAGCTCTGGTGCAGCCCCTGGTCCTGTTTCAGGGGGTCCTGCCTCTGCTCCCCTGTGATCATTGGCTTCCATATGTAAACTTTGATTTGTGGTATAATTTTGGTTTATATGATTAGAGTTCGCGGAGGGATATGGGCCTGCCTGCTGCTTTCTCCAATCCTCCTGAAAGAAATAAAGTTAAAAACATGAAAACTATCAATCTTGCTGTCGGGCTTCCGCCTCTAAATCAGACACGCTCTTTACATATTGAACAATATTTCACCGCTTAAATTGCGGAGGGATATATGGGGCCACTTTGCTGACACAAGCACACTTCAAACAGAGCCCACATGGAGCATTATTAGTAGTATGTTTTAATTTTCTGTTAAGAAACCTGTTAGTTAAAGCTTTCAAGTTGACACTCTCCCTTACCCTTAGGTTGTGAGTTCAATATCTAATAAGAGCAAAATTCTCTCCCCTCCCTTAAGTAAAAACTGTAACTTTTAATAATTGGGTTTAAGGTTTGTAACTTAATTCATAATTGGGTGACCTTAATTGTAGTTTATCCTTCATTTAAATCCTTTCCAGCCATGTTAGAGATAAGATTAGATGGCTGCTGCTATTCAACTTATAGCTTGCTCAAAAGTAAATGTGAAACATTTTAAGAAAAAGGTCTAGTACACATGAAAATAGTAAGAAGACATGTGCTGTATCCTGTCAACATCAGCCTTTTTGTTTGCAGGAATCATAGTTTTCAAACACCTGGACACTTTTCATTTCTATATTCAAGTCCCCACCTGCAATCCTGTCTTGAAATGACATACAAACACTTAATACTCACTTTAAACTAGTCAATGTTCATCTCAATAGCCTTCGGCATTGAGAGAATGACAATTAAATTTTCACCATTCCACATTGTTGGCATAAAATCAGTATTCCAACAGCTACAGTAAATGAGGGTTCTATCAACATCACAGAGGCAACTTCCGCGATACATGCTGATGCTGATGACGGCTGATGTATTTACACAGAGCACTGCACAATGAACTACTCAAGTTTTGTTTTCTAAGAATACAAATCATCAAATTTACCGGTCCTGTAAGGAGATATGCCTTTAATCCAAGATCATAAGGATTCAAGCAGCCCCATTTCACTGTACCAGAAGCTTCCATCTTCTATGCAAACTTTCATTGCGGTATTGACATACATTCCATTGTCATTTTCCCAAATCTTTCCATTAACTAGACTTATCGGCCTGTGAAAGGGGAAAAAAGGAGGAAAACATAAATGCCATCCTCAACTGGATATCACCATGAAGATATTCAAAGAAAAGAACTAACCAATAAATTTACTATGCCCAATCTGCAGGGTCCACAGAATTCCCATTCAAGAGCTTGTGATTCTCTTCTTTGGTCTTACTATCCTTGTCTTTGGTGCTCAATGGTAGCGAAATAGGCGAATTTCCATTGCTTCTGTCAGGCAATTCTGCAGCAATGATACTGTTAAAACCTCTTCCAAGGGTTATGCCCCAACAACTTGGGGGGGGGGGGGGGGGGGGGGTAAAAATTGTTAGATTGTTTTAGATACGGTCAAAACATTCTAACCTGGCAGTTTCTTGTCTATGAAGAATACCACTAAATTAACAGTATACCTGCAGAAAAATCATACTATAATAAACTAAATTGAAAAATAGAACTTTAATTATCAAAATAAAAATTTCGAAAGTATGCTTAATACCATGCAACAACTACATCAACTGTGTAATGTTTGCGGGATGCTACAATCAAGAGACTTTGAATAATAGCGAACAACCAAGCAAACTGCTTAATACACCTGCAATTGTACAACAATATACCATCAGAAACACATCAATTTATCTACTCACGCATGTGAATAACTCAAGCAAGAATAATTGCCCTGATTGTGTTTAAGAAAACTAATCAAACAAACTTGGGGTACAATTTTATCTAATTTTGTTGCTAATTGTGAATCAGAAGTGTTACAAAAATGATACTCAAAACAAAAATCACTCAATGTTCAAACAGTTACATTTCCTTTGTTCTTTCCCCTTTATTATTGGGGCAAATGGATTAAAAGAAGTGAAAGGAATAAGCCAAGTTTAACCTTCGTGTTCCATATTTCTGATAGGTGAGAACAAAGACCAGGGTGAAGATCATATGTGATGAAAAAATCAAGTCACCACAACCATATACTACACCTTGAGGAACTGCAAAATTTTGACGAGCAAAGGATCCAAAATAATTAATAATAAAACATATTCATATCTTTGAAGGGGGTAAACTGAATGAAACAATAAAACAAGAATACCTACAATTAATTAAGAGGACTTCCAGCACATTAGCCGGTTTTGGCAACCTGGCAAGCTTTGAACCCTGCAAAAAATGATCAGTAAATGGTCTTGCAATCAATTTTCATTTCTTATATTAACTCTCAGAGAACAAATGTTTAGCGCAGAAATAAATTAATAAAAGAATACCATTTGAAAATGTAAGCATATAATCGAGAGCAAATGCACACATAATTTCAAGTCTACCTCTCGGCAATGATAATTTGGTCCAGGAAGCTGAGTAGAATAGAATGTGATGATTCGGAGAAACTGAGAAGCCTGCAGCAAATAAATGAACAAAGATGACAAGTTGTAAGTAAAATACTTAGAAAATGCTTAAGGTTGCATGATTTATCAAAAATCATTGAATTTGGAGGTAGTTGAACAACTTCAGCATCGAGTTCAGTTTTGGTAAAAAGGAGATTGATGAAAATGGTAATTCAAATTGATAGACACCATTGGTTACCAAGAAGGGGGGGTAGGAAAAATCATCAGCCTTTTTGTAATTGAAATCTATTTAAGCCAAAAAGAGCTCAGCTGAGTGAATTATTAGACAGAGAATGAGGGCAATTATTCATCTAATATCTAATAGGAGAATCCAACAATGCTTCAGTTGATTCTCACTTAAGCATGGTAACATACATTGATATAATATGACCGAAGAAAGAACCAAAAAGCAAACCTGGAACAATACCCTATTTCATGTGCATTAATAACAAAACACTAAGCAGCAATACTCACAGCTAAAAATGCTAGCACCCTGCACCAAACTAGAACTGTATAGATCTTTTTGCCCTTGAAGACGAAAGGATGCAAAGTCCACTGCAAAATAGCAATTCACACATTAGAACTGGAGGCGTGAAAGATGCTACTGAAATAAAAGAATACTAATACTAATTATCACAAAAAGAAAACATCAGAATAACCTTACCAACACAAATGATAGAAAGACAAACGAGAATACCGTCTCACTGATGTAGGCTTTATCTTGCCCAAGCTCCTAAATTTACATGAAATTAAAATATGAAAACATTTAACCGAATAATAGACTCGTAGTAGATAAAAGGAAAGAGCAAAAATACAAGAAACTTATTCTTACTGGAAGAAGAAAGTATCCAAGATCCTGAAGTGTTGGCCCTGGCCGGTGTAAATAATGAACTCCATGGGCAGCTAGACCATGGATGTACTGCAGAGTAAATGCACATTTAAGACCGAAAACAAAAGCAACAGCCAACAAATTTTCAAGTTGTAGTCTCTAAAATGATCATAAATTAAGCATACTTCAAATTTGGAAGATGCCAGCACTAAACAAGCTTGGATGACCCAAAAAACTTTTGAGAAGCAATGTAAGGTAACAAAGTAGCGCTTAAACACTCTTTTTAGGTCATTGCTAAAGCAATTTTATCTGTATGAAACTTGATAGAGATTTGTCTTTTGCCAAAAGCATAAGTTTTATTTCTCAAAGTATAAGAAATCACGATCACTACAGTTCACCAGATCCTACTTTTCATCAAAACAAGCATCTCCATTAAAAAAAATGCTTGCTTTCTCACTACAGACCCACTGCTAAAAAAGGTTTTTTTTTCTTTCAGGAAGAAATCAAGGTTTGAAATTATTCAAAAGAACTAGATATTGATAATAGAAACCGGGTTTAATTCGAATGAAGATGAAACCTGAAAAATGAGACCGGCAAGAACGTATTTCCAATTGTCTAGAAAAAGATTGATCTCTGTAGTTGTCTCCGAACAAATTCTCTTCCATAACTAGAAGAAGAAAAACCCAGATATGAAATCAAAATCCCTAAATAATTTCCCATCCCTCGAATAGAAACACACACACCTTTGAAGCTTCGCGACCAATGTAAAGCGTCATCTTGTTGTCCTATTACATCCAGTTCCATATGACTTCAAAACCCAGCAGTTAAGTTGAACATTGTTTTAAATTAAAAAGCGCTCAATATTCTGAGAAATCCAAAATCTTTTATTTACGCTAGTCTTTCCTTCCTCCAACAACCTAACTTCAAATCCACCCACAACTGCAAATGCCACCGCTTTTATAGATTCTTCAAGCGATCAAACACCGGCGAGGCGATGATTGTGATCGGGAAAACAAGGAAGAAAAGAGAGTGAAGAGTTGGGTTCGAAGGAAATGAAAAACTTGAAGCTCTAAGTTTTTTTTTTTTTTAATAACTCGCTGTTTAACAACGCGAGATGAACACGGAGAGACAGTTGAGAAGTGATTCAAAAACAAAAATATGTTATGAAAGTCCTTTTTTTATATACTCCAAAAAATTAACCTTTCACCCAAAGACATAAGGGTAACTTCACCACAACTAATTACTACTATTACCGGAGAGAGGTCCAAAGGCTAATCCTTTTTTTACTTTTTTAACATTTTACTTAAGATTTTGGTACGGTGAGCAAAAGAAGAAACAGAATAGATGGCGAATAATGTTTTTTTAGGCTCAAGGGTTATTTTATTTTGTAGTAGTCTTAATTTATTAATTTCGTATTTATAGTATTTTGTATCAATTTAACCTTTAAAGTAGTCGAATTGCATCATCATTTCCCCTTGGCTGACGAAAGTCAACGTTGATTGTCACAATGCTGACGTGGAGATCAACGGTACTGACGTGTCGGTCCACATGTGATGACGTGGTAGTCCATGTGTGACGATGACCTGGAAGAGGGCAAAGTTGATTTTCTGACCTAGTTTGATGGCAAAATTAATTTTTAGTTGAGTGCGAGGGCAAAGTTGATTTTTAAGTAAAAAATATGAATTTAAGAAAATATTAAAATACTAAAATGATGTAAAAAAATAATAAAAAATTTAAAAAGTTTTATTAATATATAGCTAAAATAACAAAAATTAAAAAAATAAAATTATAAAATTAAAATATCATAAGCTATTAAATTATAAATATTCAAAAATTAAAACTTAAAAATAAATTCTACACTCTAATCCTAATTTCTAAATTCCAAACTCTAAAAACTTTAAACTCTAAATTGCAAACCTTAAATCCTAAACACTGATTGAAAATTTTATCAATATAAAGTGAATATGAATCATAAAAGTATGTGTATAAATTTACTCAAGTAAAGGGTTTAAATTTTAGGGTTTAAGGTTTGTGATTTAGAAATTAGACTTAGAATGTAGATGTTAATTTTTTTAGAATTAAGAGATAGGAGCACCAAAAAAGGATAGAGAATTTTTGTTCGGTTGAGAAAATTACATTAACTCTATTTTAGGATCATTTCTTCCTTACATTAACTATATTTTAGGATCATTTCTTCCTTACATTAACTCTATTTTAGCACTCTCCGGCATGTCAACTCCTGTCGACAAAGCAAAGAAAATTGTTGACATTTGGCTCAACACCCATTTCGAATCGTTGTGCCTGACGTCTAAGTCTGAGCCTTGGTGTAACACTCCAAAATTCGGCCTAGTCGGAAATTAAGTTCCTATGATTAGAAATCCTACATTGATAAAACTTAAATATTGCATCGACTAGTTAATTATTGATATCAAACCCTAAATGGGCTTAAAACATTGTCATTAAACTCTATTGGATAATATTGGACCTTTTTGGTGACTAAATTGAAGAAATTGTGATTTGAAAGGCAAAAACCATAATGTAGTGAGAAGTAAGGGGATAACCTTGCGATTAGCCCTCTTTAATTAAAATCTCCACTTACGTGGAATGATCTAATGACTTTCCTTCAATTGAAGGAAAGCTTGGTGATAAAATATAGAAACAAAAGCAAGAGAGCTTACCTGAGAAAACTCTTAAGCTAGCACCTCTCATCTTCATCATCTTCTTCAACTAAGCACACAACTCCATTGGAGGAATTTCAAGCTTTGCTATTTCTTTGTTTTATCGATATCGAATCGTTGCTATCGACCGGGTAAGTTATATTTCTCAATCGCTTATCGGATTCCATGGATATATTGAGTGTAATCTAAACTAGGGTTTTGACTATCCATGGATATTTCATCGTTGTCATCTCTGTTGAAATCAGTTATCAATCTTGATATTGTTATATTGATTTTGATATCGAAATATCGACCCTAACAATCTTCATATTGATTTCCTAGCTCAAGACATTGATAAGGAGCATCCATTATCTCCATCCAAAGCTAGGAACAAGGGGATTGTTATCCGAGAGCCTTGAAAGCTTCGGATTGTCAAGGTGAGTGTAATCGAAGTCTCGAGTTTAGGCGAAAGGCCTTCCCGGATCATTATTTGATATTTTAGATTACATCGCTAACATTGTTATTGAAGAAATTGCATTGGATGGTTAATTGGACACTTTGGTAAGTGTCCAATTGTTGTCATTGAACATTGGTTATTGCCATTGTGTAATGTCATTGATATGGGCGTTGTCATTGGATTATTGCATAGAAACCATCGGACATTGATATTGATATCAAATTATGAGTTATTGATGATGAGATACATATATTGGTCATCAATGATATTGAATTCACCGGACATTGGTATATCATTGATTATTGAAATAAATATGAATATTGCAACCTTGGATTGGAATGGACTTTGGATACAGTTGGCATGCCATATAATTCATGAGCTCAGTGTACGAGTGGACTACGGTCCTAAGGCTACGACCTATATTGATTTGGTGAGGCAGAGAGATGTGTTGCTATTGGTCACATTGGCGAGGCGGAGGGACTAGATCATTTATTGATTTGGCGAGTCGTAGAAATTCGTGTATCCACGATCTTGATTCAATCCAAGGATTAAGAATGAATTTGAAACATGTTTATACATTGTATATTATTGCATAGCATCGACATCGTTGGCATGAGATTATGTTTAAGTATAACCATGACATTATTGTTACTTACATTATTTGTGACTACCTCACTAGGCAAAGTATGCCTAACGTGTCTCATCTCATGCATTTTCAGGTTAAGAAGGTTTGTGTGTCGGAAGATCAGATCGACAAACAAGACAAGTCACTACCAGCCCCAAGTAATGTGTTTTTGTCTTATAAACTCGAAGGAAGGTGGCAAAGTAGTCGAACTAGTCATTTATGCCTATTTTGATATGTTGGTGTATTTCTTAAGTTGTAATAAGTTATATAGCTTAAAATGGCCTTTTGGTGAAGTTTAAAATGGATGGAAACTACATACATAGCTCAAAAAGTGAAAATATGGTAAACGTATTCATATGGTCATGAAACTTGGCATGTTGGTAGTTTATACTATTGAAATGTTTTGTGTAAAGTTTCGTTGCATTTGGACATCGTTTGATGGGCTAAAACGAATAAAAACCAGCAAAAATCTGTCATTACAAGCCAGGCCGTATCGAAACGGGTGATGATGTTTCGATACATGTGTACAATATTGAACCTGAGAGTATGGGCGTACCGAAATGGAATAATGCCGTTTCGGAACATTTTGTCACTGGAGGCCAACGTTTCGGTACGAGTTCATAGCGCACCGAAACGAGTCAAAGTCAAAGGTGGTCAATCCGTTTTGATACGAGTTAAACCTGTATCGAAATGGTCTAAAGGGAAGGTCAACAGGTGTTGACTCTCGTGCACTCATTTCGAAACAGTCTAGAATGTTTCGATATGGGGTTAGGTAAGTTAGTTAAAGGCTCAATAGACATATTGCTAATGTTGCAATTTAGTCACTGAATTTTGTAAAGATAAATTGATTGTGTTAATGATCCCTGAATTGAATGAAATCTTGTAGACCTGACCTTTGAGTAATGGATTTCATATTGGTAAAGTCATTCATATCGAAAGACCTCTAGTTTGTCAAAATTACAAATTAGTCTTTAATATTTGTTAAGGTTGCAAAATGGCCCTAAATGGTTATTTGTGGTCCTCACCTGATTAAATTGGACTAGTAAGTACATTGGTAATATTTGTAAGTCTATTATTGATTAAGTGATGTTGTTAAGTTGAAATTTTATCGCACCGATCACCGTAACGTTCATCGGTAACACGCTCCGACCTGGTTCTCTACTAAGCCAGGAAGGGGGTGTTACATTTGTGGTATTAGAGCTAGATTTTAGTCGATTCTAGGACTAAACAAAAGTCTATTACATTGTTATTGTGTTACTTTGCCACCTAGGAGTTTTATATTGTGTATATTGTGGCTTGTCGACTAATCTGATCTTTCATATAGATATGTCTTGTCATTGCAGGTACCATTGAGTTATATTCGCGTCCTTTATATGCATTGATTGACCCTGGCTCAACCCATTCATTCATAAGCACCAATGTAGTTAAAAAGTATAACATGTCTTCTGAACCAATGATATCGAGAATCTTTGTAACCAATCCCCTAGGAGATTGTGTCACCGTAAGGGTAGTGTGCAAGAATTGTCCCTTAATGATTCAAGGGATTCCTTTTCCGGCCAATTTGTTGGCTTTATCGATCCATGAATTCGACGCTATCTTAGGCTTAGATTGGCTTAGTGAACATCAAGTCTGGGTAGACTGTTGTAAGAGAAAGTTATATCTTAGGGGTTTGGGTAAAGAAAGTGTTGTTCTGATGAATGCGAGGGATCCATCGTTGTATGCCTTGTCATTGGAAACCAAAGTCGAGACGCAACTACAGAACATTGACACCGTATGTGAATTTCCTGATGCATTCCCTGATGAACTTCTGGAATTGCCCCCAACCTGTGAAGTGGAATTTGGCATTGAGGTGCAACCTAAGACTGCTCCAGTTTCCATTGCACCATATCGGATGTCGGCTGTGGAGTTGAAAGAATTAAAAGCTCAAATTCAGGACCTTATGAACAAGGGTTTTATTCAACCAATCTTTTCACCTTGGGGAGCGCCAGTTCTCTTTGTCAAGAAGAAGGATGGTTCTATGCGATTGTGCATTGACTATAGACAACTGAATAAAGTAACCATCAATAATAAGTATCCATTGCCTAGAATAGACGACTTGTTCGATCAATTAAAAGATGCCACTGTGTTCTCCAAGATCGATTTAAGGTCGGGATATTATCAAATGAGAGTCAAAGAGTGTGATGTGCCTAATACTGCCTTCTGTACAAGATATGGACATTACGAATTCTTGGCGATGCCTTTTGGGCTAACTAATGCATCGACAACTTTTATGGACTTAATGAATCGGGTATTTAGACCCTATCTTGATAAATTTGTAGTGTTTATAGATGACATCTTGATCTATTTCAAGAATGAAACGGAGCATCGAGATCATCTTCATATTGTACTTCAGACTCTGAAAGAGAAACAGTTGTTTGCGAAGTTTTCCGAGTGTGAGTTCTGGTTCACCGAAGTTGCCTTTCTAGGGCATATCGTATTGGCTTTGGGAATTCAAGTGGACCCAAAGAAAATCCAAGCTATTGTAGATTTGGCATCCACCGAAGAACATTGGTGAAGTCAGAAGCTTCCTTGGGCTTGCTGGCTATTATCGTAGATTCGTGAAAGGATTTTCTATGTTAGCTGCTCCTTTAACCAAATTATTGAAGAAGGAAGCTCTTTTTGTTTGAACCGAGGCTCAATGACGAAGCTTTGATAAGTTAAAACAAGTTCTGACCCATGCACCTGTCTTGACCCAGCCCGAGTATGGAAAAGACTATACATTTTACAGTGATGCATCACATCTTGGGTTAGGATACGTATTGATGCAAGAAGGCAAGGTTATTTGTTGAGTGGATCGTAGAATTGATTTAAGCCAAGAGGGGGTGAATTGCATTTTTAGAAATTTTGGTGGTGGAGTGGAAAGTAAAAATTTGCTAGACAAGAGATTTAGAGTGGTTCAAGTTCCAATTGAACTCTACATCCACTACCTTAGCTTCACTAATGATTTTCCAACAACTCCACTAGTTGATCTTCCCCTTTCTAGGCTTAGAAGGAAACCTTTACAAAATGGTCAATTTTTCTACCCAAAAATTGACCCAATCCTCACTCAAAGATTACAAAGAAGTTTAAGGCTAATAGCTAGTATCTCTCAATACAAATGTAGCCCTTTTTACAAGCACTCAACCCAATTGAACAAATAAGATTGGAAATACAAGATTCTACAATTGGGGTTTATAAGAAAATATAGGATTTTAGCACAATAGCTTGAATTTGATGTTTGGATATTTCTTTTTGGATCAATAGTTGTTGCTGGTGCTTTTAGAAGCCCCTTTTATACATTCTCATTGAATTCTAGCCATTGGGGTTGTTGCCTTCATTATTATAGCTGTTGGGATGTTATCTTCCCTCCATAAATGCAGTCTTCAACTATCCGTTCCGAAACGCCCGATCCTGTTTCGAAACAGACCAAAATAGAAATAGCCGTTGGGTGTAATTAATAGGCCATACCGAAACGGACACGATCGTTTCGATACGCTAAGAGCATGTTCTGAAACGTGCTGAGGCCCATTTCGAAACAATTTTCCATTGTTAAAACCTATATTGAAATGTCTTAAAAGCGTTTCGATACGCTTTAACTGTATCTTTAAAATTAGTTATAAAAATTCAACGGTCATATTTTGAAATCAAGTTTGAAATTCATTTCGAAACGTTTGAGGTCGTTTCGATACTGTCGTAACAAAACGGTTCAAACTGTTCCGTTGTTCTTCATCTGTTTCGAAACACAAATAGTTGTTTCGATACACTCGTATCGAAATGGGAAAGCTAGTTCCGAAACAGAGGTTAACAGTTTCAAAATGTTCTGAAATGCCTAAAGGCCGTTCTGAAACGATGACTCGAAAATCACTGTTTTGACTTGGTAAACACTTAGAAAATTTTGAGTAAGCTTAGGTCTTGACTTGGATATTTTCTTAAACACTTAGGGAAGTTTTGAGGACTTAACAATTTATTTTCTTTTTCAATTTAGTCCTTAAATCCTTTGTTATTTCAAAATCAATTCATTAGTTTTACATTATTGCCTATGCTTTGAGGCAACTTAAGCCACACAAGATGAATTATCCCACCCACGGCCTTGAATTGGCTGCAGTTGTCTTTGCATTGAAAATCTGGAGGCATTATCTCTACGGGAAGAAATGCTATATTTTCACCGACCATAAAAGCCTCAAATATTTATTGACTTAGAAGGAGTTGAATCTTCGGCAACGGAGGTGGATGGAACTCCTTAAAGATTATGATCTGGTCATTAATTACCATCCGGGCAAGGCCAATGTTGTAGCTGATGCGCTCAGTCGCAAACCTTTGCCTGGTAAGCATTGATAATGGACTTGAAGTTATAGGTTTTGTGAAGCACACTAACACATCGTAATATTGCTATATTGTAGCCCCTCGAGCAATTAACGCTCACTTCCGACTTCGGAAGCATCGTTGTCTCGTAGCTGAACTTCAAGTTCAGTCTACCATCATTACGCGAATCAAGGATTTGCAAGAGCAAGATCTCGAGCTTCAAATCATTATCTCTAAGCTATCGGATAACCCTGACTTCAAAATTAATTTTAAAGGACTCCTATGTTTTCATGATCGAGTTTGTGTACCTAATGATGACACTTTTTGGACCGACATCCTTTTCGAAGCTCATATGAGTTCTTTTTTTGTTCACCCCGGGTCTGTGAAGATGTATAAAGACCTACGTGAGCTCTATTGGTGGCCAGGCATGAAGCAGGCCATAATTGATTACATTTCCAAATGCCTCACGTGCCAACATGTTAATGCAGAACATTGTGCTCCTACATAACTATTACAACCTATCGATCCACCAAAATGGAAATGGGAAAAGATAACTATGGACTTTGTTAGTGGTCTACCGTTAACCCCTACAAAGCATGATGCTATATGAGTTATTGTAGATCGTTTCACGAAGTCAGCTCATTTTATACCAGTTAGAATGGACTATGATCTTCCTAAGCTAGCTGACTTGTACATCAAGGAAGTAATCCGATTCCACGGAGTACCTAAGTCTATCATCTCCGATCGAGATCCTCGATTTACATTTCGGTTTTGGAGAACCTTACAAGGAGCTCTGGGCACCAGAGTTAATCTTAGCACCGCTTTTCACCCTTAATTTGACGGTCAGTTAGAAAGGGTAATTCAGGTAAATCATCGAACAATCTGTCAATTGAAAAACCAACATCAAAAACATAAATACTTAAAGCATTAGAGTTCAAGCTCAATCCAAAAAAAAAATCAAAGCATAGGTCTTGAAAAAAAATAAAAAGATAGATAGGTGCAAACTTAATCCTAATATGATAGACTAATGCAGTATAAATCCTAAACCTCGTCATCATCGTCACCACCATCATCAAGAGAATCATCATTGTCTTTATCTTGAGCTCGACGATAGTTCCTCCAATCACCATAGAATGTGGAGAAAGATAAATCCATAGATGATTGTTGATTCTCAAGAGTGGAGACGCGTTCTGTAACCCCCTAAACCTGGCCTAGAAGAAAAGACCGAATTTAAGAAGTCACGTTTGAAAACTTAACCCCTCAAGAAAACCAATTTTAAAAAATACACTTTAAAATAAAATAAATTTAATAAATATCTTATAATAAAAAATATAAATATCATAATAAATATTCGAATGTTTATATAAAAACTCTGAAATAAAATTTATAAATACATGTTGAAACATAGTCCTAAAATATAAAATAATAACAATAATCTAATAGTTTAAAATAAGTTCATATTGAATAGTAAAATGACTGAATAAAATCTGAGATCCTCCAAGTATCACGTCGCTTAAAGTCCAAAAGGTATATGTAAGATAAAACTATGGGGAGTAAGCTAAAGAGCTTAGTGTGTCTCTAAAGTGCAAGAAAACCATAATTATAAAATATAGTATTATTTTCTTAAAATCTTTTTAAAAAAATCATAACACAAGTATCACATTCACAATGCAATGCACCCAACTACAACCGCCATAAGAAGAGGCAGATTCCCTAGAACCACTCACTACATCATCACCATCCGAAGTGAAACTTAGCCCAAAGTGTGAAACCACTGATCCGAAGTGGAATTTAGCCCGAAGGATGAAACCACTGAACTTCCTCCATACAAATCCCAACACATGCTCATACATACATGATGATTAAAAATCAAATTTCATAAACAAAGTTTCATAAATTCGATATTCCATAAACATACTTCATAAAACATAGTCCATAAATCCATAAATCATATATCTGTAAATCCGATGTTTCATAAATCATAATTAAAACATGTTTTGAAAATCGTATGCATATGATGTCAACCATACAAGCCATAATACATATAATAATCACACAAGGTGTAAAACATCAACACATAGAAAAAATATCATATAATTTATTTATAACACCGAAAGAAAACACACCTTAGCCAAGCTATACTCAACCTACAGAATGATGTGATTTTCCAAGATCAGAAGTATTGGATCCAACTGTATCGATATTAGACTAAACTTGGGGTTGAAGGGATTAACGAACAAGAAGGGGTATAGAGCGGTGGAGATTATTACATAGGAATTTAATAAATCAATAAGAGATTTTGGCGGCATGAAACTATATAAAAAAGTAGGATTCTTGGGGTCATCTTATTTGAACTATGTGTGTATATATATAGAGAGAGTAAACCTAATTTAAGTAAAATAATGAAAGTGATACATAATAGAAAAGAATAAAACTAAATAAAATAATTAAAAGAAGGCAAGTAGATGAGGGGATTAGAATTCAATTTAAAATTAAAGAACTAAATATATATATATATATATATTATAACATTTAAATAATAATAATAATAAAAAGATGATTTGGCTAAATTCTAACTTCTTTTAAAATAATGGGTTAATCACCTAACAAGCGCCCAAACTTTTGATAAAGTCGTAAAATTATGATTAAAGATCATTTAACTCTTAAAATTCTCAATTTGGCCATAAGAATTAAAATTAGGGTTTTTAAATTAAAATTCCCAAATAAAAAGGGTTTTGAATTTAGGAATTTCAAAATTAGGGTTTTAAAATTGGGGATTTTCGAATCTAGGGTTTACAATTTGGGCGTAATTTTTGGGGTGTTACAAATCTCCCACCCTTAAAAGAAATTTTGTCCTAAAAATTTCCAAACTAACGACATACTTTAAAAAAGGTTTTAATAACAATTTTAAAAAAACATTCTAGATCAGGTTGCAAATGACAACACAAAGTTTTCAAATAGGCTTTAATCTCAAATTTATAGGAACAAGTATGATCACGATCGGTCGCTAATCTAGAGCTCTTACGAGATGTCATAATAGTCTATATATAAAAGAAATTAACCTAGATTTAGAGTTGGTACTTGGAGTTTCTAATCAAAACATATAATGTATTTAATTCTTTGAAATAATAAATTTATCAAAAAATACCATTTTGCCCCCAAAACATTTAATATGCATGCAAAAATCATTTTCAGCTTAAAATTTTAAGTGAGCCACACATTCCGAGGGTTGAACTTAGCTCTGATACCACAAAATGTAACCCCCTAAACCTGGCCTAGAAGAAAAGATCGAATTTAGGAAGTCACGTTAAAAACTTAACCCTTAAGAATACAAATTTTAAAAAACTACACTTTAAAATAAAATAAATTTAATAAATATCTTATAATAAAAAATATAAATATCATAATAAATATTCGAATATTTGTATAAAATCTCCAAAATAAAATTTATAAATACATGCTGAAACATAGTCCCAAAATATAAAATAATAACAATAATCTAATAGTTTAAAATAAGTTCATACTGAATAGTAAAATAATTGAATAAAATCTGAGTTCCTCCAAGTATCACGTCGCTTAAAGTCCAAAGGTATCTGTAAGAGAAAACTATGGAGAGTAAGCTAAAAAGCTTAATGTGTCTCTAAAGTGCAAGAAAACCATAATTATAAAATATAGTATTATTTTCTTAAAATCTTTTTTTTTTTAAAATCATAACACACGTATCACATTTACAATGCAATGCACCCAACTATAACCGCTATAAAAAGAGGTAGGTTCCCCAGAACCACTCACTACATCATCACCATCCGAGGTAAAACTTAGCCCGAAGGGTGAAACCACTAATCCAAAGTGGAATTTAGCCCGAAGGATGAAACCACTAAACTCCCTCCATACAAATCTCAACCCATGCTCATACATACATGATGATTAAAAATCAAATTTCATAAAAAAAGTTTCATAATTTCGATTTTCCATAAACATACTTCATAAAACATAGTCCATAAATCATACATACGTAAATCCGATGTTTCATAAATCATAATTAAAACACGTTTTGAAAATCGTATGCACATGATGTCAACCATACAAGCCATAATACATATAATAATCACACAAGGTGTAAAACATCAACACATAGAAAAAATATCATATAATTTATTTATAGCACTGGAAGAAAACACACCTTAGCCAATCTATACTCAACCTACATAATGATGTGATTTTCCATGATCAGAAGTATCGGATCCAATTGTATCGGTACTGGACTAAACTTGGGGTTGAAGGGATTAACGCACAAGAAGGGGTATAGAGCGGTGGAGATTATTACATAGGAATTTAACAAATCAATAAGGGATTTTGGCGGCATGAAACTATATAAAAAAGTAGGGTTTTTGGGGTGATCTTATTTGAACTATGTGTGTATATATATAGGGAGAGTAAACCTAATTTAAGTAAAATAATGAAAGTGATACATAATAGAAAAGAATAAAAGTAAATAAAATAATTAAAAGAAGATAAGTAAAGGAGGGGATTAGAATTCAATTTAAAATTGAAGAACTATATATATATAATTTAAATACTAATAAAAAAGAAGATGATTCGGCTGAAATTCCAACTTCTTTTAAAATAATGGGTTAACCACCTAACAAGCCGCCAAACTTTTGATAAAGTCGTAAAATTATGATTAAAAATCATTTAACTCTTAAAATTCTCAATTTGGCCATAAGAATTAAAATTAGGGTTTTTGAATTAAAATTCCCAAATTAAAAGGGTTTTGAATTTAGGAATTTCAAAATTAGGGTTTTAAAATTAGAGATTTTTCGAATCTAGGGTTTACAATTTGGGCGTAATTTTTGGGGTGTTACACGTTCCTCCAAAGATTGCATGCGAGTGTTGAGAGTTCCAAAACCTGAAGCCATGTTCGTATCTATTGAGTTTAACCGGTCGATAAAGAAAGCCATAAGTGCCTCATTGGTAGGAGCCGAAGCTTGTGGTGGAGGCTCAACTTGAGGTGCTGGAGCTCGTCTATCAACACGAACCCATTGGCCAAGAGTATAGTGAAACCCGTAATTGATAAGAGAAGATTCACCAACCTTTTGCTCGCGGTGTTCCGGAGAATCATAAGAACAATCAAAATTGAGGGTACCAAAGATATAGCTTAAAACAACCCCATAAGTGAAGGATGTAGGTGCATCGGTGGTGTGAATCTTCACTTGATGGACCATCTCGGTGAACTTGATTTTGACCAAGTTCGGGCGTTGCGCTTTGCGAAAACACTCCAACCAAAAATAATCAACTTGACGAACGTGGGCAAATTTACCTCTTGAAGGGAAGGTGAACCAAGAGATCATCAAATGGAGGAACCAATCATGAGCATCCAATGTGAGAACAGATCCGGTGTGAGCACAAAAGTGGTTCTCATCCTCAATGCCTTCATCTTTGAGCCCAAGAGCTTTCTCTAAAACGGGTATATCAATAGTGAACTTCATGCCCAAAAGGTACGACTCAATGCCAATCACCTTGGTATGATCTTCATTATCAATAAGAACAACATTGGAGTAGAATTGCAGGACCATATGCTTGTAGACAATGTCCTCTGAGTTCTTTGTGCTCCTTCCGTAGCTTTAACTCTGTTCACAAGATCATGGAAATTAGTGATACACAATGTTGTGAATATATGACGTAACTCATCATTGAGTCCAGAAATGAACATCTGACACTTTTCTTCCTCTTTCTTGATAAATTCAGCGCCATATCTACAGTACTTGCAAAAATCGTGGATGTACTATTCGATCGGACGTCCACCTTGTTTAAGATGAAGGAAGATGCTTCGCCTCTCGGCAAGATAAAATTCGCATATGTACATCTTATGAAATTCTTTAAGGAAGAATTCCCAATTCACAACATCCTCAGAGACAATAAGGATAGTAGTCTCCCACCATTGTAGAGCTTCATCAACAAGCAACGCAAGAGAGCATTCAAGCTTATGTTCATCTGAACACCATAACTGCTTATTCAAGATTCTTAAGGTATTGTCTAGCCAATACTCAACAATTTCAGGAATGTCAGCATCCTGACCAGCAAAGGTGTAGGCTCGGTATTGAGATAACTTATCAATAGGGGCTCGAGAAGGTCAAACAACATGTGTCGTAGGTTGCACAACCTAATTAGCTCTCATCACATTAATGAATTGCTGGAACATATCAGCCATGTTTCGATAACACTCTGCCTGAGCCGTAGGTGCTTCAGGATCTACACCCTAAGTAGGAGGGTTCTATGGACTCGGAGGATTTCCTCCTTGTATCTCCTAGCCATGAGTCGAGGAGCCAGTAGTAAGCTCATTATCACGAGCTTCATTGGTTTGAGACATATCTATATTACAAGGAGATCATATTAGTTGACAAGTCACAATACTCAACAAAATAACTCTTAGGTGAATAAGTAACACAACAAACAATACAAACATGCATAGGTTTAGTCAAGTACCAACTAAACTCTAGCTCTGATACCACTAATGTAACACTCCCTTCCCAGCTTGGTCGAGAACCGGGTCGGAGCGTGTTACTGGTGAACGATACAGTGATCGGTGCGATAAAATTTCATCTTATTATTAACACTTAATCAATATTACACAAACAAAACATTACCGATATACCTCTTAGTCCAATTCACTCAATACAAAACAATAATTAACCATTAAGGACTATTTTGTAGTTATTATAAGTTTTAGGGACTATTTTGTAAATCTAACAATTTAGAGGTCCTTCGATGCAACATACGATACCACAATAAAATTTAGTGCAATTTTAACTAGCCTATAAATTTTCATACAATTTGGAACCATTTAACTCATTCAATTTAATCTTTCAAAATATAGTGACCAAACTGTAAATAATGCAAACCTTCAGATTATGCCTTTATAACCAAATTAACTAACCATGTATCAAAACGCTCAAGGCTGTTTCGATACGGGTGAACAATGGTCAACCTTGTTGACTTTTCTCTTCATACCGTATCGATACAGGTAATCCCTGTATCAGTATGGGTTGACTCTCTTGTAAGTTTTGTTAGAAACTACATCGTGGCCAATGCAAATTTCAGTCGAATCTGTGTTATGCATTTGGTGGTGACGATCATTACATTAAAGATTGTCCTCAGAAGCCCGAATCAATTTTAGCTTGGAAATCTACAATTCCAAGTCCGGCACCATCTAATCGGAACAAGAATGCTAAACCAGCTCAACCGAGCTATCAAAGAAGATGCAAGGGTACTCATTCTAAGGCTCCCACTCATCAGGAATCCTGAGCTCCTGCTCGAGTTTACCACATTCATGGTAGGGATGACAAAGAATCTCCTAAAGTGATTGCAGGTACTGTTGAACTAAATTCACATCCTATTTATGCCTTAATAGATTCGAGATCCACTCATTCATTTATATGTCTATCTGTGGTTAAGTATTTGAAATTAGAGCATGAAATTGTGAAAACAAGTCTGATAGTCTCAAATCCTTTAGGAGGAAATTCAAACATCAACTTAATATGTAGAAATTTTTCCTTGCATATTAGTAATCTGCTATTCTCTATTGATCTCTACATATTACCATCCTGTGAATTCGACCTAATTCTGGGGTTAGATTGTTTAAGTAAACATGAAGCTTCGGTAGACTGTTAAAATAGAAGATTATACCTTTGGGGCTTAGGAAAAGAATCAATACTCCTGATTTATAAAAAGCCCACTTCCATTTTTGCATCTATGGTCTTACAAGATCAAATTGAATTTAGATTACGTGAAATGCATGTTGTTTCTGAATTTATTGATGTGTTTCTCGAGGAACTGCCAGTCTTCCTCCAACTAGGGAAGTAGAATTTGGGATCGAAATACAACCTGGCTCAAGTCCGGTGTCTATCACTCCATACCGGATGACACCACTCGAATTGAAAGAATTGCAAAAGCAGCTTCAAGAGCTTCAAGATTTATTAGACCTTTTGACATTATTGAGAGAATTGGCCCAGTAGCTTATCGACTTGCACTTCCCAGCGAGTTTGATAAAATCCATAATGTCTTTCAAGTTTCAATGCTCAGAAAATATAGATATGATCCATCCCATATTTTGGAGCCGGAAGAAGTAGAATTGAGTCCTGATCTATCATATGAAGAAGAACCAGTTCAAATTCTCGACAAAGAAGTCAAGAGACTCCGAAATAAAAGTATTCCATTGATCAAAGTATTGTGGAGAAATCATAAGATAGAAGAAGCAACGTGGGAACCAGAAGATACGATGCGGAAGCAGTATCCCTATCTGTTCAATTCAGGTAAGAATTCGGGGACGAATTCTTTCTTTAAGGGGGAGAGAAATGTAATGCATTAAAACTTAGACTAAATTTTAAGGGTTAATCGAACAAACTAGTGGCTCGATTAGATTAGAAAATCAAGGTAATTGAATTAAATTAATGACGTTAGGGACTAGATTGAAAATTTAGAAAGAACTAAATGACCAAGTAGAGGTGGTCAAATCGAATAGAAAGGGAACTATGAAGGTTTGCATGCAACAAATTGGGATTCCCGAATTGCCCTCCTTAGTGAAATGATTTAATGGACACGCTAGGGACAAATTAGACTTTGTGGTGAGTAATTAGGTGACCATCTTGTCACCCTCATTATGTCTCTACTCTTGGTCGGTTCCCTTAGTGGGAAAGGAAGAAAGAAATAAACAAATAACAAGAAAAAATTAGAGAGAAGATAGCTTTGGTTTGTCCATTGTTAAGGAGGAAGAAGAAGGAGAAAGCTTTACATGTCCTTGATTTTGGCCTAGGATAGCTAATCATCAACCATAAGTAAGTTTAAACTCTCTCTCCATTCGAATGTACTAATATTAGAGGTTTTCTTGTGTTATAAATTTTGATTGTTATGAAAAATTGAGTGTTAATTAGTATAGATGACATGCAAACAATAAGGAAGAATTTTTAAAAGAGAAGCTCAAATGATATAGTGTTGTTCGAATAAAAAAAAGGATAGGTTGTTAACCGAAAGATTAAAGGGATAGGTGACTGATTGAGAGATTGTTATAATTTAGGGAATAATGGTTGGAAAATTTAGTTAATTAAAGACTACATTACTATTAAAAAGTTTCTGGAAATTGAATAGGGTGTATGTTCAATAAGACATTGAAGTTTAAGTTAAGGTAGAATCTTTAAATCTGTCCAACACTGTTTTGAGTTCAGACAGTCAACTTTAAATATTCATTAAAAATAGAATACTTTAAATTTTGGTCTAAAAATTTAATAGAGTATACCGTGAGATGTTTGTTTTAATGATAAAAACGACATTAAGTTTCGATTATTATAGAGAAATTTGGAAAGGAGATGGCAAAGACACTCTAAACTGCCTAGCATTGTTTTAGTCTTGGCAGCGAACTTTAAAAATTCGCATAAAATTGTACACTTGTAATTTAGGTCCAAAATTTTGATATGTGATAGTTGAGTATGTTAATTGAAATGGAAACAAACCAAATTTAATTCTGAATAGTATAGTGAAATCTGGAGCTAAATTCGTAAAGGTGGTCAAAACTATCCGATTAAAAATAATAATGAACTTTGAGTAAAAATCTGAATTGAATCGATAAGAATTATAATAAGGATATTAATTAACATTAAAGAAGATTTCATTAGTTCTAAATTGGTATAAGTTAATTGTAAAGTCGAGTTGTGATTAAGAGATACAAGTAGTTTAGTAAATTAGTTAAAATCTGTCCAGAATTAGAATTAGTTTAGAGACTAAAATGAGATCGTTAAATTGAATAATAAATGGGTTTGATTGATTCTAAATTATGTCTCATATGATTATAAATAATTTATTAGAACCTAGAGGAGAAGGTATCAAAGAGAATCCGATAGTCAGATCGTCAAAAGAGCGTGGAAAGAGCATTCGAATTCAAGACTAGCACAACGACTAAGAGTGAAACAACCTTAGAGTTGATAGTAGTGTCTCAACTAAGTTTGTTTAATTTTTTGTTATTAAATTGCATGAAATTGGACATTAATATGGATTGACAATTAATGGGAAGAAAGATTAAAGGGAACATGCTTGTGATATGATGTTTTATGGTTAAATTATATGTGTTCTTGATTGATATGCTTGATGACCTTTATATCTAATTTCTATAGTAGTTTAAATTCCGTGGACATGATTTATACTGATTAAAATGTGTTGGATGCTTGAAACTTTGCTTGCTAAATCGAGTATGTAGTCAAAGTATGATTTATGCCTTCATCTTGATAAGTAGTTAAGAAACTTGATTAAATCGAATGTGTGCATGCTTGATTTCATGGCTGATTGCAATTGATGGTCATTGTTGTTAGTTCAAATTTCATAAGACCATGGTAAAATGGTCGAATTGATTTAATGATTTGTATGCATCTGGTTACTGGAAATTTGTGTTAAGATAGGAAATTTTAAAAATCCTAATTATTACAAGAGATATATTATAAACTGATAAGGTATGAACAATGATTGACTTGTTGAATTGAAATTTCAAATTGGATGTTGGGAAATTTAATATGTATAACATGATATGAAATTGTATGTGATATGAATTCATGGATGGTGCAATTTCGTGTAAATTGCCGAATGAAACTATTAATTTACATAATGAATAAAGCCCTTGGTTATATGGTAAGTTTAGGTAGTACGACATGCCTAAATTCTAGAGCTCTTTAAATTTGGTATGTGAGTGTACCTGATTGCTATGGTACGTGAGTGTACCTATTCGCTTAGTGTAATTGGCACTAAGATGACATGTAATACGATAATACGAAAGTTGTACTTGGGTACCTATGATATGGTGAAATAATTCACACATCGGTAACATGTGACTCGAATACCTAGCTAACTATACGAACCAAGGCATAATAATCAAGTTAACAATTAAATGAATTTGTAAACTATGATGTTTGATTTCTTTGATTTTGATCAATGGATAATTGGAAATGTGGTGAAGCACTTCATTGATAAACTAAATTCTAATTATTTACTCTGCTACAATTTGCTGTTGTTTGTATTTAAATTAGTAGTAATTATGATTGTGAAATTGATTGTAGGCATGGGATATGTTTGAAGTGCTATGTTGTTGGCTTGAAAATTTAAATGTTGATTTAGAGAGTAGTTCGAATTGTATGGACCGATCATATTCTAGATTAGAGTTGAATTAATTGAATGTTTATCTAAATCAGAAAATTCTAAAATGGTTAGATTAAGGTTTCCTCACTAAGTACTGTAAGTACTTATCACTTGTGTTTTCTTTCTTCCAAAACCACAAGAAGTTGATTATCAGCCTATTTACCCTGATCTTATTAGCTGTCAGAAGAATAGAAGTATGGCTTTTGTTATCTTTGTTGTACTTATGATGGGTGGCCTAGTCGTCAGCATGTTAGTTTAGTTTGCACTTATGGTTATGTTTGTGAATTATTATATGAAGACTCTCTGAATATTCGGTTAATGTTTCCCTCATTTTATTATGTAAGTATAGGGTAAATATGAGGTATAGATTAGCCCTTGTAGTATGATGTATAGGGTTTGATTCGTTTTGTTATATTTTGTATAGGCGACCACTAGGTTGTAGCCTTGATGTTTTGTTACCCCGAGAAAATTCTATGTAAAAAGGGAAACGAAACGATATAATTAGTTGTTAAAAAATGATGGTATATTCTTAGTACTTAAATGTTTGGAATGTTAAATTGAAAATTTTCAAGTATGGTCCACCATAACTTATCGGAACATTGTGCTAAATAGAAATAAATTATGATATGTTACATGTTTGTTTAGAAATTGGATAATTTGGGATTAAATCTGAGATTGTCAGTTAGTAATTTGATTAGTATTAACTGAACTAGGAAATAATTACAAGGGTTCTTTTCGAATAAAAAGAAAAAATATGTTCGTTTCCGCTGCCCACATGTAATAAGATAAAACGAATATGTTTAACACTCTTTACTCCTAATAAGGGGTGAGGGTGTTATAGAAAGTGGTAATCAAAGCTTTTTAGGTTAATTCCTAATGTTTAATCGAGTCTACATGCATTTACTACATTTTAAGTATGCCACCCATGAGTCGTACACTTAGATAATTGTAATGTACTTCTCTAATCTTTTCTTGTTCGATTCATGATAGAATGTCTGACCAAAAGAATGGATGTTCACATGAATCTTCAAGTGAAGGTGAAAGCGGGAGGTTAGCTGAGAACCCACCGTTACGAATTGAACTTCTAGAAAAGATGAAAAATAGAGAACCTGCTCAAACTACTGAGGGTGAGCAACCTTAGCCTGAAAATCCCACAGTCCAATCGGCTCAGAGGGAATGTCTCCTTAGTGTGAAGGAGATGTTCAATCAACTTATGTCAAATCTTAAACAAGAACAACCTGCTACTTATGCTACTGTTGTACCCAGCAAAGCACCGATAGATAAACTTGCCCAACACCGAGCCTACACGTTTGCTGGTACAAATAGCGAAAAGCCGAAAGGTGCTGAGTATTGGCTTGAAAACACCACTAAGGTTGTAACTAAACAATTGCAATGCTCAGACGAACACAAACTTGAGTGTGTTGTGGCCTTGTTAGCAGATGAAGCTATGAACTGGTGGGAAACCACTACTCTAACTGTTCCAGCTGAATCTGTGACATGAAAATTCTTCATTAGGGAGTTTAAAAAGAAGTATATTAGTGAGCAATATTTGGCTTAAAGAAGGAAGTGATTTCTCTACCTTAAGCAGGCCAACAAACCTATTGAGCAGTATTTTGCAGACTTTTGCAAGTTTTGCAAATATGGTTCAGAATACGTCAAAACTGAAGCTGATAAGTGCCGAATGTTTATTGATGGCTTGAACGATGAATTGTGCCCAATCTTTATTGCTTTGGGAATCATTGATTTCTAGAATCTTGTTAATCGGACCATTGCAACAGAAGCTAAAATGAGAGCTACTGAAAGAAGAAAAGGGAGTAATGTAGAACTAATGTTTTGATATAATAATTGAAAAATGTTTTGGACTAATTTGAAAAGAATTTAAAACTTGTGTTAAGTCCAAACAACTTGAAATTATGTTTGAAATATTTTAAAAGGTTTTTGGCAAAGATTTTTCATGTTTTAAACAACCAAACTTGTATTTTCACGTGACCAGTATCGATACGGTTGTACCCGTACCGATACCATTTTGCCTCAGTTTGGCCACTGTCAAAACCCGTATCGATACAAGGGTTTAGTGTATCGATACGGAGTGGGGGTCGTTTCGATACGCCACGTCAGCGTACCGATCCCATTTTAACTACCCCAACGGCTATTTCCCAACGGCCATTTAAATATCAAGCCGTATCGATACCGTTCCACGTGTATCGATACCCCTATGCTAGCAAGAGCCCAACGACTATTTCCTTAAGAAGGCCGTATCGATACCGTTCCACGTGTATCGATACCGGTTGCTGCAGAACAACATTTATGAAGGGAAATAAAGTCCTCAACGGCTCCAATTCATCCCCAACGGCTAGTAACGGCTACAAACTCAATTGGGAGTATAAAAGGGACCTCCAAGCATCAAGAGAAGGCTAATGCTCATATTGTCAAACATCAAATGATCAAAGATTGTCTTAGAGCTTGAATTGTCATTTATTGTATAGACAAACACTAGTGAGCCAAAATTGTCAAATTTGCTCAAGTGTTTTAGGTTTTGGGTGAGTGCTTAATTGTGCAAACAAACACCTATTAGAGGGTTTTAAGTTTGCTTTTAATTGTCTCTTTGTGAAGAGGGTTTTGATCAAGGCTTTGGGTAGAAGCTTGATCGGTTGTAAGGGTTTCCTCCTAATCCTAGAAAAGGGGACGAATCAATTAGTGGATTGATTGTGAAATCCTTAGTGGGGAGCTAAGGTAGTGGATGTAGGTGCTTGTTAGAAGGCCGAACCACTATAAATCATTGTGTCTTTTTACATTCTAGCTTCCACAACCCTTCCACCCAAAAATCCATCTCTCCACCACTTGGTGAGCTAGTTTGGTTGATCGAATCGAGCCCCTAAATACTCAACAATTGGTATCAGAGCTTGGCTCAATCGAAGGGGATTCACATCCTATTAAGAAGATCCGGCAAGCTCGATCACTATTTCATCAACCGGCTCAAATGGCACAATCAATCGACAAACCGCCCTTCTTCGACGGAGACCACTATGCCCATTGGAAGACAAAGATGAAATTCTTCTTGAAGTCAAGAGATTACAAGCTATGGGACATAGTTGAAGATGGTCCGTTCGTGCCTCAAAGAAGTAAAGCGGAGTGGAGTGCCGACGATCGCAAGAAGATGGAGCTAAATTGCAAAGCCTTGCACATTTTATTTTGTGCATTTGGTCCATCCATCTTTGAGAAGATGTCTTCTTGTGAGAGTGCCAAGGAGGTATGAGACAAGCTTGAAGTCACATACGAGGGGACAAATGAAGTCAAGGAGACCAAAATTGGGCTCCTAACTTTGGAGTATGAGAACTTCAAAATGGATCCGGACGAGAACATCGAGAAGATGTTTGATAGGTTCTCCACCATCACCAACGGTCTTAAAGGTTTTGGAGAAGCCATCCCGGAGGAAAAGCTTGTTCGAAAGCTCATCTACTCACTTCCCGAGTCTTGGGACTCAAAGAGGACCGCCATCATCGAAGCCAAAAATTTGAAGACTTTAAAGCTTGATGAACTCATGGGGTCTCTCCTTACTCATCAAATCATGAAGAAGAACAAAGAGGATGAGAAGAAGAGGGAAGAAATTAGAGCTATGGGAGAGAAGAAAATTAAAGGGCTTGGCATCAATGCAAGTGTCATGGCTCTCAAATCCTCCATTTGCCATCATGTCTACTCAAGTGAAGAGGAGGATGAAGATGAAGATGAAGAGATAGTTCATCTCTTCAAGAAGTGTGCCCCGTTCATGAAGAAAGCCTTGAGAGAGCTTGAACGAGAACCTAAAAGAAAGGAGAGGGCAAGCACTTCAAGCCATAAGAAGAAGGCACATGTGGCTACTTTGAGTGATGAGGACTCCACCGATGATGAACAAGCCAACCTTTGCCTTATGGCCATCGAAGAAGATTCAAGGGTAACTTCTAATTCATCTACTTCATGTTCTTACACTTTTGATGAATTACAAGATGCCTATGATGATTTGGTTTTAGATTTTAAAAGCCACATTTTGAAAAACAATAAATTGATTTCAAAGTTAAAAATTCAAAATGATTTGCTTTCTAAAACCAAACTTGAACTTGAAGCAAAACTTGAAGAGTTTGAGTTAAAATGTCTTGATTTACAAAAATTGCTTCAAAAAGTTCAAGGAGAAAAGGATTTGATTTCCAAAGAGCTTGAAAAGAAAAACAATCTTGGAAAATCAAATTTTTATGTTAGACAATCTAGTGCCCCTAGATTTATTAAAGGAAAATGTTTTAGAAGTATTTGGGTCCCAAAAGGACTTAGTACTTCAATTAAAAAGGATGACATTGAAAAATGGATTCCTAAGGGGACTAAAATTTGTGCAACTAATGTTTATGGATCCAAAGCAATTTGGATACCAAAAATTACTTGATTGTCTATTGTAGGTGTGATGGAGATAATCAACAAGTCAAACATTGAGGGGAGCTCCATACACACAAGGAAGAACACTTGAAGAAGGAAGGCTTCACATCCTCCCTTGGGTTCAAGTGTTGGTAAAATTTCTAGTTGTTTTGATTTAATTTGTCTTATTTTTAGTTTATTCAACTAGATGATCATATTTGATGGACTAACTTTTTTTGATGATGCTTTGAGTAAGGGGGAGCCATTCTTAAACCAAATTCTTATTTGTGTCAAAACCTTTTTTCCTCTATTGTTATTTTGAACTTAAACGTCTTAAATTCTTTTTGATATAACAAAAAAGGGGGATAAATGGTATGGTTTGAAAAATTGAATTTTCAAATGAATAAGGGGGAGCTTTATTTGATTTCATACATTTAATCTCTTATTCACATTTTTAAAGTTTAAGGGGGAGAATCCCAAACAATTTTTCAAGTTAGTTTTATTATATCAAAAAGGGGGAGATTGTAGAACTAATATTTTGATATAATAATTGAAAAAAGTTTTGGACTGATTTGAAAAGAATTTAAAACTTGTGTTAAGTCCAAACAACTTGAAATTATGTTTGAGATATTTTAAAAGGTTTTTGGCAAAGATTTTTCATGTTTTAAACAGCCAAACTTGTATTTTCACGTGACCAGTATCGATACGGTTGTACCCGTACCGATACCATTTTACCTCAGTTTGGCCACTGTCAAAACCCGTATCGATACAAGGGTTTAGTGTATCGATACGGAGTGGGGGTCGTTTCGATACGCCACGTCAGCGTACCGATCCCATTTCAACTACCCCAACGGCCATTTAAATATCAAGCCGTATCGATACCGTTCCACGTGTATCGATACCCCTATGCTAGCAAGAGCCCAACAGCTCTTTCCTTAAGAAGGCCGTATCGATACCGTTCCACGTGTATCGATACCGGTTGCTGTAGAACAACATTTATAAAGGGAAATAAAGTCCTCAACGGCTCCAATTCATCCCCAACGGCTAGTAACGGCTACAAACTCAATTGGGAGTATAAAAGGGACCTCCAAGCATCAAGAGAAGGCTAATGCTCATATTGTCAAACATCAAATGATCAAAGATTGTCTTAGAGCTTGAATTGTCATTTATTGTATAGACAAACACTAGTGAGCCAAAATTGTCAAATTTGCTCAAGTGTTTTAGGTTTTGGGTGAGTGCTTAATTGTGCAAACAAACACCTATTAGAGGGTTTTAAGTTTGCTTTTAATTGTCGCTTTGTGAAGAGGGTTTTGATCAAGGCTTTGGGTAGAAGCTTGATCGGTTGTAAGGGTTTCCTCCTAATCCTAGAAAAGGGGACGAATCAATTAGTGGATTGATTGTGAAATCCTTAGTGGGGAGCTAAGGTAGTGGATGTAGGTGCTTGTTAGAAGGTCGAACCACTATAAATCATTGTGTCTTTTTACATTCTAGCTTCCACAACCCTTCCACCCAAAAATCCATCTCTCCACCACTTGGTGAGCTAGTTTGGTTGATCGAATCGAGCCCCTAAATACTCAACAAGTAATCAACCTGACAAAAAGCAGAAATGGGATGACAAATCTCAATGTCAGTCTAAGAAGGCTAAATTTCAAAAAGAAGGGTCTTCTAATTTTACCTCTGTTCCGAGGGACAATTATACTTTGAAACCTTCCACGATGATCAAATCCTCAATACCGCCTATATCAGTCAATAGCACGAAAATTCAGAGAAGATTTCTCCTTGTAAGTTCTGTCAGAAACTACATCGTAGCCAATGCAGATCTCAGTCGAGTCTGTGTAATGTATGTGGTGGTGACGATCATTACATTAAAGATTTTCCTCAGAAGCTCGAATAAATTCCAGCTCGGAACTCTACAATTCCTAATCTAGCACCATCTAATCGGAACAAGAATGCTAAACTAGCTCAACCGAGCTATCAAACAAGAGGCAAGGGAACTCATTCTAATGCCCCCACTCATCAGGAATCCCAAGCTCCTGCTCGAGTTTACCACATTCGTGGTAGGGATGACGAAGAATCTCCTGAAGTGATTGCAAGTATTGTTGAACTAAATTCACATCTTTTTTATGCCTTAATAGATTCAGGATCCACTCATTCATTTATATGTCTATCTATAGTTAAGGATTTGAAATTAGAGCATGAAATTGTGAAAACAAGTCTGATAGTCTCAAATCATTTAGGAGGAAATTCAAACATCAACTTAATATGTAGAAATTGTTCCTCGCATATTAGTAATCTACCATTCTCTATTAATCTCTTCATATTACCATCATGTGAATTTGATCTAATTCTGGGGTTAGATTGGTTAGGTAAATATGAAGCTTCGGTAGACTGTCAAAATAGAAGATTATACCTTCGGGGCTTAAGAAAAGAATCCATACTTTTGATTTATAAAAATCCCACTTCCATTTTTGCATCTATGGTCTTACAAGATCAAATTGAATTTGGATTACCTGAAATGCATGTTGTTTCTGAATTTATTGATGTGTTTCAGGAGGAACTACATGGTCTTCCTCCGATTAGGGAAGCAAAATTTGGGATCGAAATACTACCTGGCTCAAGTCCGGTGTCTATCACTCCATATCGGATGACACCTTTTGAATTGAAAGAATTGCAAAAGAAACTTCAAGAGCTTCAAGAAAAGGGTTTTATTCGGCCTAACACTTCTCCTTGGGCTGCACCTATTTTATTTGTAAAGAAGAAGGATGAGTGATGCGCCTTTCTATTGACTACCGTCAACTGAACAAGATCACAATTAAGAACCGATATCCACTCCCAAGAATAGAAGATCTTTTCGATCAACTTAATAATGCTTCAATGTTTTTAAAGATCGACCTTCGATCAGGATACTATCAAATGAGAGTGAGGGAGGAGGATTTATCAAAAACAACCTTCTGAACTCGTTACGGTCATTATGAATTTCTAGTAATGCCATTTAGATTAAAAAATGCTCTGACGTCATTCATGGATCTCATGAATCGAGTATTTAAGCCTTATCTCGATAATTTTGTAGTCGTCTTTATTGATGACATTCTGGTCTACTCCCGTAATCAGAAAGAACATGCTGAACACCTTCGCATTGTCTTGCAAACTCTCCAGGAACGTCAGTTATTCTCTAAATTTTCTAAGTGCGAGTTCTGGTTAACAGAAGTTTCATTTCTCAACCATGTAATTTCAACCGAAGGAATTAAAGTAGATCCAAAGAAAATACAGTCGATTGTTGATTGGCGAACTCCTAGAAATGTTAGTGAAGTACGTAGTTTTCTTTGTTTGTCTGGTTATTACTAAAGATTTTGTCAAGGGATTTTCCACTAAGGCTTTGCCTTTGACTAAAATTCTTCGCAAAGATCAACCATTTGAATGGTCTGAAAAGCAACAGAAAAGCTTTGACCAACTTAAGGAAGTCGATCTTAATCCAACCGGAATCAGGAAAATAATTCACAGTATATAGCGATGCTTCTCATTCGGGTCTTGGGTGTGTCCTAATGCAAGGCGGAAACGTGATTGCTTATGCTTCACGCCAATTGAAACATCATGAACTGAATTATCTGACACATGATTTGGAACTTGTTGCTATCATGTTCACTCTCAAAATATGGAAACACTACTTGTATGGTGAAAAGTGTTATCTATTTACCGATCACAAGAGCCTAAAATATCTCCTAACTCTAAAAGATCTAAATTTAAGATAGCGAAGATGAATGGAATTGTTGAAAGATTATGACTTAGTCATTGACTACCATCCAGGAAAAGCCAATGTGGTTGCAGACGCTTTGAGTCTTAAACCGACATTGGGTAATTTTCAAATCCTTGATTCTTAAAAATAAAAATAATATAAATAAATAAATATCCCTTCAATAATAGCTCATTCTAAATTGTTTGATTTATTCTTGTAGCCTCAAATGCTATCACCGCTCATCTTCGAGTGTATCAAAAACAAGGATTTTGTTCGAACTCCAAATTCAATCTAGCATGATCTCGAGGATTGGAAGTCTTCAGCAAACTGATTCTGAATTACAAGACATTATCTCTAAACTTCATACAAAGGTTAATGAAGGCTTCTGTATTCACACAAATGGCCTCCTATATTTTAAAGATAGGATTTGTGTTCCAAATGATGAGAAATTAAAAAGAGATCTTCTAGAAGAAGCTCATCAGAGTTCTTTTTCGATTAAAAATAATAATGAACTTTGAGTAAAAATATGAATTGAATCGATAAGAATTATAATAAGGATATTAATTAACATTAAAGAAGAGTTCATTAGTTATAAATTGGTATAAGTTAATTTTAAAGTCGAGTTGTGGATTAAGAGATACAAGTAGTTTAGTAAATTAGTTCAAATCTGTCCGAAATTAGAATTAGTTCAAGGACTAAAATGAGATCGTTAAATTGAATAATAAATTGGTTTGATTGATTCTGAATTATGTCTCATATGATTGTAAATGATTTATTAGAACCTAGAGGATAAGGTATCGAAGAGAATCCGATAGTCAGATCGTCAAAAGAGCGTGGAAAGAGCATCCGAATTCAAGACTAGCACGGTGACTGTGAGTGAAACAATCTTAGAGTTGAGAATAGTGTCTCAACTAAGTTTGTTTAATTTTTTGTTATTCAATTGAATGAAATTGGACATTAATACGGATTGGTAATTAATGGGAAGAAAGATTAAAGGGAACATGCTTTTGATATGATGTCTCATATGTTTGATGACTTTTATATCTAATTTCTATAGTAGTTTAAATTTTGTGGACTAGATTTCTACTGATTAAAATGTGTTGGATGCTGGAAACTTTGCTTGCTAAATCGAGTATGTAGTCAAAGTATGATTTATGCCTTCATCTTGATAAGTAATTAAGAAACTTGATTAAATCGAATGTGTGCATGCTCGATTTCATGGCTGATTGCAATTGATGCTCATTGTTGTTAGTTCGAATTTCATAAGATCATGGTAAAATGGCCGAATTGATTTAATGATTTGTATGCATCTGGTTGCTGGAAATTTGTGTTAAGATAGGAAATTTTATAAATCCTAATTATTACAAGAGATATATTATAAACTGATAAGGTATGAACAAGGATTGACTTGTTGAATTGAAAGTTTAAATTGGATGTTGGAAAATTTAATATGTATAACATGATATTGGATTGTATGTGATATGAATTCATGGATGGTGCAATTTCTTGTAAATTGCCGAATGAAAATTTTAAATTCCATAATGAATAAAGCCCCTGGTTATATAGTCAGTTTAGGTAGTACGACATGCCTAGAGTCTAGAGCTCTTTAAATTTGGTACGTAAGTGTACCTGATTGCTATGGTACGTGAGTGTACCTATTCGCTTAGTGTCATTGGCACTAAGATGACATGTAATACGACAATACGAAAGTGGTACTTGGGTACCTATGATATGGTGAAATAATTCACACATCTGTAACACGTGACTCAAATACCTAGCTAACTATATGAACCAAGGCATAATAATCAAGTTAACAATTAAATGAATTTTGTAAACTATGATGTTTGATTTCTTTGATTTCGATCAATTGATAATGGGAAATGTAGTGAAGCACTTAATTGTTAAACTAAACTCTAATTATTTACTCTGCTACGGTTTGTTGTTGTTTGTATTTAAATTAGTAGTAATTATGATTGTGAAATTGATTATAGGCATGGGATGTGTTTGAAGTGCTATGTTGTTGGCTTGAAAATTTGAATGTTGATTTAGAGAGTAGTTCGAATTGTATGGACCGATCATACTCTAGATTAGAGTTGAATTAATTGAATGTTTAACTAAATCAGGAAATTCTAAAATGGTTAGACTAAGATTTACTCACTAAGTACTATAAGTACTTATCACTCGTGTTTTCTTTCTTCCCAAACCACAGGAAGTTGATTATCAGCTTGTTCACCCTGATCTTGTTAGCTGTCAGAAGAATAGAAGTATGCCTTTTGTTATCTTTGTTGTACTTATGATGGGTGGCCTAGTCGTCAGCATGTTAGTTTAGTTTGCACTTATGGTTATGTTTATAAATTATTATGTGAAGACTCTCTGAATATTCGGTTAATGTTTCCCTCATTTTGTAATGTAAGTATGGGGAAAATATGAGGTATAAAATAGCCCTTGTGGTATTTTGTATAGGGTTTGATTCGTTTTGTTATATTTTGTATAGGCGACCACTAGGTTGTAACCTTGATGTTCTGTTACCCGGGAAAATTCTATGTAAAAAGGGAAATGAAGCGATATAATTAGTTGTTATAAAATGATGGCATATTTTTAGTACTTAAATTTTTGGAATGTTAAATTGCAAAATTTCAAGTATGGTCCACCATAGCAAATCGGAACGTTATGCTAAATAGAAATAAATTATGATATGTTACATGTTTGTTTAGAAATTGGATAATTTGAGATTAAATCTGAGATTGTCAGTTAGTAATTTGATTGGTATTAACTAAACTAGGAAATAATTACAAGGGTGCTTTTCGAATAAAAAGAAAAAAAATCTATCTGATTCTGCTGCCCACTTGTAATAAGATATAACGAATTTGTTTAACACTCTTTACTCCTAATCAGGGGTGAGGGGTGTTATAATGATATCCAATGACAACAATTCATAAATCGTATTCCAATGCTTCCTTTAATACTCAATAATCAATGATTCTATATGAACATGCTTTAATGATTTCAATGACTACAATAACAATGTATAGACGATAATTCGAAGTTATACTCACCAAACCTTACCAACATGGCTTACAATAATGCTTCATGCAAATCCCTTAAAATCAATGGTTAGTAAATCAATAAACAATGATTCGAGATGGCACCTAGCCATTCTCGAGACTCCGACTACCCTCACCTTGATAATTCGAAGCTCCTAAGGCTCTCGGATGGCGATACCCTTATCATTAGCTTTTGACAAGTCGTCGTTAACCGGTCAAAATAAATGTATATAAATCCTCTTTCAACGATAAATAAAATAAAGAAATTGAATAAGTATAGGGAAAGAGGGTCGATCCGCAGGGAGATTAGCTGGAATTGTTGACTTGAATTTGTTGGATCTGAGTTCCCAGGAATATCTGTAAAAGCAAAGGAATAAAAAGGGGGGGGGTGATATGATTTTCGGTGAAATAATAAAATAAAGAGAAAAGAATTAAAAGTAAGAAAAACCAAGTGTGTAAATCAGCCTCGAACCAGCTCCTTCAATTCTTTCAATCATTGAAATGGGTTTTTATTTCGGGGATCATGTCGGTTACAGTCTACGAGGCCCAACCCGTCGTAACTTGTTCTTCTCTCGAGTAACCAATCCTCCCAAGTCTATCTTCGAAAGACGGTTCTTAAATAAATCAACCACGACTATCGCCGTTAAAGTATTTAGTATAAAGCAGGAAAAACCCGACTCAGAAATTGTCTAAAAATAGAATCGCTTCTGATTTTATCTTTCCTTAGCGGACCGCCGCTAAGAGTGTTCACAGGAAGTCGAAATTTGCCACAGGCCGATCCTTCCTCCCAACTATGTTTTTAAGCGAATTCAAATCAAATGGCCCTTTTTGATATGAAAAACAATTAAAAACTTTTAGTAAGGCCGATTGCCAAACTATCTAAGCAGAAAGATAAAAATGATTTCCCCAAAAGAATTTAAGCAAGTTCAATTCTCACGAATCAAATTGACTTGGCTGGTTCTTGGCTTAAAGGATTTAGCTAAGCATGGTATTGATTATCATACTTAACTTGGTTTTAGAAAAACAATTGAAAAACATAAAATAAATGAAACAAGAAAAATAAATGAAAATGAACTTGGATTAAAACTAGAAATGTTTACAAATATAAAAACTAAAAATGATTGATGGATGATCTAAGCCTTTACCAAGGGTGGTATTTATAGGCTTAAATTTACAAAGATAAAGTGATGAAATAATTTAAAATAATAAACAAAAGATAAAACAATTCAAATGTTTTGAAATTTAAATGCAGGAATCTAATCGGATAAGCTGATAACATCTTCCAGAACGTTCCAGAAGCTTCTAGAAGTCGCCACGTCATTGCCACGTCACTGCCACGTCAGACGCGTCGTGCCCGGTTTCGTGCCCATGATGCCAGTCATGACAGAATTATAATAAAAACTGCAAAAATGCCTCATTTTCACTGCTATTTCCAGAATTGGGTCCCTGCACAAAATATAACGAAAACAACATGGATTAAGCAGCAAGAAGTCCCAATAGCTAGGAAAATAACAAATGAAATGTGTCATATTTGAGCACTCATCAGCTTTCGATGGAGATGATGGATTAATCTTTTCCACTTCTTGAACTAGGAAGAGCAATAAAGAATCATTAGATTCGATATGATAATATCGATGCTTGAATATCCATTAGCTATTAGACAAAGCTTATCTTTAAGCTTGAAATTGATCATCTAATAATCGACAGAATCGATGATTAACTTAGGGCATTCACTTACTCGATCGATAGCTATGAATTGATGTTCTTAAATTAAGGAAAGCCTAAGCTTAAGGTTCACAAATGGAGAGGTGTGTGCTTGAGCTTGATGGAGAAGATGAAAATGGAGGTGTGAGCTTATTCTTTTGAACCAAAAGATGAGTTTTGGTCTCGGTGAAACAATACAAAGATGAAAGCTTTGCTTTTATTCATATTAAAAGGAACTAAAGTCTTTAATCATTTCTCACCTCTCAAAGGACCAATAAGAAGCTTTCCATCAACCAAAGGTAAGCTTATAATATTATTTTCTATCTTTTCTCTATCATATCAATAAATGATAACTATAAATCATCTTTTGGATTGCTTTCACGTGGGAAGGGAAGCAACCAAGTTGGTGAGTCATCACCTTATCATTTCCTTTTAATTAAACCTTCAAACAGCTTCGAAACAGGGAACCCGTTTCGAAACAAGTGAAACCATATCGAAACGATCAAGCAAAAGTACAAAAGTTAGTTAATACCGTTGGAATTGTATCGAAACGCCTATAAACGTTTCGAAACGTCTTACCTAGGTCGTTTCGGTACGAGTCTAACTATATCAAAACGCCTAGATCAAAAACATCATTTTATGCTTTCAAAAGTAATCCAAAATAAAGGTTTGGAACTCACTAAGGTCTTTATCAATGAAAGAGATCATAAGTCTTAATGTAAATGCAATGTTTAAGCTTTTTCGATGTAGGATTTTAGATCGTCGGAACCTAATTCCGACTAGAACGGTTTTTGGGGTGTTACAATTCTCACCCCTTAAGAAAAATCCGTCCTCGAATTTTTATCGGGAATGATGCCATGATCATCCACTTGTTCTTTTCCTCTTATGTGGTACATTTGTGCAGAAGTTTTAGATTCAGGTCTGTACGATACTTTAGATGAACCTTCAGATTTTTCGAAGGATCCTTGCCTTGTTCCCTTGCCTCGAAAAAATTGAGCAGGTGATGGATCAGTTGATACAGGAACATGCTTGTTACGGTTCTCTGAGCATTCTCGAATGAGGTGACCTAACTCTCCGCAAAAGAAACAAGCACCGAATTTCTTACAACATTGCCCTTCGTGTCGACGTTGACAGGAATTACGCTTGAAAATTCTTGTCTCTTGTTTAAAGCCAACAATTCTCTCAACGAGATTGACACCTGAAGGAGAACGAGATACAACTTGAGGTTTAGCAAAATACTCAAACTGGGAAGGTTGTGAATACATATTCTGCTCCGGGCCATGATCCTTCCCTTTCTTGAAATATTAAGAGAAATGAGACTCATCTCGATTTCTCTTTTCAGACTTGTTGGATCCACTAGTCCTCCGAGTTCTTTGTGCTCCTTCCGTAGCTTTAACTTTGTTCACAAGATCTTGGAAATCAGTGATACACAATGCTGTGAACATAGGACGTAACTCATCATTAAGTCCAACAATGAACATCCGACACTTTTCTTCCTCTTTCTTGATAAATTCGGCGCCATATCTATAGTACTTGCAAAAATCGTGGATGTACTGTTCGATCGGACGTCCACCATGTTTAAGATGAAAGAAGATGCTTCGCCTCTCGGCAAGATAAAATTCGCTTATGTACATCTTACGGAATTCTTTAAGGAAGAATTCACAATTCACAACATCCTCAAAGACCATAAGGATAGTAGTCTCCCACCATTGTAGAGCTTCATCAGCAAGCAACACAAGAGCACATTCAAGCTTATGTTCATCTGAACATCGTAACTGTTTATTCAAGATTCTTAAGGTATTGTCTAACCAATACTCAGCAATTTCAGGATTGTCAGCATCCTGACCAGCAAAGGTGTAGGCTTGGTATTGAGATAACTTATCAATAGTGGCTCGAGAAGGTCGAACAACAGGTGGCGTAGGTTGCACAACCTGATTAGCTCTCATCGCATTCATGAATTGCTGGAACATGTCAGCCATGTTCCGATAACACTTTGCCTGAGCCGTAGGTGCTTCAGGCTTCACACCCTGAGCACAAGGGTTCTATGGATTCGGAGGATTTCCTTCTCGTATCTCCTCGCCATGAGTCGAGGAGCCATTAGCAAGCTCATTATCACGGGCTTCATTAGTTTGAGACATATCTATATTACAAGGAGATCGAATTAGTTGACAAGTCACAATACTCAACAGAATAACTCCTAGGTGGCAAAGTAACACAACAAACAATACAAATATACATAGGTTTAGTCCAGTACCTACTAAACTCTAGCTCTGATACCACTAATATAACACCCCTTCCCGGTCTGGTCGAGAACCGGGTCGAAGTGTGTTATTGGTGAACGATACGGTGATCGGTGAGAAAAATTCATCTTATTATCAACACTTAATCAATATTACACAACCAAAACATTACCGATATACCTCTTAGTCCAATTCACTCAATAGAAAACAATAATTAACCATTGAGGACTATTTCATAGTTATTATAAGTTTTAGAGACTATTATGTAAATCTAACAATTTATAGGTTCTTCGATGCAACAGACGATACCACAATAAAATTCAGTGCAATATTAACTAGCCTGTAAATTTTCATACAATTTGGAGCCCTTTAACTTATTCAATTTAATCTTTCAAAATACAATGACCAAACTGTAAATAATGCAAACCTTTAGATTATGCCTTTATAACCAAATTAACTAACCCTGTATCGAAACGCTCAAGGATGTTTCTATACAGGTGAACAATAGTCAACCTTGTTGACTTTTCTCTTCATACCGTATCGATACAGGTAAGCCCCGTATCGGTACGAGTTGACTCTCTTTGACTTTGACTTTGACCAGTTTCAATACATTATGAACCTGTATCGAAACGATGGATTCTAGTAGCAAAATGTTTCAGTACGACCCTAGACTGTTTCGATATGCCATGTTCCATGGGTTCAATTATGCTTAACCATTTCGAAACGCCATCACCCGTTTCGATACGACCTGGCCTATAATGACAGATTCTTGCTGGTTTTTATTCATTTTAACTTATCAAACAGTGTCCAAATGCAGTGAAACTTTACACACAATATTATAACCATAAATTCTACTTGCATGTCAACTTTTAGAGCCATATGAATTCGTTTATCCAGTTTTTACCTTTAGTACCAAAACATGCATTTAAGGCCATTTTTCACTATATAGAAGACCCATCTTAAACATATCACTCTTATACCACTTAAACATAACACATGCATATCAAAAGAGAATTAAAAGACTTATACATAGACCTTGCCACCAACTAGGAGTTTCAAAGTGTCAATATACATTACTTAGAGCTTGTTTGTGACTTGTGCAATGCTTCAACTCCTCCGATCTCGATTCCAAAACTTGACTAACCTGAAATGGATGCAATGGAATGCATTAGGCATACTTTGCCCAGTGAGGTAGTCACAATTACAATGGGTGAACATGGTATGCCATATAACATGCTTCAATGATAATTATAATATTAATTATGCAATAAACATGGCACGCTTCTTATTCATAATAAAAACATAGTATCGTATCATCAATGGCAATATCATGATTTCATAGCAAAACAATATCAATAACCAATAGTTCCCTTGGATCGATTCATGGTATATGGATACGCGAATTCCACCTCCTCGCCAAATCAATGAATGGTCAACCCGCCGACATCGCCAATAAGACCAATACACAATATATCCCTCCGCCTTGCTAAATCAATATAGGCCGTAGCCCAAGGACCGTAGTCCACCCGTACACTAAGCTCATGAATTCTATGGCATACCAATTGCATCCATTACTTCGAATCCAAGGTCCAATAATCAATAGTTCAATATTATACTATCAATAACAATAACAATGATTCAACATGATATCCAATGACAATAATTCATAAATCGGTATTCCAATGCTTCCTTTAATACTCAATAATCAATGTTTCTATATGAACATGCTTCAATGAATTCAATTACTATAATAACAATGTACGAACGATAATTCGATGTTATACTCACCAAAACTTACCAACATGGCTTACAATAACGCTTCATGCAAATCCCTTAAAATCAATAGTTAGTAAATCAACAAACAATGATTCGAGATGGCACCTAGCCATTCTCGAGACTCCGACTAAACTCACCTTGATAATCCGAAGCTCCAAAGGCTCTCAGATGACGATACCATTATCCCTAGCTTTCGATAGAGACGATGGATTAATCTTTTCCACTTCTTGAACTAGGAATAGCAATAAGGAATCATTAGATTCAATATGATAATATCGATGCTTGAATATCCATTAGCTATTAGACAAAGCTTATCTTTAAGCTTGAAATTGGTCATCTAATAATCAACAGAATCGATGATTAACTTAGGGCTTTCAGTTACCCCATCGATAGCTATGAATTGATGTTCTTAAATCAAGGAAAGCCTAAGCTTAAGGTTCAAAAATGGAGAGGTATGTGCTTGAGCTTGATGGAGAAGATGACAATGGAGGTGTGAGCTTATTCTTTTGAACCAAAAGATGAGTTTTGGTCTCGGTGAAACAATACAAAGATGAAAGCTTTGCTTTTATTCATATTAATAGGAACTAAAGTCTTTAATCATTTCCCACCTCTCAAAGGACCAATAAGAAGCTTTCCCTCAACCAAAGGTAAGCTTATAATATTATTTTCTATCTTTTCTCTATCATATCAATAAAGGATAACTATAAATCATCTTTTGGATTGCTTTCACATGGGAAGGGCAGCAACCAAGTTGGTGAGTCATCACCTTATCATTTCCTTTTAATTAAACCTTTAAACATATTCGAAACAGGAAACTCGTTTCGAAACAAGTGAAACCGTATCGAAATGGTCAAGCAAAAGTCCAAAAGTTAGTTAATACCATTGGAATCGTATCAAAACGCCTATAAACGTTTCGAAATGTCTTACCTAGGCTATTTCGGTATGAGTCTGACTGTATCGAAATGCCTAGCTCAAAAATATCATTTTATCCTTTCAAAAGTAATCCAAAATAAAGGTTTGGGACCCACTAAGGTCTTTATCAATGAAAGAGATCATAAGTCTTAATGTAAATGCAATGCTTAAGCTTCTTCGATGTAGGATTTTAGATCGTCGAAATCTAATTCTGACTAGACCGGTTTTCAGGGTGTTACACCACCCCTCCACGTGAATTTGACCAGAAAAGATGACTAATGGTCATATATATGTCTAATATTGGAAAAGATAAATAAAAGATGGAAATTATTATTTAAAGCTTGCCTTTTTATGGAGGAAACCTTTACATTGGTCCTTGGTGAGGAATCTAATTCTGACTAGACCGGTTTTCAGGGTGTTACACCACCCCTCCACGTGAATTTGACCAGAAAAGATGACTAATGGTCATCTATATGTCTAATATTGGAAAAGATAAATAAAAGATGGAAATTATTATTTAAAGCTTGCCTTTTTATGGAGGAAACCTTTACATTGGTCCTTGGTGAGGTGGGAAAATGATTAGGGTTGTAGTTATTTTAAAATAAGAGAAATGGGTTCTGATCCTAGTTTTTCCTTCACTGAGACCAATTCTATCTTCTTGCTTTGAATGAACAAGCATACACCTCCATTGTCATCCTCTCTATCAAGCTCAAGCATATACCTCTAAATTTGAGTTTCATAAGCTTAGGCTTTCTTTGAATCAAAAGCTTCAATCCATAGCTATCGACTGGATAAGCGAAAACCCTAAATCTATTGTTAGTTTCATCGATTAATGAATGCCTAATTTTGAGTTATAAGTCCTAAGTTAAGCCTTTGTTCTTCACGTTTTAATCTATCGTATAGCCAATGACTACCAATGTTGTTATATTGATTATAGCAATTCTCTATTGATCATCCTAGTTCAAGGTTTAGAGGAAGCTAACCCATCGTCTCCAAAACAAGCTAGAAATAAAGGAATCATCATCCGAGAGCCTTAGGAGATTCGGATTATCGAGGTGAGTGTAGTTGGAGTCTCAAGAGTTGGCTAGGTGCCGAACTCGAATCATTGATTATTGTATTACTAACTTTCTATTGATGGTCTTTGCATAAAAACCCCATTAAAAGTCTCAATGGTAAGCATGAGTAAGTATGGTATATTGAGCATTGAATATTGATTATTGCACATTGCTATTGAAACTTTGATATATGTCTATGTCTATTGCTATTGAATTATTGTTATTGATATTGATGTGGAAATATTGCTATTGAAATATCGTTGTTGAACTATTGATTATTGAACCTTAGATTCGAGAGTATTGGATACAATTGACTTGCCATAGAATTCATGAGCTCATTGGTACGGGTATTGAGCTTCGGCCATGGTGCGGCAGAGGGATGTGTTGTGTATTGGTCAATTGGTGCGGTGGAGGGAAATATGACATGACCGTTATTATTATTGTTGGTGTTGCGGTGGAATTCGTGTATCCAATTACCGTGAATCTATCCAAGGAACTTATTGATTATTATTGATCATTGTTGCCTTGATATTGATTATTGATGCCATGATAGTTATTGTTTTTATTGAGTGTAGAAATGATGTATATGCTTATGACATAGTATTATTGATGATATTGAGACATGTTGCATTACATGATATATTCATTCAATGTTTATGGTTACCTCACTTAGACTATGTAAGTCTAATGCATTCATCTTCCACATTTCAGGTTAAGAGTTTATCGTTTCAAGATTGGAGCTAGTTGGTAGATCGACAAGTAACCTCAAGCCTAAAGTAAAGTATTTTGTCCTTATGAACTCCTAGAATGGTGGAAAAGTAGTTAAACTAGTTGATTTTGATGTTTCTTCTATATGTATAAAGGTTATGTGTTATATGTGGTTTAAGTGCCCTAAATGACTTGTTAAAGGTTGCTAACTTCCTTTGGGGCAGTTCAGCAGAAAAACATAAGATTCACTAGGTCAAATGGAGCGAGGTGTGTTGTCCTAAGAATTATGGAGGCTTGGGAGTGCCCGATATAATTTCAACTAATCGTGCTCTCCTAGGCAAGTGGGGTTGGAGATTTGGGAATGAATTACAAGGGTTTTGAAGGAAGATTATAGCTTGTAATGTCCCTTATGGTAAACCAAACATTCTTCTTCGTTTGTCAACCAAATTCACCTTATGGATTTGGAATGGAATTGTCAATTCTCTCTACAAAGACGATGATGTTGGGAATTCTTTGCGGTCTGATTTATGCTTACGGGTAGGAGACTGCAAAACAATTGATTTTTGGGAAGATGTATGGATGGGTATATCTCCATTAAAAATTTTGTACCCTCGTATATTTGCTTTATCATCTCGACAGGTTGGTTGCATTGCTGACTTTGGGAAGAAGGAAATAGATGGTTGGCACTGGGATATCCCCTTGAGGAGGCCTTTGTTCGAAAGGGAATTGCCAACTTGGAACGAAATGCTAGCAAGGCTACAGAGTTTTCAATCCAGTAACTTAAGTTACGATTGGGTGAAATGGACTGGTTCTTTTGATGGCTCCTTCACTGTCAAGTCTCTAAAATCAATGTTGAATGGGCCTATTCCCTCCAAGACTTTCTGGAATAGATTCGTTTGGTTAGGTCTTGTGCCACCGAAAGTGGAATTATTTGTTTGGCTAGTGGTAAAAGGTAGAGTATCGGTTAAATTTGAGTTGCTAAAGCGCGGTGTTGCTTCGGTAACAAACACGGTCTGCCCTCTGTGTTTACACTCGATGGAGCGAGTATCACACTTATTCTTTTCTTGCCAAATCAGTTGGCGTCTCTGGAACTTCTTCTTGGCTCGTATAGGAATTTTGACTGCTCTCCCTAATGAACCTGCGCAATTTTTGGAGGCTTGGGAATCTCTCGGTCCTATCGGTTTGAAGACACTTTGGTCGTTTATTCCTTTTGTGATCATATGGACATTGTGGCTCTTTAGAAATGAAATGATCTTTCAGTCCAAATCTTTGGACACAACGCAGATCATCGGACTAGTTCTACTTCGGCTGGCTTTCTAGATCAAGGGAAAGTTTGGGGAATCAAGTTTGTCACTCGATAGCATACTAATGGATCCTATGGTGGCTAGCGATTCCTGCCTGATACGCCCAAAAAGTTCACAGACATTAGGATGGTCCCCGCCTCCCGTTGGTTGGCTAAAATTAAATATTGATGGGGCTGTCAGATTGGAGGATTCGAGGGGTGGCATCGGAGGAGTTTTAAGGGATGATAAAATTAGGGTCCTGTTTCATTTCTCGAAAGCTTATAGTACAACCCCTCCAGCTATGGCAGAATTGTTAGCAGTAACGGAGGGAGTCAGTTTGTTCCTTGCTTCTGAATGGAGTATAAGGTCGCGAGTGATAGTGGAAAGTGATTGCAAACTGGTGGTAGACTGGCTATCGTAGGCGGTTGTCCCTCCTGCTCCTTTGGTGGATCTAGTTTCGGACCTTGGGCATAAATTAAAGGAAAGGGGCATGATTCTCAGATTGATTTCAAGACGCTGCAATACTATGGCAGACAACCTCGCTAAAACAGGGATTTGATAGACAATTTTCGTGATTTAGCTACATGTCTTGTAAAATTTGCTTGCGCCTACTAGGTGGTTATCTGTTTGTTTTACCCTTATGTATCCAAGATTGTGTTTGTTTTACGTATTATTAATAATAACATCGGGCACTCTTTTTCCCTATTTATGATTAGAGGAGAGGTTTTAACGAGGCCTTTTTACCTTTAAAAAATGGCATAATATGTATATTTGGCTTAAAAAGGTGAAAACATAGTAAATGGATTCGAATGGTCATGAAATTTGACATGGTAGTGGATTAAATAGTTATAACCTTGCTAGTAAATTTCATTGCATTTGGACATTGTTTGATGGGTCAAATTGTATAAAAAACCAGTAAAATTCTATCATTACAGGCCAGACGTATCGAAACGGGTCATAGCTAGACCTGGAAAACTTGACGAAAGACCCGAAACCCGAACCGAGACCCGATTTTGACCCGAACATGATGATCCGAAGTTGACCCGAAACCCGAAATAAACCGAACCGAACCAAATTTTTTTGTTGAACCGAAATGGACCCGAACCGAATGGACTCAAACCGATTTGACCGAACCGAATGATACCTGAATCGAAAGCTGAACCGAATATCGACCCGATTTTAACCCGAAAATTAAGGTAAAATAAATTAATGATATATTTTTCATATTATCTTTTTTAACAATATAATAAATGATAAAATGAAGTATGTTTTATTATCTTTTTGTACTATACCATGGAAGAGACCGTTGCTCTTGTCAAAGTTGTGGTATAATATCATTTTACGTTTAAATATTAATTAAATAAAACTTTTGTCCCTACTAGTTTTTAAATTTAGAATTTTAATGTACTATTTTCTCTCCCAATATTTAATCTTAAGCCATAAATTCTAAACAACAAATCTTAAGCCATAGAAATTAATCTCATGAACCAATAACCTTAAACTAAACAATAAACCCTAAATCATTAACACCAAGCCCTAAAACCTAAATTGTTAACCTTTAAGCCATAGAAATTAATCTAAAATCAATAATCCTAAACCATTAACACTAAAGCCTAAACCATAAACCATAAAATGAAATTACAGACAATTTTTACAATCTTACCATAAAATATAGCTAAAACTGGAATTAGAGACCATCTTGACAATTTGAAAGTAGAGAAATTTGAGAGCTTGGTGACCAATTTTATAATTTCACCATAAAATATAACATAAAACTGAAATTGTGGACTAAATTGACAATTTGGAAGTGAAGAAATTTGAGAGTCCAATGACCAATTTCATAATTATACCATATAAATAAATAGGGTCAATTTTGGCTAAATTAAATCTTAAAAATTAAAATAAACAAAAATATCATTATATTAAATTAATACACTAAATTAAAAAGATTAGTTAATTTTGACTAAAAGTAAATTTTTAGAGACTAAATATCACTACGGGGAGGGAAATTCTATATCTGAAGTCTAAACCGTGGGAATACTTGTGACTAAATTAAATTAAACTAAAACTTAAAGTTGAATATTAGTATTAAAATGTAACATTTTAAATGCAACATGACCTAAAAAGTAATTAATCTCTAGCTTAAATAATTAGTGACTTATTTCCTTAAAAAAATTTGTCTTTTCCCTCTCTATTTTTACCAATTGTCCTTTTCTTTTTCTTTTTTTCAATCTAGCTTAAAAAATTGGTGGCTTATTTCCCTCCAAAATTTTGTCTTTTCTCTCTCTATTTTTACCAATTGTCTTTTTCTTTTTATTAATTAATTGAGTTTCAATTTAGATTAATTTAATTGAAATTTCACATTTAGTTTTAGAATTATTTTAATTATGTCCATGATTTATGCTTCTAGATTTTAGTTAGCTCAATTAGATCCTAAGTTTAATAAATTAATTTATTTAAGACATTATTATTATTATTATTATTATTATTATGATTATTATTATTACATATAATAAACTTTGATTTAATATAATTTTACACAAAATTTTGATATGGATACATGAAGCTTTGATTTAAATATTTAATCAAATTCAAATGCATAGATTAACAAGTTGAATCAGAATTAATCCATACACCAATAACTCTAAACTAAACCATAAATACTAAACCTCAAACTCTAAACCCAACTCAAACTGAATTGACCCGAAAATTTAAATGTTGACCCGAACCAAAATTGACCCGAACGACCCGATTTTGGCCCGAACCGAAAGCGAAATGAATGACCCGATTTTGACCCGAACCAAAAGCGACCGATCCGATATTGACCCGACTCGAAAACCATCGATCCGATTTAGACCCGATCCAATACCTGAACCGGATCCGACTCTTCACAGATCCGAATTAGCCCCGAACTCGAACCGACCCGAACCAAAAGCGACCAATCTGATATTGACCCGACCCAAAAACAAACGATCTGATTTACACCCGATCCAATACCTGAACCGAACGACCCGATTACCACCTCTAGTCATAGTGTTTCAGTATACCCCTGCATATTTTGGCTTAATAAAATAGAGTGTTTCGTACACTTCAAGGGTATATCAAAATGGAATTTGTTAGTAAGGTTCCAAAATTTAAGTGTATTGTATCGAAACAGTCAGTTCTTGGTCAACGCGTATCGATACAGACATAGATGTATCGAAACACGTCTTCTTGGAAAAGTCAAATTGGTTATCCTGCTTCGATACGAGTGATGGCGTATCGATTTAGGGTTAGTAAATTCTGTTAAAAGACATATATTTTAGTTTTACATTGTTTTCAAATTGATCACTATAAATTGGATGGTTTAATTGGATGAGTAAATGTACCTCGAATAACATGAAAATTTACAGGCTTGTTATTGTTATATTCAATTTCATTTTGGTGTATCAATTGCATTAAAGGACCTGTAAATTATCAGTTTTACAGTTTAGTCCCTAAAACTTGTAGAAGTTAAAAATTGGTCCTAAATGAGTAATCATCATCATGAAATGAATAAATTGGACTAATTTGTATGTTTGGTAATGTTTAATAAGTATAACATTGATTATATGTTGTTATTGATTAAAATTTTATCGCATCGATCATCGTATTGTTCACTGGTAGCACTTTTCAACCTGATTCTCGACCAGGCCAGGAAGGGGGTGTTACATTTGTGGTATCAGAGCTAGAGTTTAGTCGGTTATGGACTAAACCAGAACTTATTATATTGATTATTGTTTTACCTTGCTACCTAGGAGTTATTTTATTAAATTTTGTGACTTGTCGGCTAATCCAATCTTTTATTTATAGATGTTTAACTCTAATGAAGCTCGAATATATGGGCATATTGTTGAAACCTCAAATCATGGTGAGGAAGTTGGAAGGAGGGATCCTCTGAATCCGCAAAACCCTCTAGTATGGAACCTTGAGCCTGAAATACAATCGACTCAAAGTGAATGTTTTAGGAACATGGCTGACATGTTCAAAGTATTCATGACATCGATGAAGGTTGAGCAAACTTTTCAATCTCCCACTGTTTCTATTCCGAGTACCCGAGATCCTATTGAAAAGTTGCCTTAACTTCTGGCTTACTATTTTATCGGGAAAAATGATGATAACCCTGAGATTACTGAGTATTGGTTAGATAATACTTTATGAATTCTGAGTAAGCAGTTACAATGTTCGGATGAACACAAGCTCGAGTGCGCCCTTTGTTTGTTAGCTGATGAAGCACTGCATTGGTGGGAAGCAACGGTTCTGGCGGTCCCTAAAAAGACTGTGAACTGGGAGTTCTTCCTACAAGAATTTTGAAAAAGTACATCAACGAATACTATCTTGTCGAGATACGTGATATATTCCTTCATCTAAGGCAAGAAGGACAACCTGTGGAGCATTACATTCATGATTTCTGCAAGTACTGCCGATATGAGGCTGAATACATCAAGAAAGAAGAAGAGAAGTGTAGGATGTTCATCAATGGTTTGAAGGATGAACTATGACCTATATTCATGGCTTTGTGCATCACCGATTTTCATACCCTTGTGAATAGAGTCAAAGCTACCGAAGGTTCTCAAAAGGCTTACAAGAATAGTGGGTCGAGCAAATCTGAGAAAGGGCACCGAGATGAATCTCATGAATCTTTCAAGAAAGGAAAGTACCATGATTATAAATCGAGTGTGTATTCACAGCCTACCCAGTATGAATAGCTTACTAAATCACAAGTTGTAACACAGTTCTTCCCTAGTGTTAACTTCATTAAGAGCATTGATGGCTCTAAACAAGAGACGAAGTTTCCAGTTTGTAATTTCTGTCGACACAAGCATCCTGGAAGGCAATGCCACTTGCTTCTTTTGTGGCGAGATGGGACATCTCATTCGGGAGTGCCCTAAGAATAAATATGCTTCTGCATCCGCTAACTCGTCCCCTGCTCAATCCTTTCGAAGCAAGGGATCGAGGCAAGGATCCTTCGAAAAATCTAGAGGTTCATCCAAAGCATCGTACCGACCTGAATCTAAAGCTTCTGTATGAATGCATCATGTAAGAGGCAAGGAACATACAGATGATCGCGACACCATCTTAAGTAAAAATTCAAGGACAATTTTTTCTTAAGGAGGGGGGAGAATTGTAACACCCCGAAAACCGGTCTAGTTGGAATCAAGTTTCGGCGATCTAAAATCCTACATCAAAAAGCTTAATTATTTCGTCTAAATTAAGTTTTATGATCTCTTTTATTGATGAGGGATTTTAGTAAGTCCAAACCTTTGAATTAGAACCTTTTTTATGCCTAAAATATTAAAGTTGAGCTTAGGGTATCGGTACGGTAAGAGTCGTATCGGTACGGTCTAACTGCAAATAACTAGCATACCCGTTATAGCTTGACCGTATCAATACGGTCACGAAAGCGAATCGATACGGGTCCTCTATTCAAATCTGTTTGAAAGCCAAATTAAAAGAAAATTAAGTGTTGATGACTCACCTATTTTCTTGCCACCCCTCTACGTGAAATTGATCAGAAAAGATGACTAATGGTCATCTATATGTCTAATATTGGAAAAGATAAAAAAGATGGAAATTATTATTTAAAGCTTGCCCTTTTGTGGAGGAAACCTTTTCATTGGTCCTTGGTGAGGTGAGAAAATGATTAGGGTTGTAGTTATTTTAAAAATAAGAGAAAGGGGTTCTCATCCTTGTTTTGCTTTCGCTAAGACCAATTCCATCTTATTGCTTTGAATGAACAAGCATACGCCTCTATTGTCATCCTCTCTATCAAGCTCAAGTATACACCTATCAATTTGAGTTTCATAAGCTTAGGCTTTCTTTGATTCAAAAGCTTCAATCCATAGTTATTGATTGGGTAAACGAAAACCCTCAATCTATTGTTAGTTTCATTGATTAACGAATGCCTAATTTTAAGTTATAAGTCTTAAGTTAAGCCTATGTTCTTCAAGTTTTAATCTATCGTATAACCAATGACTACCAATGTTGTTATATTGATTATAGCAATTCTCTATTGATCATCCTAGTTCAAGGTTTAGAGGGAGCTAACCCATCATCTCCAAAATAAGCTAGGAATAAAGGAATCATCATCCGAGAGCCTTAGAAGCTTCGAATTATCGAGGTGAGTGTGGTCGGAGTCTCGAGAGTTTGCTAGGTGCCAAAATCGAATCATTGATTATTGAATATTGTATTACTAACTTTCTATTGATGTTCTTTGCATAAAAACCCCATTGAAAGTCTTAATGGTAAGCATGAGTAAGTATGGTATATTGAGCATTGAATATTGATTATTGCACATTGCTATTGAAACTTTGATATATGTCTATCGCTATTCAATTATTGTTATTGATATTGATATGGAAATATTGCTATTGAAATATCGTTGTTGAACTATTGATTATTGAACCTTGGATTTGAGAGTATTGGGTACAATTGGCATGCCATAGAATTCATGAGCTCATTAGTACGGGTATTGGGCTTCGATCATGGTGCGGCGGAGGGATGTGTTGTGTATTGGTCAATTGGTACGGCGGAGGAAAATATGACACGACCATTATTGTTATTATTAGTGTTGCGGTTGAATTCGTGTATCCAATTACCGTGAATCGATCCAAGGAAATTATTAATTATTACTGATCATTGTTGCCTTGATATTGATTATTGATGCCATGATAGTTATTGTTGTTATTGAGTGTAGAAATGATGTATATGCTCATGACATAGTATTATTGATGATATTAAGACATGTTGCATTACATGATATATTCATTCATTGTTTATGTCTACCTCACTTACACTATGTAAGTCTAATGCATTCATCTTCCACATTTCAGGTTAAGAGTTTATCGTTTCAAGATCGGAGCTAGTTGGTAGATCGGCAAGTCACCTAAAGCCTAAAGTAAAGTATTTTTTCCTTATGAACTCATATAATGGTGGCAAAGTAGTTAAACTAGTTGATTTTGATGTTTTGTCTATATGTATAAAAGTTATGTGTTATATGTGGTTTAATTGCCCTAAATGACTTGTTAAAGGTTGCTTAAAAATGGCCTAATATGCATGTTTGGCTGAAAAAGGTGAAAACATAGTAAATGGATTCGAATGGTCATGAAATTTGACATGGTAGTAGATTAAATAGTTATAACCTTGCTGGTAAAGTTTCATTGCATTTGGACATTGTTTTATGGGTCAAATTGTATAAAAACCAGTAAAAATATGTCATTACATGCCAGGCATATCAAAACGGGTCATGGCATTTTGGTACAACCTTGCATATTTTGGGTTAGTAAAACAGAGTGTTTTGATACACTTCATGGGTGTATCGAAACGGAATTTGGCATTAAGGTCCCAAAATTTAAGTGTATCGATACACCCTAGTGTATCGAAACAGTTAGTTCGTGGTTAATGTGTATCGATACAGACATAGATATTTCGAAACGTGTCTTCTGGGAAAAGCCAAATTGGTTATCCTGTTTCGATACAGGTGATGGCGTATTGGTTTAGGGTTAGTTAATTCTGTTAAAAGACATATATTTTAGTTTTGCATTGTTTACATATTGATCACTAAAAATTGGATGGTTTAATTGGATGAGTAAATGTACTTTGAATAACATGAAAATTTACATGCTTGCTATTGTTGTATTGAATTTCATTTTGGTATATCAATTGCCTTAAAGGACCTCTAAATTATCAGTTTTATAGTTTAGTCCCAAAAACTTGTTGAAGTTAAGAATTGGTCCTAAATGAGTAATCATCATTATGAAATGAATAAATTGGACTAATTCGTATGTTTGGTAATGTTTAATAAGTATAACATTGATTATATGTCGTTATTGATTAAAATTTTATCGCACCGATCATCGTATTGTTCACCGGTAGCACTTTCTGATCCGGTTCTCGACCAGGATGGGAAGGGGGTGTTACAAGCCCCCTATTCGAAAAGAATTCCTCATGTCTTTCCCCATTGATGACAAGAGAAAAAGTTGTAGAAGAGACACATTTCATAACCTGATAAACACTCTACTCGCAGAAGCCCATTCGGACCATAACAAAGCGAAGAAGATCCCAGTCAACTTTGTCGTAAGCTTTTTCAAGGTCAATTTTAAGCGCCATGACACCTTTCTTCCCTTTTTTGCCCTTTTAATTGCAATAAAGGCCTTGTGGGCAAGAATAATGTTGTCTTGAATAAGTCGTCCCTGTACAAAAGCTGATTGCGAAGTCGAAATGATATATGGGAGAAAACCTTTAAGCCTTGAAGCCAACATCTTCGTAATTACCTTGAGGGAGAAATTGCACAAGCTTATCGGTCGAAAATGATTGACTTCAAAAGGATTAGCCTTCTTCGGAATGAGAACAATATTAGTTTTATTGATCCCATAATCTAGGAATCCATCATTGAAGAAGGAGGACACCATGGCAATAAGATCCCCCTTAATGGTTTCCCAGAAGAAGTGATAAAAACAGCCTGGGAAGCCATCTGGCCCATTGGCTTTGGATGCCCCCATACTAAAGAAAGTTCTTTTAATTTCTTCTTCTAAAATTGCTTTACTAAGCTTTCTGTTCATATCATGGGACACCACAACTAGGATAAACTCTTCTAGACCTTGGAAATTGATGGAACGATCCTTGGAGTAAGTCCTTTGAAAGTGTTGTTGCAAATACCTAGCAATCTTCATGAGGTCTTCAATCCACTCCCTGTTTTCATGCTTGATTTTGCATATGACATTGGTTCTTCTATACTGTAACGTAGTTGCATGAAAAAAAATTATGTTCTTGTCCCCAAAGTTAAGCCAGTTGATTCGTGATCTTTGATGCTAGTGTCTCCCTTCGCTTTCCTGCAGCTGATCGAGCTCCCTTTTGAGTTGCTTGGATTTAGTAAGTTCTGAATTACTCAGCCTCCCCTTGAAGGGATTTGATCTGATTTATCAGCTTTTGTTCCTTCTGCTTGTTATCCCGAAACTTAATCTTGCTCCACTTGATCAGCGAAAATTTGGTTCATTTGAGCTTTCTTCCGAACCTGTGAGACTTCCTTTCGAGAGATAGCGGATCCTAGCCTTTTCGGGTGGCTTGAGGGTACTCCTCATCCAAAAGTCATTTGAATTCAAATTTAAAGTCTCCCTTAAACTTTTTAGAGAGGTCTGAGAGGGGAATAACAATAGGAGCATGATTGGAACTATACTTTTGGACATTGTTTGGTGGTGATGGAAGGGAAAATGTTTGGAACTTGAGTAAAAATGAAAGATATGATTTGGGTGTTGGAGATTATTTGCTCACTCTAGCTGGGGATGTTCATAGAGTGAAATATTATGAAGATATTGAGTTTTTCATCAAATGAGTTGTACGCATCGATCACAAAAGATGGGTTTTTTGGATAGATTGAGATCTGTCGAGTGAATGTGTTTTTTTCTTATTTGAATCGTTCAATATGAATGCTGCAATTTTAGTTTTTGGGGAAGATGATGATGGGTGAAGATGGGGTGTTTTGGGTATTTTGAGAAATATAATTAAATTAATAAATATTTAATATATTTATTTTATTTACATTAATTTAAAATTTAAAAATAAAGAAAGAAAATGATGTGGCGCGTTCTGATTGGTCAAGATAGATTTTTTAACGGTAGGGGGCAGTATGAGTAACGACGAAAACATTAGGGGGAAAAGTGGTCAAAATGAACTTTAGGGGGCACGTTGGGAAAACATGTAAAGTTTAAGAGGGGAAGTGTATTAAGCCAAAAATTTATCACCCAATCAGATTTAGACATGTGATATTTATTTTTATTTTTTTCTTTTTCTTTTTTAAAAGATGAAAATAAAATAATTAAAAAAATATTAAAATTCCTAAAATCCTCCAAAATAGTCCCAAATCTCTAACCTAAAATCTCCAAAATTTTCGTCATTATCTTCATTGATAACATCATCGGACCCTGTTATTATCGTCGTCGGCCGTCGCCGCTCATTTCTCTTAACCATCCATCATTGGTAATCGATGGAGGTGTGGCAATTAGATGCCGCTCGATTAGAACCTATGTGTTTGTTGTTCGACGTCCGGTTGGCACGTCTTCCGTCGGTTACTGACAATGGGTGGTTAGGGGAAATGGACGACACCCGACGAAGATAGTGATAGGGTTCGGCGATACTATCGATGGCGATAACAACGATAATTTTAGAGGTTTTGGGTGAGAAATTTTAGAATATTTAGGATATTTTTAAAAATATATTTTATCTTATTTTTTTGAAAAAATAAGAAAACATGTCATATGTGATGTTTTGATTGGATAATAGATTTTTTTTGAACAGTAGTTAACGGCCAAGCACTTAAAATCAATGAAATAAAACTTTAGGTACATATTTTTACCAAAAAAAGTTTAGGCACCTAAAGATAAAAGATGTATAGTTTGGACACTTTTTTTACATTAAGCCTAAAATAATCATTTTAACTTTTATTCGTTGAATATTTCGACTTAGAGAATTTTTAAAGAATCTGGGCACTAAAATCATGATGTCGATTAAACTCTTAGTGTTTAACAAATATTTCGACTTAAAGATTTTTTTTGAACAACTCCTACTAGGGGAGGGGAAGGGGAAATATGCTCCTAATGGGTTTAGAACCCACAACCTAGGGGAATGGAGAGGTGTCAACTGAGAATTTTTAACCACTTGCTCTAGAGGTTGTTGACCGACTTACAGAATTTTTAAAGACAAATACAAGTTTAAAATACTAAATTCATTGTCCAAATATAAAAATTTAATTTATTACTTGCATAATTTATCTGTAAAAATATTAAGATGGATAGTAAAATTAATTCATCTTAACATATTAAAATTGAAATTTATCATTTATATTAAAAAATTAAAATTATATAAAGGTAAATAGAGATAAATGGTGATTGAAAATTGAATATATTTAAATAATTCATTTAATGTCTTTTATGAATTATTAACTTTTATCTAAACTATCACATTAGGTGGGTAAGTTACTCGGTGAGTATATTAAGTTTTCTCCAATGCTATATATTAAAACATTATGCTCATCCCCTTGTATCCTGGTGGCAAAGGTATATGTTCATCATTCTTTAGGACCCGAGTTCGAGCATCAGTAATGCATGTTGTGTGTGCCATCTTTGAAAAGACTAAGAAAGTTGAACAAATGCTACATTTGCATCACACCAGCATATTTACATATCTAGTTAGGTGAATGAAACACATTATAAGCTCCATCATCATTCATTATTGCAAGCCATTTATAATTGCTGTTTAGGTGAATGAAACCTGAGGAATAATTTGTCCTTTGGGGTACTAGTACTACAAATAAAGGTGGATTTTCTTTTTCTGTGTTGATGAATAATGTTGTTCCCAATGCTACCATGTATTATTGCATGTAGGAGGTAAATAAGTGATGAACCCAATGTAAGCACTTGGGAAATTTTGCCAGTTTGAAAATTCCAGTTTTTATAAAGAAATCTTTATTTAAATATGAAGTTATAACTTATAACTCATCTTAGCACTTTAAGGACATATAGTGGTTCACTCTCCTTCTGTTGCTACTTATATTCATCGTCATTATCTATCCTTTAAAATAGGGATCATAATGAGCCTTTACACACCTTCAGCCGGTTAAAATTAATTGTGACGCGAATTCTTTCAAATCAGGAGCAACTGTTGTTTTTAGAAATGAAGAAAATTATGAATGGGGGAATTTCGAAAAAGAAAATAATAATAGGGTAAAGAAAAATGAAATGATTTAGTGGATTAGAATTTAGAATAAACAAGGTGGATTAGCATAAACATGTTAATTAATCTGTTGGTCCAGGCTTTATAACATTAACAACCTTCGAAAGTAGTTTGATTTGGGCAGACTAGCTGAGAGCAGTTCACTACCTCCAAACCCCATATGCTTTGGGGTAAGTGATAGTAATTTAGATACGCGTGTCCACACTTGATTGGATGAAGCACCCTGAGGTAGTTGGCAATGGAAATAGCAGCTGAAGTGGCTAAAATAGAGAGCTACCTTTTGAGGTTGTTCTCATTGTCATTGAGATTGAGATAACTGGCCTAATGGGTATCTAGAGGTCTAATAAGTCTAATATCACTAACATAATATTATTATTTTTCATCCTCCCTTCCGCTTTATTAACTTGCATTATGAGTTTATGGGCCTTCAGGTACTCATTGTGCCAGCTATGAACATCCCTAATTGTAGTAGCCACGCATCCTTAGAGAGATCGAGAGTTTTACGGTTTAAAGTAAAAAAAAAAATTGTTGTCGGAATGAATAAAAAAAGAAGTGCAATGGATACATAAGCACTAGTTCATCATCATAATATGTACTCACTAAAAATTCTTAAACATATATGAATCCTTTATAAAGAAGAAGTTTGGTCATCATTTACAATGAACAAGGGAGACCAAATAACTATATTTGTCTGGCTGGAGAAAGTATCAACGACCCAGCTGTCTGCAACAGATTGAAGTGTTAACTACATCTTCCTAGGTGTAAGTATTCTGATTGGCAAGCAAACTCTTAGTAATAGAGAGACCCTGCAGAAACAATAAATATGTAAATCTTCTAGTTCGGGTTCAGAATAGCCCCAATAGACAGCGATACTGTACCTAGCCACCAGTTTCCTCTTGATGCCATCCCTGAATCCTCTTCTCCACCATTCTTCTTATACTGGAAAGAGTTATGCAAACATGTTAGCTGAATCCTAAATGAAAAGGTAGATCCAAGTACGCAGATCCGAACATTGCTACTCCCTCAATATGTCATTACTATAGAACAACTTGATGTAGTACTCACCATGGAGTTCGATGCATAGCCCTGGCTACTCTGGGGAAGAGGGTATATATCTTGGCCTCCGTAGTAGATGGATGAACTTAGATTACATGGTTGAACTCTTTGCTCCTGATAGCTGGAACGGTACGTGTTTGGATTTTCACCTTTGGAGGTAAATCAAATTGAGCATTCACTAATTAGCAAGTAGAGCATGTATAGAATCTTGAGGTACAAGAAATTGAGGGCTACTACTGCTATTTATACTTTGTATCACAAGAATGCTACAAGATGAATCAATAGACGTTTCTGAATTCAAACAAAACAAGTAATACATATGATTTGCATGTCAGTTGAGTATAAAATCCGGTAAAAGCTATAAGTGATGCACAAACCAGCGGGTCCAGGCTTTGTGTTCCAGGGCTCGTTCTGCCTATTGGTAATCGAATCAGGATGCAGAGATTCCCGCCCTAATACCTATGTATGAAGAAAAAAAGAAAAGATTAGCATATGAGAGAAGAGGGAAGCACCAATATTATAACAAGAAGAGAGTGTCAAAGCTTAAAGCTTTTCCAAACAACAATGAGGTTCATAGAGACACAGCCTTATTGTTCACGTTCCCACCAGTTCCGTGCCTAACACAATCCCAATTTTGCAAAGCTCTCAACAAAATTCAAACTCCATGGGATATAATACCTTAGACGGAGGTCCAAATATAGAGCTCAAAATCCCATTCCCAGAGGAAGATGAAGGTAAGTCTTTTGAACCAAAGAGCTCTGAAGTGAAGGACGAGGATCCCACTCCTTTACTCCCTTCCATTGTCTCTACAATATTTTCTTAGTCCCCTTGGTCCCTAGGAAGATGGCACCGTCAAGAATCAAAACACAATAGAGAAAACAGTAGGCAACGTTAAAGCAGATTTAAAAGACACGTGAAGATCTGGGTTTGTGTCGCCAGTAGTTGTTGTTTTTATTATAGTTTTTCAAAAAGAGAAGAGAAACCGTCCCTCCCTAACCGACTTGCAGTTGCAGATAGAGATGTGCCACGTGAAGCAGTAATTGTATGAATGAAAGTGAGAGTCCCAAGTCCCAACCTTTTAAACAAGTAAAGATGACTACTGCCATTGGCAATATTGAATTCAATTTTGACTTGGCTACTTTGGTGATTGAGGGCAGTTCCAGTTAGTAGAGGGGTGCCTACCCCACATATGGCCTTATCTCTTTATCCTGTCGGACCAACAAAACCCCTTAAACTGGTGGGTGTTCTTCATTCGGACCCTTGTTTGTTTTCAACAAGTCATTGGTTTTAAGACGTCTCTTCCAACATTGACGGGTTGCAGAGTCCAAACAACTAGTACAAGTTAGTGTTTTTGAGAATTAGTATTCTTAATTTCCTGGCTTTTGCTTCTAAATCACAAATTGCATCTCTTGAAGAGGTTTATTGGCAGGAAACTTGAACTTTGATCAGATTGATATTCTATCAATTTACCCTTTTGAGTTATACTGAAGCCTATATAGAGCTGTAAATTCCAAGCATTTATTTTGTTGTAATTGAATGGTGCATTTTCCACTCTAATTTATGGATTTGTGTAAACAATTCCCATCTCCTCTGTACTGTCCCATTCAGAAGTTGCAAGATGACAACACAGAATACAAGTCGTATAAAGCCTCAAAGTGAAGCATACTAAAAACACAGAATTCACCCAGCCCCAGGGCTATCCAAACGCATGATGTACAAGTGTCCAACTTTTCGCCACATGCTGTCTCGTCCTCCTACATTTGCCTCTCCCTTCCCTTCCCTTTGGCATTTAAAGACCATTTCGAGTCGTCATCACAAGACTCGAACGGATACAAATTTTATTGTTGATTATGATAAGAGTAAAAATACCAAAGTTATGGTGAAATCTTGTGGATGAAAGAGCTGCACAATCACAAAACGGCAAAAGCTGCCTAAAATTAATAATGCTATTCATGTCCCTATTTGGCATGTGCCTTCATATTACTCCATTTGATTATAAGGTAATAAAAATAAACCTTAGTTTAACCCAACCAACATAACTTTGGTTGGTTTAGTCGGTTAAAAGTTAACTGCACTAATTAGGTCTTGGGTCGGATTGGACTCAAATTTACATGGATCAAATTAATGAATTAATGTATAATAATTATTAAAATATAACCACCACAACTGCAAATACCTGAGCCTTAACAATCATGGAAACTGATCCAGCAGCTTGCATGAAAAACGTTTGGTGGTTAAGGTCAGTTCCACTTTGAATGAAAATATATTTGAATATCTTATCATGTAATTCAAACTTTGTAAAATTCAAAAGCCCAAGAAAATTGGGCATGCTAAAAAAAATATCAGAGATCATCCAAGGAAATGGTGTAGCGTGTCATATGAAATCTCATTCTCTCCTAAGTAACGGATTTCAATAATCTTCTTTGTCTTGTTTTACATCTCTCCATTGATCTCCATGACCTCTTCTGCCATACTTCCTCAAGGACTAATAACGACATTGCAACGACAACAACAACACAAACTATACTTTGAGTTTTCTCCTTAAGTTTGGGAGCACAGTAGTCTTTATTATTCAAGTCCAAACTACTTGGACCTGCCTCATTCATCTTCTCTGTCACTCCAATTCTCCCTCCATGGATCCTACCCGAGCTTTTATGAACGATGTCAAGCGTCTCATTGTCAAGGTTCTGGTTTTTTCCCCTCAAAAATTGTCTTCAATTGATTTGTTTTTTATTGTTGTTGTTGTTGATTTTATGTTTTTGAATAAGAGGGAGTGATTTGATTTATGGGTTTTGATTAACAAAGGTGGGAACAGCCGTGGTGACTCGACATGATGGGAGATTAGCAGTGGGGAGGCTTGGAGCTTTATGTGAACAGGTAAATAATCTAACAAGACAAGATGGGATTTTGATTTTTGACGTTCCACTGTAGGATTATGTCTCTAGGAAGGGGATTTTCATTTTGTGGCTAATCAAAGTGTTAATTTTGTTTTTGTATGAATTGGTTGCTTGCAGCTTAAGGAACTCAACTCGCAAGGCTATGAGATTGTTTTAGTTACTTCAGGTGCTGTTGGTCTCGGTCGTCAAAGGCTTAGATACAGGAAATTGGTTAATAGCAGGTTCAACTCCTTAAAAACCCTTTTTCATTTATTTTCTTTTGGTGTCATGAACTCTGAACAATTATTGCTTTTTCGGAAACTTCGAAATAAAAAGATTCCATCTTTGTGTTGTAGCTTGGCTGACCTTCAAAACCCACAAGTTGAACTTGATGGCAAGGCTTGTGCTGCTGTTGGCCAGAACAGTTTAATGGCTCTTTATGACACTTTGTTTAGCCAGGTGAAAAAGAAGATGGTTTCTAGATTTTTTATTTTGCATTTGGCAGCCTATTGATATCCTTTTTCTTTATGTTTCACTTGCTTTAATATGCAACTCAAATCTTCATGCAGCTTGATGTTACTTCTTCACAACATCTTGTAACGGATACTGATTTTCGGAATGATAGCTTCAGAACGCAACTCTCTGAAACAGTGAAATCGTTATTAACTTTGAAAGTTATTCCTGTTTTCAATGAGAATGATGCAGTCAGTACTCGAAGAGCACCTTACGAGGTAATACAATTCCTTTCCCTCTAGTTTGAACCTTTCTTTGTTGTTCATTCTCTTCTAACCAAGAATTTCATTGGTCACATGTGATGTGGTATATTAATAGAGCCTTTTTATAGCTAAGCCTTCAAGTTCAAGTTTCATCTTTTCTGATTAGTTTGTTCTATTCTTCCTTTCAGGCTGCTTATTTTGATTCTGACAAATTGATTGCAAGCGTTGTTGCAGGATTCTTCTGGTATATTCTGGGATAATGACAGTTTGGCGGGTCTCTTAGCTATGGAAGTAAAAGCTGATCTCCTTGTTTTATTGAGTGATGTGGAGGGCCTCTACAGTGGTCCACCAAGTGACCCGGGCTCAAAGCTGATCCATACATATATAAAAGAAAAACATCAAGCAGAAATAACATTCGGTGACAAGTCCAGGTTAGGTAGAGGGGGTATGACTGCAAAGGTTGATGCGGCTTTTTGCGCCGCTTCTTCTGGTATCCCTGTTGTTATTACTAGGTATGTCTTGATCCAACTCTGCAACCTATTTACAGATAACCATGTGCTATAAATCCAGACTGTTCAACTAGCTTATTTAAATTCTTGACAAAATTGTTTATTGCTGGTGAGTTATCATTAGCCACTCCTCTACATGTGTTTCTTTGTCTTGTGTTTTTTAGAGGCATGTGTTTCTTTGTTAATCGAACTGTTCTTTTTCGTAAACTTCATTTTGTGTTTTACTTCTTTTAAAGTGGCTATGCCACTGACAACATCATAAAGGTACTTCAAGGAAAGCCTGTTGGTACCCTATTTCACAAAGATGCACACATATGGAGTTCAATTAAAGAAGTTGGTGCACGCGAAATGGCAGTTGCAGCACGGGAATGTTCAAGATGCCTACAGGTACGAAGCGTCATTTCTTCTAGTAGTCACCATACATGTTCTCTTTTAGTGTACATGTTATTCATTGAAGAAATTAGGTTTGGATGTTTTTCTAAATGACCGTAATTCAGACGCTGAAATCTGAAGATAGGAGGAAACTTTTGCTGAACATAGCTGATGCCCTTGAGGCCAATGAAAGTTCGATTCTGGCTGAGAATGCAGCTGATGTTGCTGCTGCTGAGGCTGAGGGATATGAGAAGGCACTAATATCGCGTTTGTCCCTAAAGCCTGGGAAGGCAAGCATCTGTTGACCTTCGATTTATGTGATAAAAAATAAATCAGTTTTCAATTTTGTGTGCTGCTGCCTTTGATATCCAAGTTTGTTCCATTAGTCCTTTTACATAAGTGCATTCCTCAGGTTTCTCGTAAAATTTTGTTTTGCAGATTTCTGCTCTTGCAAAATCTATTCGTGTTATTGCTGACATGGAAGAGCCTATTGGTCGTGTTCTAAAGAAAACAGAGGTTAGAAATCCTCAAAAAAAATATCTAATTAGTGTGTCAATTTGTTTTCCTCATCACCGGTTTAACTGTTTAATTCAATTGCACTTGGTGCAGCTAGCAGATGGACTCATCTTGGAGAAAACATCTTGTCCTCTGGGTGTCCTTCTGATTATATTTGAGTCAAGACCTGATGCCCTTGTTCAGGTAACAGACCACTTAGCTTACTAGGTGCTGTGAAATTCACTTTCATGTAAGAATTCATGATTGCTTGTGAACTTTTGACGATTTCTCTTGAATCTTTGGAGATAATTATCAAACAAGTTTTGGTAATTGATGACGTTAAGATACTTTTCACTCAATCCTAGGTACACTACACAGATGTCTTGTTCAATTGCGGTTGAATACCATCTTTTATGTCATATTCCAGTGAGAAATCATCTACTATTTGACTTTTTGTGGAAGTCCATGTTCTCTGTAGTCACATTCCTTTGTCGTACTTTAGAGTCTACTACATTTCTTTCTCTTGCTAAATGGAACAATGGATATTGAATTTCAACACTGCCCTATTTGATTACTGCATGAAGAGTTCTTGTCCATTTTACTACCTTTCTTCCCTTTATGCTTCAACAGATAGCTTCACTAGCCATTCGAACCGGAAACGGGCTACTTCTTAAAGGTGGCAAAGAAGCCAGGCAGTCAAATGCAATCTTGCACAAGGTTCGATTCTCTAGGTTCCTGCAAATACTTATACTGGAGTATGTGCCTTATTGCTTTTGTTCCTCTTCACTATTTTTTCCCCTTTAAATAATTTCTTTTTCTATATTGTCAGATAATTACTTCGGTCATCCCAGAGAGCATTGGAGACAAACTTATTGGACTTGTCGCTTCAAGAGAGGATATTCCTGATTTGCTTAAGGTGAGTTGCAGGATTTAGAGTTCATTACATCTCTTTGGTATGCGATGGTTTTTAAGTTATTCTATTTTGCCACAGCTTGACGATGTGATAGACCTTGTGATCCCCAGAGGCAGCAATAGTCTTGTTTCTCAAATTAAGAGTTCAACGAAAATTCCTGTTCTTGGTCATGCTGGTAACACAAATATTGTGGCTCTTTGATGCACCGTGAATTAGAGCTTCGACTGAACTTTCAACTTTTCATTGCAGATGGAGTTTGTCATGTTTATGTTGACAAGTCAGCTAGCATGGATGTGGCAAAAAAAATTGTTCTGGATGCAAAGATAGACTACCCAGCAGCATGTAACGCTATGGTAATTTCATTATACATAAATTTCTGCTTCTGTTCCCATAGCTCCATATTTCACGCGTATGCCTTTCTCTTTCATACTATAATTTTATCATACACAATTCTCTTATTTTTGCTGTAGTTTGTTTTTGAAGTTTTATAACCATGCTGTTTTCAGGAAACGCTTCTAGTACACCTGGATTTGTCAAGTTCTGGTTTACTCAATGAACTTCTTGCAGAACTCCGACGTGAAGGTATGCTTATCTGAATGACTCTCTAACCAACCTAGTGCATTCAAATTATACATCACGTTATCATTCAATTGATTTGGTGGCTTTCACGGCATTGTTCTTACATGATCATGTAACCTATTCTATTAAATCCTGAGGGTAAACACATTTGTATCTGTGTATATGATTCTGTTTGAGGCTGCTAAGTTCTGCCATTGAACTTTTGTGGGATTATTTTCTGTAGGTGTTACCCTTTACGGTGGGCCAAAAGCGAGTTCCTTGTTAAAACTTCCCGAGGCACAATCATTACATCATGAGTACAGTTCACTGGCTTGCACAGTTGAAATTGTTGATGATGTAGAGGCTGCTATTGACCACATACACCAGCATGGAAGGCATGTCGTGTCTCTCGGAATTCCTTTCTTTTGCTTTTCATTGCTTTATTTATGCCACTGAGTTGTTAGCTGCTGCCTTTCTCTGAATTTCAAGTAATTTGCTTGCTCTGCAGTTCTCACACTGACTGCATTGTCACCGAAGATCTTGAAGTTGCTGAAACATTTTTGCACAGAGTAGACAGGTATGCATACATCTGGGCTGAAGTCTTTCATAAAGTGATAACTTCTCTCTTCTGCTTATCATGTTTGTGGGCATAGATACTATAAATTGTTGATGTTGGTGCTATTGCAATTCGCTATCTGTTTTTGTAACAGTGCTGCAATATTTCATAATGCAAGCACTCGGTTTTGTGATGGAGCTCGATTCGGACTTGGTGCTGAGGTAATCAATCTCCCAAAATATCTTGTCTTGGACAACACGGTTGGTTTCCTGAACTGTTTCTATTTTGGTGCATGAACTTTAACAGGTTGGAATAAGTACAAGCAGGATTCATGCCCGAGGTCCGGTTGGAGTTGAAGGATTGTTAACGACTCGATGGTATGCGAATATGTATCCCAATTTTCTTTATGATTAAAACATGCTTGCATAGATCTTCTAACAACTACATGGCTGTTGAAAATTGTAGGATTTTGAGAGGGAGTGGGCAGGTGGTGAATGGTGACAAAGGAGTTGTTTACAGCCACAGGGACCTTCCCCTGGAAACACAAATATAATCTGTTCCAACTCTGAGAGAGGAAAGGAAATGTTTTTGTTTCTTCATTAGCTGCTATATCTTGTAATATAGTAGTGCAGAACTGCTCGTTTGTCTACGCATTTTGTTCCCGATTTTCTGCCTTACTGTTATGTTTCCAGAATTTTTTGTCTGGATCATGCTTGGCACAGAACACTGTATAATTCTCCTTTCTAGATTTAATTGATAAAACTTTTAAGATTTCAACTTCTGAGAGTGTTGTGTAACTGATATGTGAAAGTTTGCATGGCGGGTCAAAGCTGTGATCACCCGAACACAAATGTAACATCTTCATTCATGCAGGTTTCGTATGAGCTATTCCTTTTTTTTTTCTTTCCAGCGAAACACAAAAGGAAAGACAGCAGGCCAAACCAGGACATAATTAATCATTCCCACTTCAAACAGTTTAACTGTTTCATTCAAACAGTTTGAAATTCAAGTTCTGACATCTGCACCATTGTTTTTTGAACAAACTCTTTTGGTAGCCTTTATATGTAGGTGAAGTGAAATGGTGCAATGTCGGTGTTTGAATTCCAAGCTTGTCGGATGCCATCTTTTAAGAATAATAATTGAATGAATCAAATTAACTAAACCTCGGTTAATGAAGGATTCTTATTATAATGTGTTAAAATTACACGGAACGATGGAAAAGAAATAAAAAATTACAGGGGAGGGGTGGATTGTCTACATGACTACATCCCAAGAATTGTCAATGAACATAGAAGAAAATTTTACATAATCAGGTAGAGAAAAACTGTGAAAATAGTAATGTGTGATTAAACACTTGCAGTCTATGTTTGCTCAGATTTCACCATCCCAGAGTTCTTCAAGATTCTTATATGCACCATAGGTGTTGTGCACGAATGATTCACCTTTTATTAACTTCTCCTGAATCTCAGAACAACATAGGAGTCATCAAAGATTTGTTCAGATGAAATTGTATTACTCTTACAATGTTCAAAACAAAACAAATGAAACAGTTACTACTTGCCTGTTCAATAAGAGAAAACCTTGGAAGAAACTCTTGAGGTATAGACCAGTTAAAAACATCAAGGTTTTCCTTCAACCTCGCCTCACTTATGCTCTTCGGAAGTACGCTATGGCCCATTTGTAGTCCCCAGCGAAGCGCCACTTGCGCCGCCGATTTCCCTACTTCCTGCGCAACCCATTTAACGAAAGGATTGTCCAACACTTTCTTCCTCACCTTCTCTCCGGCTTGAGAACCCAATGGTGAATATCCCTGACATCAAAGCAATTAGTAGCAAACAAAATCAAAACTAGATGAACCCGAGGCAGTGGCCGGTTTCATACCGACAAGTGAATTCCCTTGGAATGACAAAATTCATGCAGCTTTGGCTGCTGCCATACAGGGTGAAGTTCGACTTGATTGACTGCAGGAGTTATACGTGCCACTTCCAATAGATCCCGCAACTTCTTTGTAGAGAAATTACTCACTCCAATAGCCTTAGCCTTACCGGAATCATAGAGTGCCTCCATTGCTCTCCATGTTGCAGGGATGTCCGGTTGCGTAAGGTTTTCGCCCTTAACAACCATGGCTCCCCTTTTCGCACTCACTGGCCAATGTATCTTCAACATTCATCACAATTAGCAACAATAATTTTACCTATTTTTTGCACAAATTCTATGTGCAGTGAAGGAAAGAAAAGTTGTGTTAGACGTACTAGATAGAGATCGACATAGTCAAGTTGCAAATCCTGCAGAGTTTTATTCAATGCCTTTGGTACATCTTCAGGCAAGTGATCGGTGCACCTGAAAGTCCAATATAATACCAAATGATAAAATTATAGTAGGACTAAACCTGTCGAAAAAAGCATTGTAGAGGGACCTTTTACAGAATTTGAGCAATAGAAAAATAGGTTAAAAGAAGCACACAGACCAGAGTTTTGAGGTGACCCATACGTCCTGACGTCTGACCATACCCTCATGAAACACTTTTTTGAGAGCAGAACCAATCTGAATTGAAATACAAACAGACAAAACATGAGAATGTTCCCTAAGACACCCACATAAAGCAAAAGAGAATGCTGGAATTATGTACCTCTTTCTCATTGTTGTACATTGAAGCACAATCAATATGTCTATATCCAACCTTGATGGCAGTATTGACAGTGTTTTGGATAACACCATGTTTGGCACCATAAGTGCCTAATCCGACAGAAGGGATCTTAGCTCCTGTGTTTAGTTCAAAGAATTTGATCCTATTGTCTGCCATTTCTCTACCAAATGTTGTTGGAGAAGAGAGATGTGTTTCAGATTACAACTGTCCAACACCTCGGGGGTAGTTTGTTTTCTCGTTACTACTTTTTCTAGGAAGGTTTGACACTTGTCAAGTCAGCATTGGGATTTTAGTTGTTGGTTATGATGCAACCCAATCCGCAGCAGTGTTAGAAAATAAATAAAGAAAAATAAGACTTTTGGGAAGCCAATTAGCCCTTGCCTAGTGGCCCAATTACGGGTGTACATTATTCGGTTTTAACCGAATTAACTGACCGAATCGAATTTTTTCCGGTTAATTCAGTTTGTTAATTTTACGTAGGTTCAATTAACGGTTAATTTTTTGGGGGAAATTCGTTTATCTGTTAATTAACCGTTTAACCAAAATTATTATATATTAAATATTATATATATTTATTTTTGGTCATTAAACTTTAAAAATTATAAAATGATCATTAAATTTTTTCATATATTATAAAATGGTCATTAAAATTTTATCAAATTAGCATAAATGGAAGTTTAGTGACTAAAAAGATATTTTAGCATAAATTAGTGACCAATTATGTAATTTACCCAAAATTTATAACAAATTTCGGTTAATTCAAAAACTGACCGAATTAACCGAATTTTTTTTGGTTCGGTTAAAATTTTCGAGAAAAAAACGATTAATGAATTTTGGGTAATTCGGTTCAGTCAGTTAACCAAATTAACCGAATGCACACCCCTAGGCCCAATCCGCAGCAGTGATCTTGGAACAGATGCAAAAAAGAGAGGAGTTAAGAAACACAAAATATCAGCATGAGTTGCTGCATGAGTTTCCCAGACAGGGGAGCGTCCTGTTGGCAAACCATGGATCGAAAATAGGCTTGATATGTAATTATTTTCGAGCATTGTTACTGTAACCCCTTGTCCCGTCCGGACGCTTGACCGATACGAGTGAGCTACACGGGGATAACCGATGCAAAACTCGTTAAGGCTCCACTTCGGTTACCGACCCGAGAAAACATTTTCATTAATATTATCTTGTCTAGATGTATAATTATATCTTATGTGATAAAGGCAAAAGCGGAAGAAAACAAGTGAGGCGAAACCACGAACACATAATTAAAACAGCCCATTTTAAACTTAACAGCAGGCCGTATCGATACACTAAGAGAGGGTATCAATACGCCTTGACTAGGTCAATAGCCTAAGGTCAAACCAGGGAAACTGTATCGGTACACAGGTTGACCGTATCGATACGCCCTAGCTGGTCAATTTCTCACGGTCAACGATACAAGACCGTATCGATACACCCTAGACTCGTACCGATACGCCAAAATCTCATCTAAAACTCAGATTTCCAATGAAGATTTGGTGTATCGATACGCCCTTGTGTATCGGTACGCTAGGCCAAACTTGAGTTCTAAAGTGTAGGACCGTATCGATACGGCCCTTGGGCGTACCGATACGCCCTGCACTGCAATACCCAAGTTTGCAACCTAAGACTTCAAAACACCACTCTAAATACATTTTAAGACTTCCCTAGCCACATACAAACATCCATGCACCACTTAACAACCAAGATATCAGCATACAAGTTAACCAACACGGACAAGGAACATTCATTCAAGGATTCATGCATTTACTCGAAGAAGACATACATAGCATATATATATATATATATAAGGTTCATGCCTTAAACATCCAAACATAAAGCATTCATGGCATTCAACTTAAACATGTCATACAATTCAACATGGCATCAACAAGCCATACCAATATAAACATATTAGGAGTCTAAACGTGCTTCTAAACCAAACATAAACATAACTCCAAAACATTCAAATCTCATTGCTTGACTATTAGAATCTCATAATATAAAAGTTCATACTTGATAAACTCAAAAGCCAAACTAGCACACTTGGAGGCCTCCTTCTTGCACTAGCAACCCACGAACTACGGATCTGCATTGCCGAACAAAAGAGAGCGTAAGCATAAAGCTTAGTGAGGGTAAGCTCGTTAAACAAACCTCGACAATATAGGGTCCAAGCACGAGCACAACCAAGGTAGAATGCATGATCTTACCTTCGATCCACATGAGCCAAAATGTACAAGATGCATGAACATATATTCAATAATGTGCCATGCTCATCAAGCCCAAACCACATCATATATAAACACATATATCAATCCATATAGGATTCACATATTACATCATATTGGCACACATATAATCTCATATTGGCACCTAGCTATGACTCGAATACGCGGATTACACGTTGGAACTCACATCCAACAACAACCATTACCTTACGGTGGGATTACACTCATCACCGTTCACCCGGAGGGGATTCCACTCATCCTCACGCCCCGTCGATGGGATTACACTCATCATCGACTATCATATATATAAGAAGGTTTTCCGAGCAAACTCGTACTCCATCTTGATGACTACCATCACCAAGACCACGCGCGCATTTGACTCACTTGTGCACACTAACATCCTAATGATCGATCATTTGTACCCAAGCATACTAGTGCCAATATTAAAACACAATTCTTAACATCATTTCATAACCACTTCTGTGCTTGGCACGTACTCGCCATGATTAACATCATGCACAATCCACATGCATATCACAATGCATCACAACCATGCCTCAACATACATGTATAACACATTATACATAGCCACCATAAACACATTTAAACAAGAGGCATAACAACAAATTAGAGTGCAGCCAAGGTCTCTAACTAAGCTTGGGATTAGACTACCAATCTAATCCCAACTCTAGGTGGGTCCACCAAGCCCAACCTAGTCCACATGCTTGAACCAAATACTCGAAAACCAATTTAAAACATTTAATCACTCACCTTCACTTCCAAGCTCAACAACCAAGCAACCAAGACCTTCAAGTTTCCGGATTCACTCCCGATGCCAAACCTTGATTCTAACCAAATCCAAATCCAAACACAAACAAAACACCAACAATCAAATACTAGTCTTCGAAACAACCCAGATTAACATTCCAAGCAATTTAGCAACCAAGATCATGCTCAAAACCGAATTCCCGAGCAGCCCTCTATACCCACTGAAATCTTTCATTTCAAACAACCAAACGATCATCAAACACACCCAAAATGATCCTCATATACCATACTATCATAACCAAACATTTTCCCACTTAAAATAGCCCTTAAACCAACTCTAAAACCTCTCTAAAACCCAAACAAAACTCATTTCCGAAAATCTTTATAAAACACCTCAAAATTCACATATGTTGGACCTCATGGTTCATAAATAACTTATCTATCAACAATAAATCAAAAGCTTTGTTAAAATCTCATAAAGTTACAACCTTTAGCAAAAACCTTGAAAAACCCAAAATATGAAATACATAGCTTTAATGAAAACTAATGGTACCAAAATGAAGATGAAGACAAGGCCAACTCAAAAACGAGATTACCTTTCGAAAAGCACCTAAGATGAAGATGCAAAGTGATGGAATAGTAACATAGAGAGGAGCTCTCTTCTTGTCGTTGAAATGGGGGAAAGGAAGAGTGAAGAAGATGACAAAATGGACATTTAATAAAATGGGGATTTAAATTAAAAGTCTACTTATTTACTCTTTTGCCATTAATGAGATGACAATTTCATAAATTCGAAAATCCATGGGAAAGAAGTTTCAATTCAATTTTTTGGTCCAACATAAAATGTTTGCTTTGAATATGTGAAGCCCAAAATAATATTTTATTATTTTAATTATAAAACCGAAACTCAAAATATTATTTTAATGTTATTTTCACCCGACCCCAAACCCGGATGTTACAGTTATCCTTGGTTTAAAAAATCCATCAAAATACAATTCAAAAAGAAATCGGTCGAAAATATGGTTTACCCTCCCCTAATTAAAGTTAGATGATAAAATTAAGAATAAAAAATAATTGAGAGTGATTTAAGGAAAATGATAATAAAAGTAAAAGTTTTCATTGCACATATTGATTTGAAATTAAAATTCATACTTACCAAATTTGTTGAACGATTTTAATGTTGAAAAACGTTTAAATCCACGTCTTAAACCTAATTTATCATTTTTTAATAACATTAAGGTGATTATAATATAATACATGCACATATTTATTTTTAACCATTTGACAATGCACAAATACTTTGTAGACAAAGCGATTAAACCTGAGTCTCCTAAGATAAATATTATTTTTTCATAGAAAGTATTCATAACAATATAATTTAATGTTTTAAACCTTCTTAATATTTGAGTACGAAGTAAACCCTATGTCCTTAGGCCAAAATCTTAGTTTTTCTTTTAAAATAGCTGTCACCTGCTATTCTTTTTTATAACCGGCAATCTATAATTATTTAGATGTTGATTGTTAGTTTTCGGTATTGGTTATTTCTCTTATTTTTATTTGTTATGTTTTTAATTTTTTTAGTTTTTTTAATAAGAATTTCTGCTCTTGTGATACGCTTTTCCTCTACCTTTGTGGTACGTTTTCTTTGTTTTTGTGGTTTCATTTCATCTGTCGTTTTCGTATAATTTCAGCATACCTTAGTGGTTGTTTGATGCTCGCACAGAGATCATCTTCACGAACCTAGTTTTTGATTATAATTCTGTCGGTGGTCATAGAAAGATAGATCCTCACTCGGTTGATGGTTGTTTGCCAATGTAATCAGTCATGGGTAGCGGAGCAATCTGCCTGATAGTTTGGCTCGCTTACCACTTCTTTTTCATCCCACAATGCGTCTCGTTTGGACAGAGACAAGAAAATTCAGGAAGGCTTATGGATTTTAGCATTATGCATTCTTCAGAAATATTTATTTTTCTTTGCACTTTTAAGTTTTTGTATGAGATTTTGGTGGATTAGTCCCATCATTCTCTCTTTCCATAATTTTTAATAAAATTCAGTTGTCATTATAAAAAAAAATTGAATTGAAAGAAAGAATAATATTTGACTTATAATAATTTAGAATGTATTTTTTTACATTAAACGTGTTAGTGCAATTCTGCTCATTAATGGGCAAAATGATTTTAAACACAAAATATGGGGACGTGTAATTACATGTTATCTTATTATATCTTCTTCGCCTAAATGATTTTAAAACACAAAATTATGGATTGAATATATTGAAATTTAATATTTATCGGTTGATGAGTAAGCATATTTGGTCGGTTATTCAAGTTGCTCATCTTTATTCCTTTACATTCTCTTATGTCATGTATTTTAGATTCACTATGAGCATCCCTTTCTTTCCCTAAGATTAGGATTTGTCAAAAAAAAAACAATTATATTAGAATTAGGATTAGTTAAAAAATTACTTATGGGTTGATTACCATAATATCCAAAATGAATAAGATTGGAAGATGCAAATTAACATGAATGCAAAGTGCAACAGTTGAAGAGAAGAGACAAAGGAATTGAATGTCTGTAGGTATAAGTTTTGATCTGAAACTGAGAGTGAAAGGTGGCTCGTGAACTGAAGAAGGGAACTTGCTCCCGTGCAAATAGCTTTATACAAGTAAACCAACCCCCCAATTACTCTGGATTTTCTTCCTCGATATTCTCTCTTGTCTTTTAAACAATAATTTGGTATTACAAAAATGCTCTAAACACAACAACCTAACCTACGCATGTTCTGGCTGACAAATACCAATTCTATCTTAAAACAGCAACTGGCAAACGACATCTCTGAACCCCTGCCCCTGCACCCTGTATTATTTATAGTTTACGAGACCCCTCACCCTTTGTTGTTATTAAGCAATACGGCAAAACCCTAATGAAGACAAAACCCTTCTTACACCCATATAGAACTTGGGTTCAACCCATCTCATTTTCCTCTTTTTCTACTGCCTTTCATTTCACCATCACATGCATCGTTAGAAAACAAAGAACCCACATGGGTTGGGAAACAGGCCCTGAATATCATTAAAACAACCCTCAACCCTCTAGCTCTAGCTCTTTCATGGCAACTAATTTGTTTTCTACCCCTTTATATTACCTTTATACAGTTATAGCCCCAGGCTTCCCTACACAAAAGTCAACCACTTGTTGTTCCATCAAGCTTCACATTTTCACCGGGGTTAGGATTTACACTCTCTTTCCTTTTTGGTGAAAATACAGTATGAAAACCTTGGCTCAAGTAGCATGGAATTGTATGCATCTCTTTATTATAGACTGACTTGTGTGTGGTAGCAGATTATATTAATGTAAGGTTTATACTTTACTGGGAATTTTTTCTTTAAAATAAAAGAGGATATGTATTAAAAGATTAGACAATGGAAGAAGGAACAAAAGATGCGTGGATTGCGATATAGGTCATGGTGTCACAATATTCTCTTCAATAATTTTAAAAATAAATAAAGGAATATCATTTTGCAATACTTTAATGTAATGATTCTCAGAGTTGGTGCCAAATTTGGAAGGATTATATAGAGGAGAGAGGAAAGCACAAGTAGATCAAATTATGTGAGATCTTAAGATCAATACTCCATATAAATTATAATTAAATACTAATAGAAGAGGAAAAGGGAAGGCATGTTGCCATGTATCTGGCTTTGAATTAGAACTTCCATCTCATCTACTTAGACAAGTGTTGTGTTTTTGTTTTGTAAATTGCTCATGGAATGTCAGTAAGTGTACATGGGAAAATGAGCTTATCACTTATCAGTCATCACGATGTTCCATGCAGGCTCACAAGCTCACTAGCTGTCTAACATTTACATTCACAAATATTCAAAAACATTCCATCCTATTACTGAATTTGCTGATATATCCAGCTGGTATATATACCTTTTAATTCACAAATCATGCCCTTGCCACATGCACCAGATTCTCTTAATCCAAATCAGAATAGATTATTGGAGCTAATATACATTCATGTGTTGTTTCAATGAAGACAAACCCTAGAAAATCAAACCAAGGCCTGCAACTTTGTATGCAAAAGACACTCATAGTTATTATCGACCTTTGGAGTTTCATAGTTAAAAACATGGAGTAATACCACAATCGATTTAACCTACAAGCGTCTATCTACAGTAGTATCCAGAGCAAGCTAATTAAATCATATGCATGGTGATGATATTATAAAGTACATCTCTAGTGCGAAAAGAGTGTTTTTAATCTCCTTTTTCTTCAATTATATGTAACTTTTGTTACACCATGTGAGAGTAATTCATCAAACTCAAAGCAAAGATGTCTTGAGACATGTAAATGAGGTTACAACATATGATCATTGTAGACAGGACCAGATTGAAAGTGTGGTCTTGCGATGAAACTACCTTACCTTGGGTCGACGGCCAAGCCTTAGCTCAAGATCTATATCGTCCTCAGCAGAAACCGGCTTGAGGAACAAGGGTAAGGTCGTGGGTGTATGATGATCATCACTTCTCTTTCTCTTGCAACCGACGGTGATGTCTTGTTTACTACCAGACGTAGGAGGGCGTGTTTCTCGAACAACTAGATTCAAGCTTGAAGACAAATCAGTAGTTTGGACACAACCTGCTTTAACCCTACATTCAGATGCTAGGATTCTTGGACTCTTGTCTCCGTCATCAGCTCTCAGATCAGAGAAATGGTAATATCTGTCATCTGCCAAGTTTGACCATGATTTTGGGGACTTGTTGTGGCTTTCTTGGACCATTGGTGAAGATAAAGGAGGGAGTGAAGTTTGTTCAGGACAATTCTCTTTACTAGGCGGAAGAGAATTAGGGTTAGGGCTATAAGCAAAGTTACAAACCTCGTCACCCAAAGGCAAAAAGGGATTCTGTTGGTGGGGATCAGTCGGTGGGGATTGCTTTAGCCTAGCTCTATCTCTCCTGTGGACATTCATGTGACCTCCTAGAGCTTGAGCCGATCTAAACTCCCGCCCACAAAAGCTACAAGAATAAGACCTCGGAGGCCATATGCACCCTCCTGCATCTTCTGCAAAGGCTTGCTCTTCCCATGAATCATAACAACAACTCAAACCATCTGATCTCCTCTTTGTCCACATCAAATACCGATCTTGCTCCATTGCACCCTTTGATTAAACAGACTGAAATCAACAAGGAGAGGATGATTGGAGTTTGGAGAAAGCTAAAAAGATCAGGTAAACGAACTACATACTAGAATCTGAAATTCTGAATTGATTGATTCTAATTGCGTATAGCTATGCTATGGTTGTTTGTTTGGGAGAGGGGATATGTCTTACAAAATTACAAGTGTGGGTCCTGAATGGTGGAGTTACTTCTGGGATGTAGCTGCTTACAGACAAACTGTGAGACTCTGACTCAAATCCTAGCTACAAACTTAGCAAAAGAGATGGCACATTAGTGCTTCGATGTCATCTTTTGGCACTATATACTATCATTTCTTTATTAATTATTCGAATAGAATTTGTCTGTATTTCTATACCCTCGGTAAGAATCTTAAAATTGCATGTCTATTTTATGATCTATGTTTGAAATTTGTGGCTCTTCGTCCTAACAATGTCGTCTCTCTAAGATTCGAACCTGAGTTCTCTTATACGTCCTAACAATGTGTCCTGCCATTGCACTCAATCTTGTTGGCTCATATTTGAGTATTTTGATTTAAGTTCGAATATTATAATTATTAGTGATATTAAATTTGATAAGGATGTGAATATTAACTCTTTAAATATTATTATATGAACATACATTATTTATTACCATCTAAAATAGTAACATCTTATTAAATGCATCAATTAATAATTTATTCATCAGTTTTATTAGATTAGAAAGAAAATACATTTGTCTTAAAATATGATTAAATTTATATTTATATTTATTTTTTAGAAACCATTGATTTATTAATGATGTATCTTAATATGATTCATGACAATGTAAAAAGTTATTTGTTATCAATGCAAAAACCATAGTCCCTTTACATAAATTAAAAATGTAATCATATTGTTGAAAGAATGATATTTTTTATGTACCACAACGCAAAATAATTTCATCTTAATAGTCATAAATTTAAATAATAGTAGCAGTGACCTAGAAATTTAATTCCAATCATGACCATGCGGCTATGAGCTATATGGCCCTCATTAATTTGGAAGGGTATGTAACCGATAGAGTCATTTTCGGTACATTAAGATATAATATTTTGTTAATTAATTCAAAGTATAAAGTAATAGAAAGTTTCGTTCAACATTACTAATTTTTAATAATTTTTAAATAATAATTAGAAACTTCAAAAGTTCGACATGCAATTAATCATATTTCAAAATAAAACTAGAAAAAATTATTCTATCACCACCTCATCTATGGTCTTACCTTATTAAATAAAACCACATCATCTTTATTTTCCACATAATATTTTCTTATAAATTAAAATTTACAAATCACCATCTTTCAACCTACTAATAGAAGAAAAGGAGGGTATCAGAATGTGAGAGCTCGTGCGACACCAATAGAACAACCTTCGACTTCAAAAACTGAGTGAACTTGGCTTCGTAGCAGCAACAGACGAGTAATCTTTCAAGATTAAAAGTCAAAAGGTTTAATTATTTTATTTTCGTCTCCTTTGATTCGAGGATTTAAGCTTTTGAGGTGTTTTTTTATGTATTTTAACTATTTTATTTATTAACATATTAGAATTGGGAATAAAAATTAAGTCATAATATATGAGGTATAAGGAAGAAGATGATGATTTGTAAATTTTAATTTATAAAAAATATTATGTGAAAAATAAAGATGGTGTGGTTTTATTTAATAGGGTAGGACTATGGATGAGGTGGTGAGAATGATTCATAAAATGATTTTTCCTAAATTTTTTTGAAATATGATTAATAGCATGTCGAGTCTTTGAGATTTTTAATAATTATTTAAAAATTATTAAAAATTAATAATATTCAACAGTGTATTGCGTTAGTGATATTCGTCGCCCGTTCTAAACCCATCCGCAATGAATTAAACTAAGCATAGAGCATTAGTTGTTAGAATCTTTTCCAAGACCCTTTGAATTTTGAGCAAAAATCAGTCAACATTAAGGGACTTCTCACGGAATATAATCAACCCTATTCTTTTAAATATGATCAATTAGGTGTCTAAGATTTAGTTCCTATTTTTTTCTAAACCATTAATTAATTTGGCCTACCTGATTGGTAAATTTATTTTTTAAGATTAGGTTTTAATCAGAATTTAGATTTAGTTATTTCCATTTTAAATTAGTTAATGATATAGCTATTATTACAATTTAATTACGAAAGGCAAGAGTCTTTTTACTGTCCTCTTAATGGGAATAAGTGATGGCTTAAAAGTTAGTATAGTCATCTGATTATCTGATAATGTCCAAGTTATGCAGTTGATAAAAAAAATTCACATGTTGGTAGTACTTTTCTATTGATCCGAGCAGTATTAAAGTTATGGATTCAGGGAGTGATGCAATACTTTATGTTTAAGGGACGATCATATAAAATTTTAAGGAATAAAATATATAAATTTTAAACTTTCAGGGGGCGACCGTCCCCTCCAGCTCTCCTCGGTCCATCCTAATCATGATAAAGATGTTGGATATAAAAAATATAACAGATTCATCACGAAATAATATGGTACATATATAATGGTTAAGTTATTATATCCTTAATACTTTTAAACAATTATTTATGGTGCTAAAGAGTAAAACTCTAACTGTAAATCATAAACCATAAATCATAAAAACTAAGTACTTGCGGAAACTAATTAACCATATAAAATAGACATAAAGTATATAAAAATAGTGGAGATTATTTTTAACAAGGGTTGGGTGTACATGGCAAGGCATATACCACTCTCAAGAAGAGAATAAAGTTCAAACTTTAGAGACAACGACATTGTTAAAAAAGAGAACCGCAAATTCTAAACATAAAGCATATAGACAAAGTATATAAAAATAGTGGAGATCAGGGGCGGAGCCTCACCCCCAAAAAAATTCTACCTTTATTCCCTATATAATTTTTTTAAAATTAATTTATTTTTAAATTTATCCCTTATTTTCAAATATTTATATTTTACTCACGACTCTAAATTTTAATTTCGTCCCTAGTGAAGATTATTGTCCTTTTCTTTGTAGATACCACAAAAAACTGTATTCATCTTCAACTTCATAATTTCAAAACCAATATAAGAATTAAAGGAAAACGACGCCAAAATATATATGAAAATTTTAAAAATTATAATTATATTTAGATGAGAGTTTGGAAACATACGATTTGTTTTAGGTAAATGATATGACATTGATGACCACGTATACAATAATAACAGTATTTCTCTTATTTTAAAATAATTTAATTAATTAATAAGTACAGCTTTTATTTTACAATTTTTAGGTGCAACTAGTGACTTAATTATTAAAACAAGTGTACCAACATTTATCATTAGTTAATTAATTATTATAATTTGACAAGTACGTAGATATGTCACCCCTTAATTTACTCCACAAATACACTTCTAAGTTTTCATCTTCCTACTTCTTACGCTAAAGCCTAGAAATATTTTTTATTTATTTTAAAGCTGTTAAAACAATTATTAAATTTTATAAGAACGAAAATTCGAATTTCACCAGTTTCATTTGGTTTATTTAAAAAAATTAAGAATTAATGTGATTTTTAAGAATAATTATTTTTTTACTCGACAATAGAAATTTTTTATTAAAATAACCAACACTTACATGTGTGCTTTATTAAAAACATTGTCATATTTAATTAAAAGAAAAAGAGTACAACATATATAAAACAAAAAAATAACTGAAACACACAAAACAACACGCAGCACTTCTTGACTTACACCTCAAAACACCGGAACTAAGCACTAAAACACCATGCAATCTTACAGTGAGCTAAAAACATACAATCAACAGCCTCAAAAGAAAATCACTAAATTGCCTGGCAATCATCCGTATTTGATCGTTAACCATCATGCTTAAAACAACCTCAGTCTTCGCAAACCAACAAGTCATCCCATTGTTCCTTCTTGTAACAAGACCAAACTGTATGTCCTCGATCTTTTGCAATAATTTATCAATCTCCATGAAGGTAGCCCACCAACTCCATTGTCGATGTATAGGATTACCAATCCAATTCAGCACTATGCTTGACTCCAATTCGACTAATAAAACTACCTCACCTAACCACCCTTAACAGTCGCCCCCAAGTGGATATACTAACGGTGAAAATTTATAGTTTTCACGATGCCATAATTTTAGAGTTTAGGAGTTTAGGTTTAATAGTTTAGAATTTAGTGATTGCGAATATAATTTAGGGTTTAGGGTCATAATTCAAATTTATAGGTTAAAACCTAAATCCTCAACATATTACCCTAAGACCTAAACCCTAACCTCTAAACCCTAAATTCTATCACTTACTCCTTAAATTCTAACGATTGCCCCTAAATTTTAAACCACTACACCTAACCCCCTAAAACATGTACCCTAAATTAAATCTATAAATTCTAAAACTAAGGAGCTACCGTCAATGTATTAGATATAAATTTATTTTTTAAATATAGGCTTGAGGCATATAAATTTCCGAATTTTTTTAATTATCTTAGTCCTCTGCGAAAAAAACTACTTTAGCCTTTTTAACTAATCAAAATCATCTTTATCTTTTATGTACCGACTGTTATTTTTTTTTTTTAACTTTTTAACTTATTCATTTTTTATTTTTTAATACTTTCTTAAGTATTTAAATTTTTAATAACTTTATTATTTATTTATAGCTTTTAATATTTTTGAGATCTTATAATTTTTATTTATTTTTTGAAAATTTAATAGTATTTTTTAGATATTTAATAACTTTATTGTTTATTTATAGCTTTTAATATTTTTAGAAATCTTATATTTTTGTTTATTTTTTAAAATTTTAATAGTATTTTTATTTTTTAATATTCTTTAATATTTTGAATGCTTTTTAATATTTTTAATATATATTTTTAAAAATACACCTTAAATTCTTTTAAAAAATCAATTAAGTTTATTATGTAGTGATCCTTCCGACCCGATTTACTTCATTTGTAATATCAATATTCGAATTTTTGATATTACTTAAAGAACCTAACCTTCCATTTTTACTAAAAATACGTAGAAGACATTGATTCAGACATTTGACTACTTACTTAACTTTTTGTAGAAAGAAATCTAACTTTTCTAAATGATAAAGATGGGAAAGGAATTTGGTTGAAGATCATTGTCAATGCGGATTAACAAATCAACCAAAGTAGGCCACTGTTTGTTAAGAGAGAAAAAGAGAGGTGGGGGAATTTTTTTATTAAAAACAAATAATATATTAAAATTGGTTTTTGTCATGATATGAACTAACATGACAAGGAAGACAACAAATGATGTATGCTGAAAAGTTTAATAGTGAATAGTTTGTTGCCGTCTTCTTTCAGACATGCACTCTATCTCTATGTAATTGTAAAGGTGTTCTTCTTCATGGAGAATATTGTTTATATATGCATGTTTTTTTTATATAGATTATACACACGCTTTAATTTCCACTTATGTTTTTTATGGGATGCGTTTTGACTTAGAGTTGATGATCTTTATTTCTATTTCGGTACATTCTTCCTTAACACAAATAGTTGAAATATAAATTTCTTAATAATCTATAAAATTCGTATTAGATATCAATAAAAAAATCCTATTAGATACACCGATATTATATAATTGGCTTAACTATAAAATAAATGCTTAAATTATTCTCTTTTTGCAATATGTGGCTAAAGTATTTTTTGGCTGAAATATGTGTCTAAAGTTTTGTTTTTGGCTGAATAGGTGCCTAAAGTATTTTTTAAATTGAATAAGTGCCTAAAGTTTCATTTTTGGTTGAAATATGTGTCCAAGTAAGTGCCTTAATTAACTTTAAAACAAGCTAAAAATAAACTTTAAGCAACTATTTCAGCCAAAAATGAAACTTTAAGCACATATTTTAGCAAAAAAAAAATACTTTAAGCACCTATTACAAAAAAGAGACATAGTTTAAGTACTTATTTTTGCGATTTAGCCTATATAATATTATGCATCATTGATAAATAATATTATGACTTGTCATTCAAAAAAATTATATAAATTTAATTTTAATAAAGATATATTATCAATATATCAAACATAAATTGTGCAAGAATTTTATTTTACGTTAGAAAATGGGTTTAATTTTAGGGAGTTGTGTAAAAAAATTACACAATGCTTCATATTAAAGCTATAAAATCTAAAACATAAATCCATATCTCTAACACCCTCAACCTAAACCTTAAGCCTTAAACTTTAAATTCTAACCATAAACCTTAAATTCTACACCATACACACTAAACCCTAACATAAAACTTTAAACCCTAAAATTGAAAGGCTTATGTAACATAAGCTTGTGTATCAAAATATTTTCCGTTATTTTAGGCTTAACTACAAAACAAGTGTTAAAATTATGTCTCTTTTTGGCTGAAATAGGTGCTTAAAATAATTTTTGGCTGAAATAGGTGTCCAAGTAGGTGCCTCAATTGACTTTAAAAGAAGTAAAAAATAAAATTAGGCACCTATTTCAGCAAAAATGAAACTTTAAGCACCTATTCCGACTAAAAAAAATACTTGAAACACTTATTACAAAAAAAAACATAGTTTGTGCACTTATTTTATTGTTTACCCTTTATTTTATCTGATGAATTTATAATTACCCTTTGATACCCTTCATTTGAAAGGAGGTTGCTAGTGGGCGCAGGCCTATTGAATGATGAATCCAAGGCATTGCCCGAGGTAGATTGGGTATGGGAGAAGGGTCCTTGATGCTAGGCTTGGGCCCATGGTCAATATGATGATGATGCTTAAATTGGCCCTAATCTGTTCAAATGAAGCGCCAGCAAACAGAAGTTTGATGCGACAGCTAACTAAAATGTTGTAAACTAAAAATCTGTTTTGTCTTGATTAGCACGTATCAACGTTAGGAGGTTGAAGGCTACATGCCTCCAGCCCTCTTTCCTCCTTCCTTTTTTATTCTTGGTCCTACTCAAACCCTACACTTGTTTTCAATGAGGAAAAATAATATGTATATATGTTCTTTAAAATGTATGAAAACTTTAAAATATTTATATGTATTCATCATTCAGTGTCCAACATAACTATTAATAAACCAAAATGTTCCACTTCTTGTTTGAGCACAACATAAAGCATGAGTTATCAAGCAAATGGCAATCTTCAGAATTTCCCCTGCCTTGAACATCACTCCACAGGGATTAACCAGCAACCAGTCGGCCAAATCTACAAGTTGCTGCTGAAGAAACAACCTGTCTAATCTAATCTAACAGGAATATCCCAATTTCAGTAACAAACTAATCACTCCTTGTCCTACAATATAAATATATTCACTTGTCGTTCCTTTTCTAATCATTTTTTATCCCACTTTTGACTATCCCACTTGTCATCTTTGTCAAATCATCACAAAAAATATTACTGAGAAAAAATATGGTTTCTGTTCTTACATCATCTGCCGTTTTCTAGGTTTTATTGTTCCTAGCTTTATGTTCTGTCTGGTTGCTACCTGATTTGGCACTTGCAAAACATGTAGGCATTACCAGGCACTACAAGTTCAATGTAAGTTTTGGTTTTGGCTAACGTTTCCACCCCTTTGCTCTTTCTAATTCTTTTAACCTTCCACAGGTTAGGATGCAAAATGTGACAAGGTTGTGCCAAACAAAGAGCATTGTCACAGTCAATGGCCAGTTCCCCGGGCCTCGGATTATAGCGAGGGAAGGCGATCGGCTTCTCATCAAGGTGGTTAACCATGTTCAATACAATGTCACTCTTCACTGGTATGAAACTTTGATTTCCTGCTACTTTTAAATGGTTAGAATTTTATTACAAGTTAACCGAATTCCGGCTTTTTCACTTGGAAAACTAGGCATGGAATCCGGCAGTTAAGGAGCGGATGGGCTGATGGACCTGCCTATATCACACAGTGTCCAATTCAGACAGGGCAATCCTATCTTTACAACTTCACCATTACCGGCCAAAGAGGGACCTTGTTTTGGCATGCACACATATCTTGGCTAAGAGCTACCGTGTATGGACCTATTGTCATCCTCCCTAAACGACATGCCTCTTATCCATTCCCTCATCCCTTCAAAGAAGTTCCTATTGTATTCGCTAAATGCGACTAGACAACTTTCTTATATCGGGCACTGTAATAAGACTAAGTTTGCATCTCAGATCAATTGAGTTTTGCCTTGAATCGCAGGGCAGTGGTGGAAAGCAGACACCGAAACAATCATCAATCAGGCCCTGGCAACGGGAGGAGCACCAAATATCTCTGATCCCTTTACCATTAATGGTCTCCCCGGACCCTCTTACAACTGCTCAGTGAAAGGTAATACATCATGTAATATAATTCACTGTCTATATCAGGAATCAACATGGGAAAGGTTCCAATTCGAGGCATAGACTAAAAACAAGTACATCAAATTTATGCAGAAACATTCAAGCTTAAGGTGAAGCCTGGCAAGACCTATCTTCTTCGCCTGATCAATGCTGCACTCAACGATGAGCTCTTTTTCAGAGTAGCAAACCACACACTCACTGTTGTAGAAGCTGATGCCGTCTATGTCAAACCGTTCAAGACAGATATTGTACTTATCACTCCAGGGCAGACCACTAATGTCCTTCTCAAGGCTAAATCAAAGACCCCAAACGCCAAATTCGCTATGTCAGCTAGGCCTTATGCCACTGGACCAGCCGCTTTCGACAATACCACCTCAATCGAAGTTTTAGAATATGGGAAATCTGCTTCAGCCCCAAGCTCTAAGAATAAGAACATCCCATTTCTAAAAGCAAAGCTTCCACAATTCAATGACTCCACTTATGCAATGAAATTCAACCAGAAAATTCGTAGCCTCGCAAGCCATAAATTCCCTGCAAAAGTCCCGAAAAAGGTTGATAGACACTTCTTCTTCACGGTCGGGCTAGGCATACTCCCATGCTTGAAAAACCAAACATGCCAAGGTCCCAACAACACTAGGCCAGCAGCTGCAGTTAACAATGACTCATTTGTGCAACCGAATACTGCTCTTCTCCAGGCTCACTTCTTTAACCAATCAAAGAGAGTTTACACCACCAACTTCCCAACCAACCCACCATTCAAATTTAACTACACAGGCACACCACCCAAAAACATCATGTTGGACAGTGGCACCAAGGTGGTGGCGCTACATTTCAACACCAGCGTCGAGTTGGTGTTGCAGGACACTAGCATCCTCAGTGCCGAAAGTCACCCTTTACATCTCCATGGCTTTAACTTCTTTGTACTGGCTCAAGGTGTTGGCAACTTTGACCCCCAAAAGGATCCTTCCAAGTTCAATCTTGTCGACCCTGCTGAGAGGAACACCGTAGGTGTCCCATCCGGCGGCTGGGTCGCTATTCGGTTCCTCGCAGACAATCCAGGAGTTTGGTTTATGCACTGCCATCTGAAAGTACACACAAGCTGGGGATTGAAGATGGCATGGGTAGTCAATGATGGAAAGGGCCGCACACAGAAGCTAATGCCTCCGCCAGCTGATCTTCCTAAATGCTGAAACAACTCTTTTCCTTTTTGTACAGTGTTCATTTATATTCTTATAGGTTCTAGGCTCTCTTTAGCTTAAGATTGTTTCAACTTCTATTTTTCAGAAAAAAAAAAAAGATAGTATTTGATCAATGTTTGGCAGATTCTACATAGATTTTGTCTACAAATACAAGTTCCCTTTTCTATCAACATTTTTTCTCCAGATTTCCACTCTCAAATAGGAAAATATTAGGATACCAGTGGGATATGGAATCAATATTTAAACATTGAACTGAAGGCTTTCAATAAAGAAGATATTTAAGGTGAATATATTGAAAAAACTAATTATTTGGGGGTCAAATTATAAAAAAAAGAAAAAACTAAGGGGCATACAAATAAAACGAGGGAAAATACTTTAACGGCACCGCACCATTCATATGAACAGTTGTTGCGCAATACCAACTTCCCAAATAAAGAAAAGCTCCATTTTTTTATTTTCTTTTGAAAAAAGGATCCACCTTGACATCCTCCAGGACCGGAGACGCCGTCGTTTTGAACGCCGGCGCCTCCACCACTCGCCTCGAGCATTTTAGAAAAAAACGCTTAAAATCATGAACCGAGGCTTCAGCTTTTTCTTGACTGTAACTGTTGTCGTTGCCGCCATCGCCTTTGTTTATTTTTCTACGGTCTTTGTTTTCATTGACAGGTGGTTCGGTCTAATGACCTCTCCTGGCATCATGAACGCCGTCGCTTTCACCGGTGTCGCCGTCATGTGTATGCTAAATTACGTCTTTGCAACCATAATGGATCCAGGTCGGGTCCCGTCTACTTTCTTCCCCGACATTGAAGATTCCAGTGTTACTGTCCATGAGATCAAACGAAAGGTACGCTCAGAAAACACAGACGAATTCCATGTTTTGCTATTTCTTTTTTATTCTTTTTGTAATACATTTTTTTAAATTATGTCTGGTGTTTTTAGTAAAAGAAATTAATTCTTGCAATCTGGATTTGTTAGAAATGAATTGATTAATGTTGGGATTGTTATAATTTTGTGATTGTTGCATGCAATGATTCAAATTAGCTGATTTTGGTGTTGGAACAGATTTGCAAATTTGCATGTGGAGAGGATGTGGGTTAATTAGGTCTATATTTTTTTGGAAGTTTTGGAATTAAGGAGAAATAAGGCAGATTTAATTACCTAAAGGACCTTTTTAATTAGATTTTATTCTTAATGTGTCAAAGATGCCAAAAGAAAGATGAGCAAATTGCATTGTCAAAACATTCTAATCTATTGATGAGTGAATCAGATGACTTGTTTGAAAAATCTGGTCAGAATGATTGATGTTTTATTTTGGGGAAGAAAGCAGATAAATTACTGCTCTGTATTTAAGGGCTTGTTTGATATATTCTGCATTGTAGAAAGATCTGTTACTTAGACTTGGGTGGGAGCCTCGGATATGTCTCTGAGATAAGTACAATTTTTTCCTAAAATTTTCTATTATCTTTGGCGGTCATACATCATATATATCCCCGTACGGCATACTCGGGTCCTTAAAAGAAAAATGAAGAGTTGGAGCAACATAGGTAGAAAGCTAGCAAGGTAAGAATACATCATCACGGTCTGTTTGGACATTTGATCTTAATCATAACAGAAACTGTTGTGTGTTATCTGATAGTTAACCATAACAAAGACCGTTATTTTGGCATTTCATTACTCGTGTTAGGATGACGCACTAGCTGTCATTTAGGTCTCTCTAGCGACCAGCACGTCTATTGTCGTTATCAGGTGAACTATTGTCGTCTTGCATTACTGTATTAATTTCCTTGGTTTTTTTTTTCAAACGAACAACTTAAAAGGCATAAGTTTACGTGTTTGTGGGTCACTTTTGATCTTACATATTAACAATGACTTCCACTAGGAAACCAAACAATTGAATGAAGTTGACTTGCCCTATTTGCTTGGATTTGTCTCTATTCGAAGACTGATGTTGATTGCATCACTTGTTAAGACAAATCTCAATGGTAAAAAAAATCCACATGTAAGTGGAGTTAAAATCTTCATAATTCGGGTCAATTCCATTAGAAGCTGTCTAGACCAGGTAGTCGAGGAAACTTTATGGTAGTTGGGAGGTTAATAGACTTCCTAATATTTTGTTGCATAATTTCTATTTCCGTTGTCTATTTTCATATTCTAACCTTTGTTGGAATGTTCTTGTAGGGAGGGGACTTGAGATATTGCCAAAAGTGTTCTCATTTCAAACCTCCTCGTGCACATCATTGTCGTGTTTGCAAGATATGCGTTCTGAGAATGGTACGCATAATCTTTCATGATTCATGCATGTCTAAAATGTCCTCAATACTAATAGTGTAATTCTTGATTATAAGGATCACCATTGCATTTGGATAAATAATTGTGTCGGCCATGCCAACTACAAGGTCTTCTTCGTCTTTGTTATATATGCCGTAATTGCTTGCATCTATTCTCTGGTACGTAAAAGCTCTTCTTTTTCCTATGCTTTAATTTGGACTCTGCAATGGTGTTTCGTTTTACTGGGGTACCCCAGCTGGATTCTGGTGAGATACTTTGATCCTTTTTCTCTTATATTTTCATATTTTCTTGAATGTCAGGTTTTACTTGTGGGTAGTCTAACTAACAATTCCCAAAGCGATGAGCAGCAAAGTGCAGACTCTTTCAGAATCGTATATGTAATGTCAATGATTTACCAATGTTCTAGAGCTACAGTTTACCTTATTTGTAGTATGCTTACTACTTTGTATTTTCAGGTTATTTCTGGACTGTTGCTAGTCCCCTTGAGTGTGGCATTAAGTGTTCTCTTGGGTTGGCATATCTACCTCATTTTGCGAAATAAGACCACCATTGAGGCAATGAGGATTATCTTTGCCGAATTTTTGTTTATTTCTAATCTGATTTCCCACTTAGAATGGTTGTTTACTTATTTCCTTTGGTTTTCAATTTTAAACCCGGCAGTATCATGAAGGAGTAAGGGCAACGTGTCTTGAAGAGAAAGAAGGGAACGCCTATAAGCATCCGTATGATCTTGGTGCCTACGAAAATCTAATAACGGTAATAACTAGTACTGAAACTGCACTCTCAACTTCTTCTATGCCAAGGGATGAAAGGCGCTGCATTTGTGGCTTTTACAAGACTTAACCATTAGGCCTTTTACATTGATGAAAATGAGAAAAGTTTCTGCCTTTTTACCGTTCTGAACATCAATAACATATTTGTAACTCTTATTTTGTATGTTCTGACCTGATTGTTTCAGGTATTGGGTCCAAGGATCTTCTGCTGGATATGCCCCACATCGAAGCACATAGGTGATGGCCTTCGCTTTCGAACAGCCTATGAGGGCATACCAATTATATCAACATCAACATGAAGTTTCGATTACGTTTGGTAACAAGAGTTTTTTGAGGCTCGAGGTATTGATGGATGCTTACATCTAGTTGTCCCCCGTTTTTAAGTTGCAGTACAGGAAAAGAGCCCCATTATGGCATTCCGATAACGCTCTGCAAGTGGTAATGGAGGAGGATCCTTGTGAATTAGAAATAGGATCAATGGGGTTTACTCAATAGTTTTTTTGTACTTTGACACCTTGCCTTGTCCATAAAGAGGGCATCAGTGGAGAAGTGATCATGCAAATCAACAGACACCAAAGTGTACCTGTACCCATCATGTATAATGATATGCTGAACTCTTGTAACTAAATACAAAGGTCTCTCGTACATACCAAACCTTGTTTACTTTTAACAATTATCATTCACGTAAACATCGATAATAGTTCCATAATGGCAACCCACCTTATGCATGGCACCACCTCCCGAAAAACGCACGTGGCCTAATCATTCGTCCCTATCTGGGTTATCAACGAAGTACCTCCTATATGATCATCAACCAGCTGAGCTGCTCCTGAGGTTCCGGTCATTCTTCCTACAGTGCCGTAAAAAATGGCGTATCTTCTCCTGTTGCCGAGCCTGCCCTGAACCTACTGATGTTGAACCAACTAGCTGAGAATCCGGATGTTTATGTTCTTTCATCCGGAAGATGGAGTGTCATTACCCTTTGCTGTTGTTAAGTGCCACTAATTGAATACTATTGGATTTGGTTCTCCTTCATTCTCAAATATACTTTTTACTTGAACGCAGGGACACCACAAACCACAAGGAAACCCACCATTGATCAAGAATTTGAGCAGTATTTTCCCATGCTTGTGCTGTAGAGGAGAGTATTTCAATCTGAATATTGTCCAAGAGTTTAATATCTGTACTTGCATATCGTCCGAATTGCCGGGACTGCCCCAAAGAAGATCCATCATGGTTGGACCGGACAAAAATTTCACTGTAAAGCCAGCATACATTGATGTAACTTATTATCTGCAATCTTCTAACATCAGCCATGGATGCCAAATTTAGATGGAAGTAATTAGACCAACTTCTGTTTGCAGCAAACAAATTAATAATAGCAGGAGGGAAAGTAATTAAGGAACTTAAACCAATATTTAAATCAAAAACACAAAACATATAAATTAAATTACATAAATCCATCAGATGTTTACATCTCAACTGAAGTACATTCCCTCATCAGACCGACCGACCAACCAAACCATTCTCATCCATACCATACATCAATGATATGTACAACATCAAAGGAAGCAACAAAAGAATTGCATGGCAAATGATGATCAAGATAAAATTAAAATGCACAAGATTCGGAAACACTCGAAAACCAGACCAAAAACGAAAATTTTGGATAGCTCTTGGTTATCAAAATCAACATTTTGGAAGATCAGACGGTGGTGGTTGCAACTTTTGGTTCGGTCCCGCACCATCCAAGACTATCCATGCCATTCTTAGTCCCCAGCTTGTGTGAACATCCAAGTGACAGTGCATGAACCATGCCCCTATAAAGAAAAATACAGATTATTTCTCAATTCATACCTTATTCTCATTTTGTTGGGGTTGAAAAAACAGATAATTTACCTGGGTTGTCTGCGAAGAACCGAATGGCAATCCAACCACCGGAAGGAACACCAGCTGTATTCCTCTCCATTGGATCGACAAGATTGAATTTGGCAGGGTCCTTACTTGGATCAAAGTTGCCGAAACCTTTTCCGACAATGAAAAAATTGTATCCATGAAGATGAAGTGGGTGACTCTCCACACCAAGAATGCCAGTGTCCTGCAACACCAGCTCGACACTCGTGTTAAACGGTAGCACCACCACGTGAGTGCCGTTGATCACATTCGTGTTATTTGGTCCAGTGCCAGTATAATTAAATGGGATTAATGGTTGTGTAGGAAAGTCAGTAGTGTAAACTCCATTAGATTGTCCAAAGTAGTGAGCTTGGAGTATAGCAACAGTTGGGAATGAAAATGAAACATTGTTTACAGAAGCAGCAAATTTGCTTGAATTATTAGGTCCTTGGCAGGTTGTATTTTTCGGACAAGGGCTCGTCCCAAGTCCTACAGTAAAGAAAAAATTCTTGTCGACCGTTTTTGGTACGTTAGCAGGGAATTTAGCATTGGCCAAGCTACGAAATCTCCCTGTATAGTTTGCAACAAATCCTGTAGCATTAATAGAAGGGAGGGTTGGTTGCACTAAAGTAAGATTTTTAGATGATTTGTGATTGGAAGGATGTTCATATTCAAGAATTCCGACCGTGGTCGAGTTATCGAAGGTGCCTTGTCCAGTGAAGTAAGGACTTGCAGCCATGAGGAAGGAGGCATTGGGGTATTCAGGCTTGGTTTTCAGAAGAACGTTTGTGGTTTGGCCTGGGGAGATAATGAGCTTATCGGTTTCGAACGGTTTGGTATATACGGCATCGCCTTCGACCACCGTTACCGTGTGATTGGCGATGCTGAAGAAAAGCTCATCGTTGAGTGCAGCATTGATCAATCGGAGGAGGTATGTCTTTCCTGGCTTCACCTTCAGCTTATACGTATCTGCAACACTCGTGCCGAAAACGACCGCATTAAACTCAAACTTTACACTAACTACAGTGTTCCTAACAACCTTTTCAACTAACCGTGATGTCCATTTCATTACAAAAAAAGTTTATGCTTTAACATTAACTGATATATACCTTTAGATGAACAGTTGTAGAGTGGCCCCGGAAGCCCGTTGATAGTATATGCATCAGAAACGTTGGGTCCACCACCTGTCTTAAGTGCTTGGCTGATTATAGCTTCAGGGTCTGAATTGAACCACTCTCCTGAAATCCCAAATCCATGCAGATAGCAGTTTTAGGACAATCTGAAAAGACATGAAGCCGATGCATATGGCTACAATGTTACAGGCAAATTTCTTACCAAGCATGATGATGACTTCCTTGTGTGGTTTCACGAACGGGTAAGACTCGTTGCGCTTTGGGAGGATGATTATCGGTCCATAGAGCGATGCTCTCAACCAGGAGATGTGTGCATGCCACCACAAAGTTCCTCTTTGCCCTGTGATTGTGAAGTTGTAAATGTATGACTGGTTTGTTTGTATGGGACACTGTGTTATGTAAGACGGTCCATCCGACCATCCGGTCGTTAGCTGTCGAATCCCATGCCTGTTCCCGGAAACGAAAACAAAAACCTCTTAAACCACCATATCACTAAAAACAAGTTTAACATGCATTAACATTTGAATTAAAGATCCATACCAATGAAGGGTGACATTATTGGCAATATGGTTAACCACCTTAACAATCACTCTGTCACCTTCCCGAGCCACTAACCGAGGCCCGGGAAACTTCCGGTTCACGGTCAAAAGGGTCCTTGTGTGGCACAGTCTTGTAACATTGTGGTAGTCAATCTTTAATCATTTAACAACAAAAAGATATTAGAACATCAAACTATAAAAAAAAGTTCAAAAAGTAAACCAAAGAACTGTTCCAATAGTGTTACATTGAACTTGTAGTGCCTTGTTTCACCAGCTGCATTCTCCAGCAATAACAATACAACCAAGGCAGAAAAAAGGATTGCCGATGACATCGAAGGAAACCGACACAGACACGAGGTCGCCATAGCAGTATCGGATGTGCAAACTTTGATTTTGTTGTAAGTTTTGAAGAGAAGATACAACTCAAGATATGTAGGGCTTAAGAACAAGAACCTCTCTATAAATATATTGTTGAATTGTTGATTAGGTGGTAAGGTATAGATTTCAATGTTAGAGTTACTGTGAAGATTGTGGGCAATGGTTTTGGTCGAGCTTAATTTTAGAGTGTTGATAAAGTAAGATTTGTTTTGTCTAAACTTGATTACCAGAATGACCTTTACAAAGACATAAACAGGTAGATTATGCCCATCAAATCCCTCACTTAAGATCTACTTAGTAGTCCTTGTTATGCAATTAAAAACAAGTCAATTTTCTAGGACTAGTTGTACGAACAGACAAATCCCATAGCTGGTAATTATACTGCAATTAACCTAGTTGACAACACAAAAGGTCAATATGTCAAATCCTGTAAGAAAATACCCCCAAAAATCTCTAATTCCTTTAGGAAATATGATAAGTTAATCAGTATACGGCATATGTATATTTAGTACTGTTGTTCTCATTCACCAACTACTGAAAAGATACCTTTTAAAAGCATTTTGAGAGATGATTAATCCCCATGACATTTGGCTATTTTCACCTAATGTACTTGAAATTAGCTTCCAATTTCCCTGGTGCACTTTTTTCAGAATAAACAGTTGGATTCTGATTTCACATTTAAGGAGTCTTTGGCAATTTAATGGACAAGATAATAAAGCTTAAGTTGTGTCGTGTAACGGCCATTGTTATGTTACCATATTCTCAAGCTACTTGCTACTTCTTCTTCCCTTTTTTTGCAAATCCTCAAGAACCCACAACTGTTTTGACTTTGAAACTAAGGAATAAAATGAAATGATTTTCATTTAAGCAACACGTTAACTGGTATTATACTGCTCCATAATATCAGTTATATCGTTTTCAAGTCCAACACTAGAGATATTAAATAACGTTGTACCAAGTGCAAGCGTGAGGAAGCAGCAGAAGGAAGGAAGGAACATTTGTTTAAACCACAAAAAAGTGGTTATTAGCGGCGTTTTTGCTAAAAACTACACTAAAAATCATGACATACTGCGACATTTGTACATCAAAACCCCGCTAAAAAATAATTATTAGCAGCGTTTACGATAGGGTTAAAAAACACCGCTAAAAACCTATTTTGCTGTAGTGGTTTAAAACAAAGACCTTAAGGCATGTTGGATTTAGTTGGCACATGTTGCTGTCTGAGAAGGATGTTCCACCCGAACCCATGTCTGTGTTGGGTACTATGAAGAATGGTCATCGTCAAACAAGCTCCACTGTACCAATTGCTTGCCCTCTCAACAAAATTGATTGGTCAAACCTATAAATCTTCCACTTCACTTCACTGTGCTTGCACCTTGGCCAACTGCTAAGGTTAAGCTTGTGGTGTTTTGGTTTTAGATTTGGTTTTAGATATACATGGATAAATTATCTCTCATCTTTTTTATATTCGAATCTCGATTTTAGTTAAATTGTTTAGAAATATTCAATCAATTGAATCAATCATACCGGATTCAATATTTATATATTTTTTATGTATGTGAATTACATATTATCATCTTCATATTAATAAATATATTTATGACGTCCTCAAATATTAAAGGAAATATAAACATTTTCCAAAGATATTTTCACGTAAATTCCAACAATTTATAGCTTGAAATCGGGACAGAATGATTAGTATCACCATCAAAATGGGGTGGGAAGGCAACTAATAATCCATCATTTTAAAAAAGAAAGCAAGTTTTTTTTTCTTTACCATGTTTAAAATGTACATTAAACATTTTTAAAAATAAACTCCCTTGTTTCTTTTTTCTATTTTTTTTATCCAATCTCTTTAAAAAAACCATGAATCATAGGTGTACTTTGTTTGTTTGGTGGTGGATTAATCTCGTCAGCTCAAGTAGGATTACAAGGGCAGCAAAACCTTTAACATTGTTACATTTCCAAACATAAATAAATGAATTATGAAATACTTAATGGTAGTTTTAATCTCGTTTGTGGAATTCTATTTCAACGACCAATGCATACAATGATAATCTTTATTTAATACTTTAAATGTAATTCCTAAAAAATATTCCTCTACAAACTTTTTCCCAATCTTTCCTCTAGCCGTTTGGCAATTCTTCCCCTAACACTTCAAGTTTTGTTTTGTAGCCGACGGCGACACTAATTTTTCTATCGGTTGTCGACTACCGAATCTATTTTATTTATTTTTTGTTTTTTAATAAAATAATTTTGTCTTTTGTGACACGATTTTTTTACCTTTATGGCACGTTTATCTCTATCTATTAGTATGGTTACTTTGTCTTTTGGCATGTTTTCTTTTACTACTTCGGTCGTTTTGGTCGTTCTTTATTTTATATTTTTATCAGGGTTGGGTTTGACGATGCCACGACTGATCAAGATGGCACTTATTTGTAATCATGTTGATATTCCTTGCTCTGGACCTTCAGTTTGAAATTGGATAAGCGGTTTGCGCTTGTGAAGAGTTTCTCGCGGTGTTTGGCTTTGATTTGCGCTTATCGGTGGCATATCAATAGCTTCATCTCCTTTTGTGGTTTATTTTGCCGATGCAATCAGGTTTCGTTTCTATTTTTCGATCGAGTATTTGGATGGGTTTATAACCTTTTCATGTATGGTTCAGGTCTGATCTAAAGTAGCTAGTTTTAGGAGAAAGTTCAAATTATGTATTGAGTTTACGATAAAAGTTTGTAAATCCTTATTATAATTTTGGGTATTTTTAATTGGGGGGGGGGGGGGGGGGGGTAATCAAACTAATAATTGAATTTAATAAGGATGTATAGTCCTAAACATAAGATCATGGCCCAAGAGGCCTCGAAACTTGGCATAATCACAACCTAAGAACATGGCCCAAATAAGGATCCGCTTAGGTTCGTATAAAGTATTACATTTTTTTTAAACAAATTCTACTTAGGGGAAGACAAATTTTGCCCCGACTGAGTCTTGAACTCACAACTTAAGATAAGGGGAGAATGTCAACTAAAAATTTTAATTACACGCTCTAAAAATTATTGACATATTACGCTTTAAAATTTATTGACATAAAGTGTTAGATTTGATATGAGTATCAATCGTAGTAGTGTACAAAATGACATGGTCATGTAAATAAGTATGTGTAGAGTTAGATTCAAAATACACTTTTTAACCCATGAAATAATTTGATTTGATTTTTGGGATAAAACCAAAGCGAGTGGTCCAACTCCAAACAAATAATTGTGGAGGGTGAAACAAAAGAGCATGTGGCTCACATTGCAAAATAGCTTCTAGAAAAAGTGGTCAGAATTCAGATACAGAAGAAAAGCTCTCCATTTTACTCATATTACCGAAGCAGAGCACACAAGCTTAGAATCAACATTTCTTTTATTTCTGCTCATCATGACAGGAGGGAAGAACACAATCTGCAAAGTGTATTTATTTATTATTGAAAATTGTCCGCATTCTACTGAATTAGACTATTTGTTTTGATAAGATACTGAATTAGTGTGTAAAAATAATATTTAGATAGAGATCCCAATTATGTAAACAATCCATCAACTTTCGTATGCCGTGTGAACTGTGAACAGACATCAACTTGTGGACCAAACAGCAAATAAAAAGACAGCCATAGGTGTGGCATTGAAATGGTAATAACTTGTGGTGTAAGATAACACATTGACTTACGTACACAAAGCCCAAAGGGTGCTGTGAGATGAGGAAAAGCTTTATCCTCTCATGCAGTTAGAGATAAATGTGTGAAGCATGGAATTAAAAAAAGAAACTATCACTATCTCCTACCGTCCTACGTACAATAGATGGCTATGGCTATGCTGAGTCACTCAGCTGAATATGAGTCTATAATTACCAAGACCATGGCAAGTGATGTGTGTCTCTAGTGTTCCTTTATAATTTTCATACACTCATTTAGGGTGTAATAATGGGAGGCAAGTGAAAGTGGACTAGATTTCTAGTCTTGCTTTTTGGGTTAGAACTGGACAATCGGGTGGCTGGCTCCTCTTTTATTTGTCCCCATCTCCGTCCCACATACTCCAAGTCCAAGCTTGAAATTTGTATTGTTTTGCTTTACTTATTGGGTAATTATTCCGAGCACAAGCGTACGTGGAAACAAATTTTACACCTTAATTTTAGGTTTAGGGATTTTATTAAGAGTTTAAGTGTAATAGTTTTGAATTTATGAGTTGTTGATAAAATTTTGGGTTTAGGGTTTATATGTTAAAATTTAAATCCCTAACTATATTACCCTATGTAACACCCGGGTTTAGGGGTTAGGTGAAAATAATATTTTAATATTATCTTGGACTCGGTTTTATAATTAAAATGGTTTCTAAGAATTTCGGGTTTCATTTCTAAATTTAATTAATTTAATATGATTTACTATGTTTTGGAATTTAATCTCTAATAGCCATAGTTGGTGTGCCCTTGTAAATACCCCATTTCACTAAGGGCAAGATAGTCTTTTGAGCCCTAAAATAAGTCACATGTCAAATAAAACACTCATTTTTCTACTATTCATCTTCCTCTCCAAAACTCACCAACGGGAAACCAAAACTCCCTACCCCATTCATTATTTCATCTTATCCCTTCTCCATTTCAGCTCCAAATTGAAAGGTAAGAGCAAATTTGATTTCCCCTCCTCTTCCCCTTCATAAAAGTACCCTTCTTTTTCATTTTCATGAAGTTTTTAGAAAATGTCATTTTTGAATATTTTGATTAAAAATGAGATTTTTATGTTGATAAATGAAGTAATTTGATTTAATATACTTAGTTGTGGTATGAGGAAGTCAAATAGTATATCATATATGAATTTCAAGTGATTTTTGGGAATTTTCGGAATTGGGTTTTGAGAGGGTTTTTGGAGGGTTTTAAAGTGTGTTTTTGGGCTGTTTAAGGTTGGATTTTGGGGGCTGTAGGTAGTATGATATATGAGGATCATTTCGGGTGAAATTGATGCTTGTTTGGGTGCTTGAAATGGAAGAATTCAGTGGGTGTTAAGGGCTACTCGAAAATTCTGTTTTTGGGGTTGATTTTGAGTGTTGGATGCTTGGTAATGTTAATTCGGGTTAACTCCGATGATAAGATATTGATTGTTGGTGTTTTGTTTGTGTTTGGGATTGATTAGAATCAAGTTTGGGCATCGGTGAAGCATCGGAAGTGAATCCGGGAAGTTGAAGGTTGTTGCTTGCTTGGTCTTGAGCTTGGAAGCTTAGGTGAGTGGTTAATTGTTTTAAACGGTTTTAAATTAGGTGGTTCGAGTATACGGACTAGGTTGGGCTTGGTAGACCCACCTAGAGTTAGGATTAGGGTGGTAGCCTAATCCTAAACTTGATCTAGAGCCATTGGATGAACTCATTATATTGTTGTGTATGACTCGTATGATGTGTGGTATGAATGCTTATGTATATTGCATTATACATGTGAAATGAGATTGGACTTATGATGCTTGAGACATGCATGATGATGGGTGTTGATGAGTACGTGCTAAGCATGTATGTGATTGAATGAGTAATGAGAAATGAGTAAATATTGGCACTAGTAAACTTGAATACAAATGATCGATCATTAGGATGTTAGTGTGTACACATGAGTCTAAAGTCGCGCGTGGCCTTGGTGGCGTTGAGTCACCAAGGAGGAGTACGGGTTCGCCCGGAATTGTACTTAAATGTAGTCGGTGATGAGTGGAATCCCATCGACGGGGCGTGAGGATGAGTGGAATCCCCTCCGCGAGACCGGTGATGAGTGAAATCCCACCGTGAGGTAATGTGGTTGTTGGATGTAAGTTCCAACATGTCTATCCGCGTATTCGGGTCTTAGCTAGGTGCCAATGTTGTTTGATGTATATATCAATGTGTTGAGGTTCATGGTTTTTATTGGGATACTTGTTTGTGATTACATGTATCATGGAAATTGAGCTTACGATCATGGCATTAATGTTGTCTATTGCTCATGCATTTTATCTTGTGGACCTTTGGTATGATTGTGTTACCTTGGCTAGATCGTGCTCGGACCCTGCAATGTTGAGGTTTATTTTTAGAGCTTACCCTCACTAAGCATCATTGCTTACGCTCTCTTTGTTCAACATTGCAGATCCTTAGTTCGTGGGTTGCTCGGGCAAGTGGAGGGCCTCCAAGTGTGGTTTTTGGCTTGAGTTCATCAAGTATGGATTTTAATGTTAAACATGTAATAGTTGAGCAATGGGACATGTATGATTTTGTTGGATAGTTGTTGGATGTTTAGGAGCATGTATAGACTCCCTTATACCTTGCTTTCGTATGATTGTGTTGCTATGATGAATGCTAACTCATGCCTAAGTTGCTCTTTTGAATGTTAGTCTTATGTCTTAAGAGTTCATATGTGTGTTTGAATGATGGTTGTATGAGTGCATGTTTGTGTGGCGTTGCCTAGTGTTAGATTCGTCTAAATCTTTGTTGAAGCGTGCCTAATCTCTTGGTTTGACATTAGGAAGCATGTTAGTGTGTTGGTTGAGGTTTGAGAGGGATTTAAGGGCCACTTGTGCCTTAAATCAGCTCAAACCAGTGTTTTCGAAGCAGGGGTATCGATACGGTTGGTCACGTATCGATACAGCCTTCATGTTTCGGGGCCGCGTTTCGATACGCGAAGGGGCGTACCGATACCATTTTTGCTCCTGGAGCTACTGTCCAGTTCCGTATCGGTACGGGCCCTCACATGTATCGATACGGTCCCCTTAGCGTTGACCGTGGGAAGTCAACAACTGAAGAGGGTATCGATACACTCCCAGGTGTATCGGTACGGTCTCCACGAGTTGACTTTGACCAGTTGACCTGGTCAAGGGGTATCGATACACCCCTTAGGTGTATCGATACCACCTGCAGTAAAGTTTAAAATTTGGCCGTAACACGATTGTTTGAGCTCGTTTGTTTTGTTTCGCATATGTTGTTCCGCTGCATGATCACTTAGGGTTTAATATCCATTTAGACAAGATTTTAAAATGAAAAAAAAATTTAGGGTTGCTAACCGAGGGGGAATCCTTAGGGGTTTTCACTCGGTTTTCCCCGTGTGACCCGCTCGGACCGGTCATTCGGCCAGACTGGGACGAGGGGGTTACACCCTAAAACCTAAACCCTAAATTCTAAACGCATACACTAAAACACCTAAACTCTAAATTAAGGCGCTTGTGAAAACAAATTTTTTTACCACCAATATATGAAATAATAATCCTTATTTTTATGACTTTATTATTAAAAAACAATACACCCTTAAATTTATTTTATATTTAGTTAACTAATGTGTTTTGCCGTTTGTTTTTATTTAATTGATTTTTTAATCTAAAGTGGTGATTTAAAAATCTTATAAAAGAACAAGTACATTTAATCGGTTTGTCAAACTATTCATCTTTTTTCTTTTATATTTCTTTAGGTCATGAGTTCTACATTCATTAGGAGCATCTCCTTTCTTTCCCTGGATGGAAATCGTATGCCCCAAAACTATTCCTCTTCTGGTGCCTTCACTTTAAAAAAATGGGCCTATGGTTTAGGGTTAGGGTTTAAAGAATTAGAAGTATGGTGTATTTTTTAAACTGTAGGGTTTAGGATGCAGAATTTAAGATTAACACATTTAATTGTTTCTTGTTGGCATGATTAAAAAGTGAAAATTAATTAATGCGAAGTCTTACCAAACAGAAATGACGGCTTAGCGCCAGGAGTGTTGGCGGTGATTGGTGTTCATTTTCCGGGTGGTAAGGCCTTTAAAAATATATTTATACTTATTATACAGACAAATAAATCAGAACTCTTGTGAACTTGCAAATTCTAACTTTTGAAAACCGAAGAACTAGGTGTTTTGATATAATAATTGAGAAATGTTTTGAACTAATTAGAAAAGAATTTAAAACATGTCTTTAAGTCCAAACAACTTGAAAATATGTTTGAGATATTTAAAAAAGTTATTGGCAAAGTTTGGAATGCTTTAAAGTAGTCAAACATGGCTTTTCAGCACTACCGTACCGATACGGTATACCCCGTATCGATACCTTTTTACTCCAGATTTGATTATGCCAAAACCCGTACCGATACAGGCTTGCTCGTATCTATGCGGAGAGGGGTCATGCTAATACGCCTTACCGATCCCTGCTTTAACAACCCCCAACGGGTATTTCCCAACGGTCTTTTAAAGTGCAGACCGTACCGATACGCTCCCTAGCGTATCGATACGCATAGGCTGGCAAGAGCCCAACAGCTAGTTCTGAAGAAGGGCGTACCGATACGGGTACCCGTGTACCGATACGGTAGGCACCAGAACTACAATTAATGTGAGAAATAAAGACCCCAGCGGCTCCAAAACATCCCCAACGGCTAGTAACGGCTACAAACTCAATTGGACTATAAATTGAAGGTTGGAACACTTGAAGATGGTTAGAGACAACATCCAAGTAATATGGTCAAGAGAATTAGAGTCTAAATCTTTATTTTACTATTCTCTTGTACATAGTCTTTAGAGAGTGCTTTATTGTAAATTCTTTGTACACTCTTGTGAGCTTAAATTTGTGTAAACACCCACCTAGAGAGATATTTAGTTTATCAAACAAATCCCTTGTAAAAGGAGATGTTCTAGTTTAGCCTTGAGAGAAAAATTAGAGTTGGTTCTATCTATACCTGGCAAACTTGACCCGAGAACCGAAACCCGAACCGAATTACCCGAATCCAGACCCGAACCGAAACCGAAAATCAACCCGAAATTTGATCCGAAATTTGATCCGAAATAAACCGAACCGAAACTGAACCGAATTTAGTTGAACCGAATGGACCCGAACCGAATGGACCCGAACCGAATAGACCCGAACCGAATAGACCCAATTAATAGAAATAAAGAAAGATAAAATATGAACAGGCGCACAAATCACTAAAATGTCAAATATATTGACTTTATAAAGTCATATATAGGGTGTAAAAATCTAACTAACCTAAAAATTTGATTAAAAACGGTTGATCTCTCATTGAACCGAAAATAACCGAACCGAAATCAACCGAACCGAAATTAACCGAACCGAAACCGAAACCGAATCTAAACCGAAAATATCAGACCCGAAATAACCGAAACTGAAATGACCCGAACCGAACCTGAACTGATTGACCCGTTTGCCACCTCTAGTTCTATCTTAGCCAAGTCCAAAAGATATGGTTGTAACGGTTTCCTCCTAAACCGAAAAAAGGGGACGAATTCATTGTTGAGTGAATTGGGAAATCCTTAGTGGTGTGCTAAGGTAGTGGATGTAGGTGCTTGTTAGAAGGTCGAACCACTCTAAAATTATTGTGTCACTTGTCTACTTTTATTTCGATTTTAGCCAATTCAACCACCAAACATTTACAATCCTCCTTGACGATTTTGGCGACCGATTTGAGCGTGCTACAAGCCCAACAAAAACACTTTTTGAAATTAATAAGGTACCAATTTTTTTGGCGTTGTGGGGTGCTAATCCTTCCCCACACGTAACTAACCCCCGAACATGTTTTCTTATTTTAATAAATAAAATGTTTTATTAAAATAACCCATGTTTTAAAAAGTGACCAAATCACACTTTTTTCTTCAAAAAAGACTAGTGGCGACTCCGTGTTTTAGTTTTCAAAAATGTCAGGCTCGAAATTGATGCGACAGCTTGGCGACTCCGCTGGGGACTTGTTTTTATTTTTTAAAAAATAAAACAAAAGAGGGTAATGCCACAAATTGGTTTAAAAACGTTTTTAAAGGAAAATGGAATTTACAAGTTCACAAATCTTTCAATTTGTTCATCCGTGTAATGAATATAATTCTACTTTACGCATTCTAAAACTTTTCAAAAGCTCTATACCCGAGTTTGTCTCGTTCGTTTAAGTGGGGGAGAACGTTTTGCTCATGTCAGAATATTGATTCTCCGTATGAGCCTAGCAAGTACCTTCGGGATTCATATGCGATTTGACTTCGTAAAGATACTGATCTTTCGAGAAGACATAAGGAAATGAGTCCTCCTGAGTTGAACTCGATTCATTTGAAGCTTATAATGGGTGAGAATTGAGGGCCTTGCTACCATTAGTAGGGGACAGCGAGGACAGCTCGGGTACTCTTTTAGAACCAAATTGTGTTTGAGAACCTAGAGCCTACCCCAATAGAGCCATGAGGAAAGCCTAGAATTTTTAGTCTGGTCAATTTTACAAAGATAATCCGTAGAGACATGTCCTGTTGTTTTGCATGTTAATCTTGCATTATCATTCCATATCAAGAAGGAATTGATTTTCAAAATATTTGCTCAATTAAGATAAATGTCATCATGGATGGAAGGATCTTAAAGAAAGAAGATAAAAATGCAAGAGTACGTCACGACACGGTCTGAGGTTAACCAGCGAACATATGAGGACAGTATGGCCGCTTATCATGAAACAAAAGCTTCAGAGTATGCCCATATCAGTGTCAAGCAGAATAATTTACAGGGGTTGCAAAAAATTTGGGAATATTTTGACTACAAGACTAAACAATTATTCTATGACTCTTATGGCGACTTAGCATACCTACTGTATGTGAAGATAGATGAGCAGTTTTTGAAGGCCTTAGTTTAGTTTTGAAATTCTGGGTACTATTGTTTCACTTTTAATGGAGAACACGTGATGCCTACATTCAAGAAGTATTTAGCCCTTTTCAATTTGCGTAAGGTGAAGAAAAATTGGTATATGCCAAGCCACCTAAAAATAAAAATTCGCATGTGAGGCTTACTGTTTTTACCGACATGAATGATGGATGGGTCAAGGATTTGATAAGAAAAAGATGAGGTAGTTTTTCTTTCCTTTGGTCAAAAATAAAAAATATAATACACTTTCATCTAGACAGAAAAAAAGAGAGTAAATTTTTTAGCTATTACAATTTACGGTTTGGTCATCTTCCCAAAGGTCCTAGAAAACATTAACGTGACATTGCTTGATTTCTTTGAGCAATTGAAGAGGAAAGTTAACAGGGTACCTGCAGTGTTAGCTGAAACATTCATCTCACTTAATACATGCAGAAAAGTAGAAGGTGTACGTTTTGGAGGGTGTGTTCCTTTACTTCAGATTTGGGCTCTCACCCACTTACAGAAGTGCTCAACTTTGACTCTATCTAATGTGTTCTCTCTCAATTTTTCTTCACTCCAAAAATTTTTAGCCAAAAATTAGCCATCTGTCAAGAACTTTTAATCTGGTTAAATTCGATTTTTTTATTTTATTAGTTAAAAATAAAATAATAAAAAGGTTCTTTTATTTTTTATTTAAATTTTTTATTTATTTAATTTAATTTAAGTTCCTTTAATTTTATAGTTTTTATATATCAATTTTAATTTATTTGCTTCCTTAGATTGTTTAGCTTAGTTTTAAAATCTTAGGAATAGGATCTCAAAAAAACTTATATTAGAACTCTTGTGTAATGAATTTTTTTAATATTTTAAACAGTAATACACTTAAATTATATTTTAACTCTAATTAGATTTTAAAAATATGTAGACTTTTCTTAGGTAAGTAATCACTAATTAGATTTAGGCCTTGTTTGGTAAATAGTGGTTTGGGCAAAAATTAGAGGTTTGATGTATAATTAGAGGTTTGACTAGTCAAATCCGCTAATATTAATGTTTGGTAAATAGCGGATTGGGGTAAAAAAAATTAATTTTGAAAAAGCTCCTAATATGAGCTTTTTGAGATTAGAGGTTTGATATTAGAGTTGTAATGACTCTTTTACCGTTAATAATTACCAAAAATCTCCAAATAACCTAAATTAAATAATAATATTTTTAATATAAATAATAACATATTAAATATTGGACTTATTTGTTGTTACTACTAATTTATATGGTGACATTTGTAAGTTAATTCTATTTTTTTATTATCACATATTTATACGTGCATATAAAAAATTTAATAATTATATAAATAATAAATTAATATATAAATCTTTCAAATTTGTTTAGGAAATTTATATTAAAAAGTAATTTTTACAAATCTAATTAATATTTATTAGATACAAAATATTGATAACTGGTAAATTATTCAAACAAGTATTAAATATAATCATGTCCTTATATGTCATTTTACTTGTTTAAATAATCAAACATCTATCAGCTATCAGTTAATTTTACCAAACACTTTTATACAAACAGCTAATACAATCCGCTAGTCAAATCAACTAATGCAATCAACTATCTGATATCAGCTATCAGTTAATGTAATACGCTATCAGCTATCAGCTATCCGCTAATTGCCAAACAGGGCCTTAATAAAAAAGTTATAACACATTTAATTGTTTCTTGTTGGCATGATTAAAAAGTGAAAATTAATTAATGCGGAGTCTTACCAAACAGAAATAACGGGTTAGTGCTAGGATTGTTGACGGTGATTGGAGTTCATTTTTTGGGCGATAAGGCCATTAAAATAGATTTATATTCATTAAACGGACAAATAAATCGGAACTCTTGTGAATTTGCAAATTTCAGCTTTTGAAAACACTTTTTGAAATCAATAAGGTACTAATTTTTTAGCATTGTGGGGTGCTAATCCTTCCCCACACGTAACCGACCCCTTAACCTATTTTTTCAAAAAATATTATTTTAATAAATAAAACATTTTATTAAAATGCCCTTGTTTTAAAAAGTGATCCAATCACTTCTTTTTCAAAAAAGATTAATGGCGATTCCGTGTTTTAATTTTAAAAAATGTCGGGTTCGGAAAGATTGCGACAGTTGTTGGTAATAATTTTTGGAAAATACTTTGATGCACAAGCTTGTGTAAACTTTAGTTTACACAAGCCCTTTAATTTTAGGATTTAGGGTTTTAGGTTAGGGTTTAGGGGTTTAATATGTAGGGTATATAATTTAAGGTTTATGGGTAGAATTTAGAATTTAGAGTTTAGGATTTAGGGCTTAGGTTTTAGGTTGCTAGGGTTTGTGATTTAGATTTTAAATTTTATAAAAGGATTGTGTAAAAAAAATTTACACAACTTGTGCATTAAAATAAAACCCATAATTTTTTTCGAATTAGTGGGAATGAGAATAATCTAAACATAATAATAAAATTCTGAAAAAAAATATTAGCTCTGATAATATTTTTTTACGTGAACCAAACTCGGCTAAAAAATTAGAAGAAGCTATAATCGAGAAACTAATAATTGATTGTAAAGCAAAACTCGGATAAGCATCATCTCCAGGCTCCAGCACAAGTAATCCACTATTCATCCCCCAATCATTTGTTGTGGGGAATTTTTTTAGATTTAAAAATTATTAAACGTAAGTTTGTATGATTGGGCTATAAATATCATATCCCAATAATTTAAATAATTATACATAAATCAATCAATCAACAAAATTTTCCAAACTGCCAACAAATAATATTATTTGAAACAATATTTATAGTTTAAAAAGATATTAATAATTTTGGTCAAAAAATATTAATAATAAGAGAAACAATATGGCCACCCGCATATTTTAATTTTAAATGGGGTTGAAATAATTGAGGAGAAAGAGTTAAAAATGGTCCTATCAAAAGAACCAATCCTCCACCACAAAAAAACCAATGTTTCATTTATTTATTTATCTTCCCAAAACGTAACTATCTAACATATAATTTATGGATTTCCCAATGAGAATGAAAGGACTCTATATTACACATACTTCCCCTAATTCTAAACACTTTTTTACTATATTAATTCTTTGAATAAATCATATAAGGACCATTCCTAAAAAATCATAAAGGACCAATGAGATGAATAAAATCAACAACTTAAATAATTATATTTATTTAAAAAGAAGACATGAAGAAAGAATTACTTCATCCGAAAGAATCATTTTATTAAACTTATAAAAATTAAGTTATGTTACTCATCAACATTTGTCTATTATACAAGCTATGTTACTCATCAACATTTGTCTCCAATGTATAATAGACGGAAAGTGACATTGAATTTATTATCTTCTAATCACATTTAAATACTAACTTTTTTTTCAACGAGACACTTATTTTAAGGAACCATTTTTTAACAATATAAGCTTTATTCATCAACAATGTTTCTCTAAAATATTGTTGGCAAACTATATCGATTTTTCTCTTTTAAACCCTTAAAAACACCTACTCTCAACACAATTGTGTGAACCGATGTCAACTTTTTCCATCACATATGCATCAATATTTTTTTGTTCATTTTACTTCCTTTGCAAAATAATCCATATGAAATGAATCTATACTAAATTGGTTAACCTAATGATTCTCATTCTTAAAAAATAAACTTTAGGTTTTAGCTTCAATTGGAAAACTTTGATCAAATTTTATGTTGATATATCATACTATATGATATAAACATAATTCGTAAAAAGTTTTTTTTATTTTGTTGATGGATTGAATTTAAGTCTTGAAATTATGAATAAAGTAAATTAAATTTGGATGGTCGTCATTATAATTTGAAAGTCTCGTCCTCTCTTGAGAGGCCTGGGTCACCAATCTCCCTGTCTATACATCAAACGACTAAGAAAGGAAGGAATCAAGAGGTTCCTAATGGGAACCAAATTGTATTTGTGGGATCGGAAGAGGGTGAATTTGAAGCCTTTATGTTAGAGGTTGGGGATGTGTCGATTAGAACAGAACCAATCTCGATGGAAATTGAGGGATCGGTAGATCAAACTAGGAAGAATAGTGTTGGTTCTGTCGATCAGATCTCAAATGCCAATTCTACGCATCTGGGTGTAGCAACCAACATATCGTTTAGAGATATCATGGCAGGGGAAGCCCTAAACCAAGCTAAATGCACGACGATTGAGGAATTGGACATGAAAGTCCTTGATGAGGATGTTTAAATCGTTTCGAATGGACCGCTTCTGGAAATATGTTTCTCGGAAAAGGTTCACATTTTTATTGATCAGAAACTGTCAAACTCGGTAGTAATTCGTCTGTTGGGGAAATCAGTTGGGTACAAAGCCCTTCTGAATAGAATTGAAATCCTATGGAAGCCGAAAGGCGAAATGAGACTTATTGACTTAGACAATAAATACTATCTAGTAAGGTTTGCATTGGCGGAAGATTGTGAGAACATTCTATCGGGAGGACCTTGGGTTATCTATGGTTTCTATTTGACGGTGCAACCATGGAGTAGGAATTTCTCCACACCTACAAATTACCCATCGAGAATAATGGCATGGGTTTGTTTACCTAAATTACCATACAGATATTACACGAAAAGTTTGTTTCGTTGCATTGCAAGTACTGTAGAGAAGGTGATCAAAATTGACTATAACATTGGTAAGGCAAATAGGGGTCGTTTCGCACGATTGGTCGCGATGGTAGACCTTGACCAACCCTTTAAATTGGGACTCATCATAGATGGCCAAAAAAAACCCATTGAATATGAGGGTCTCCCGACAATTTGTTATGGATGTGGTAAGTATGGGTATCCAAAAGAGGTATGTGGGGTAGAGACTCACGATGTTACAGAGAAGATTGTTGAAGATGGTACAGAAGTCGGTAAAGATGATTTGTATGGGACGTGGATGCAAGTGGTAAACAAGAGGAAGAGGATGATAGCGAAGAAAGATCTTGTTTCTACCAGTACAAGTACGGGCTCCAATGGTCGTAACATGGGTTTGCGATACAATGCGCTTGGAAACTTGTCCAAAAAAATTGAGAAGGAACAAGGTGACAACATGGTGAATATGGTTACTGGTACTATACGGGAGAGTGAATCTGGCTCATTTCTGGCACGTAGGAAAGGAACTGACAATGATGTGGCTAAATCTAGTAAGCAGTGCTCAAAACAAGGAGAAGGCAGTGTGTCTAATAGAGATGGACATAAACAGGGACTCTAAGTGGTTTTCAATCCGAAGGATATGAGTGGGGTGGCATCGAGAGACAAGTTCGTATCTACAGATACAACCTTAAATAAGGAGAATCATGTGGTTGTTCGAGTGGTCAAACATGTGGAGAGGCCAGCATTCCATGAGAATAATGGTAGAGTTTTGCCAGCTTCCATTACCGGTCTACCTTTCAAAGGAGTTTCTAAGAACCATACAGCTTTAAAAGAGGAGCATAAAAACCGGAGCCAACCAGCTCTTGCCAGTCTAGTCAAAGCATTGACTTCAGAGCTGGATCAAGCGCAAGAAGATGGAGCTCAACAATACAATGACCATAGCGTTCCTCTTGAGGTGAACGTGGGTGTTTTTTTAGTGGTGAGCGAACATTATTTTTGAATAGGCAAAACATGTCGATATGTAGGTTTGAGGTTTCAAGTCTTTTACTTTTCTTTATATTTATATTATATTTATGGTTAAAATAATTTTATGGAACACACATGGTGCCTTGGACTCTGAATTTAATCGTTATTTTAAGCTTTTGTGCGTATTCAAAAGCTAGACATTTTTGTTATTATGAAGCCGCGCATCAGTGAGACGAAAGCTGACACTTTCATTCGTTAGATCGGTAACCACAGATTGAAAGGTCTTTCTCCACTGTCTAAAAGAGCCATTGATTCACACTGCCCGCTATAGCGAAGAGAGAGAGGGTTTTGGTTTGCTCTTCCTAAATAGAGATTCAACCGGAGATGGGCAATTTGATTAGCTATCTTGCGCGAAGGGTGAAGCGTATGATAAGCGAGCGATCAAGGCTAACTCAAATAGAGAGCTCAGAGTCCTCTTGTTTTTGAGAGGTGAACCTTTCTTTAGGGCCCCTCCTTTGTCGGGTAGGGCGGCACAACGGATAAAGAATGGGTTAGAAACATGATGGTTGAAAGCTCCTAATTGGGTTGCTATCTGCTGCGTAAATGGATAGAAAGGCATCCTAAGTAGGGTAGGCGATAAAGTTGCATCTTGCTCAGGATGAGAGGGCCCGAGAAGCGTAGTTGAATGTGAGATCTATCCCCGGTTGGCCTGATCAAAGTAATCGGGGATGTAGTAGCCCAAACACCTACTGGGAGTAGCCTCGTTTTCGCTTAGTGATGGAATCCTTGAATCCAGTACATTTTGGGTCTCCACAATAGGTTTGATTTATATGCTCTCTTCTGGTTGGATGGGTTTCCAAGGTCTTCGTTCAAAGGTATTAGATAAGATGGTTCGAGTCCAGGTTCATAGATTGCAGGAGATGGCTCACTGTCCTTATTATTATACCTAAAAAGGTCGGATTGAGGGACATAAATCACTTCATCGATAGCAGTAGTTGGGGTCATTCCATTCGAACGATCAAGAGCAGAGGATTCTAGAGAACATGAGCAAGAGAGAGAGGGGGTGAAGTTTCCATCCCTTAGGGGTTCCTATTACACTGTACCTGAAAGACCATTCACTCGCTCTAACAGACAGTTAGAATACATCGATAGCTTCAAAGACTAGAAGGCAGGCAATGGAGTATGCGCTTACTTATAGGATGGAAAGGAGTAGAGTAGGCAGTTGTTAAAAAGTAGTAAAGAAAGAAAGAAGAGGCTCAGCCATTAATAGTTGCGTTAGAATTGCCTCTCCATCCGCCACATTGAGCTTCAATTCTCCCACACCTGTCTCCAATGCTACACGTTCCGCTGACTTGGACCTTTTAAGATTGCATTGGGTCAGTAACCTTTGAGGATGCCATGGCGCCAAACACAACCTCACTCTGATACCTGTTGTCACGGACTTATAGCTTACCTAGCCCCCGCGGCACTTGTGCAACGGACCTCTCTTGAGTAAAACCCTCAAGCCTATCTAAGACAGAAGAGAAGGAAGTTAGACGACATTAGCAACCTTAGTATTGGTTTTCAGCTATTGGTTAATTAGTTTCTATTAGGGCTTAGTTTCTAAGCGGCTGTCAGTGCAGGTGAACCGAACTCGTATGGCTACTATGTATTGTTTCCCTCAGTAGTATACATGCGAGATAGAGTACTTTCAAGAGTTCGCGAAGTCTATTAGTTGCTTGCTTTCATTTTGAGTCTTTCCCGCATGCGTGACAACCATTCTCTCTTTTCCATATTTGTAGCTCCCCCAAGTTCTCGCGGTGAATGATCGTCCTTTAACTACCTTTCTTTCTTTTTAAGGGAGGGGTTGACTTGTCTCTTTTTCTGCTCCTTGGGATCTCTGCATATGAAGCATACAGAATATAAGGAAGTTTACTTGACTAAACACGCGATGTGGGGGCCCTATGCTAATAGATTCTCGATCCGTTTAAACCAAGAGCTAGCAATCCATATTCTCCTCTCCACACGGGGCTCTACTAAGTGGTAATATGATGTATAGAGTCTCACTAGAATATCAGGGGGTATACGAACCCATATTTAGAGCGCAAGAGGGTCTGAAGGAGTACATTGATTTTGGCTCGAACCAAAGGTTAAGAAAAAGGGGTTGCCATCGATCTACCAAATGGTCTTGGTTTATAATTAATATTACGCGTACCTATTCTTCTTACTACCCATCTCCGGATCCTTGTCAACTTGATTGCATCAGGCCCTTTTTTCCAGTTTCCTCTTGATAGTATGATGAGGTCAATCACGCCTTAACCTCAGTTGGAGATGAACATTCCACTCTGCGCGAAGTGCTTCCACTCTTTTGCCTTACCATATCGTATGTATGCCGCACTCCATGAGATTCATGGATTCCAAACCTTTAACATTGGGATCTTGTAGCAAAAACCAATCTAGTAAACATTGAAAGAGCTCATTTCTGTTGTAGATGATGGAGAAGACTGAGAAGGTTAACCTCTTTTTTGTATAGTAGAAATCACTAAAATAGATTAATGGGATCTGTCGTTTCTAAAAAAGAATAAAGCCTTTTGGATGCTACAACATCTCCGTCTAGGAATCCACCTTTCCAATAGAAGCTAGAGCTCTTGGAATGCTCGCGGGGGCGAAAGCGAAACGAAAGGGAGTGTTAACTCAAAGCCGTAGCGCTAGGTTAACAAGAAGAAAGTGCTCTCACACGGCACGGTAAAACGATTCATTCAAATATGTGAGCTAAATGTCAGATTTTGTTCGTGTACAGTTAGAGTGAGAGGATGTGAAGGAAGCTTAGGGGGAGGTTGCATCGGATCAGGAAAGGTAGTTAATTAAGCTATGTGCGAGGTTACAAGGTATCTAGACCTACGTACGAGGAAAGAGCATCTGGCGAAAGGAAGTTTTTAAGCTTGACTCGCTTTCAAAAGCGCGAGATTCAATGAAGACAGAGAATTTGGATAGATCGGCTGGGTTTGAGTTCTCTTACAGGGTGGAAGCTGCATGTTTCTCATGGAGAATTTGGGTTATGTGGAGGAATACTGTCAATATTGATGTGATCGCTATATCAAACCAATTTATTCATGTTTATGTTACTGTTGCGGCCGAGAAACAAATTTTTTCTTTACTTTCTTATATGCAAGTCCTGAGATATCGAAGAGAAATAGCTTATGGAATCAATTGTGTGCTTTAAACCTGGGGGATGGGTAGCCTTGGGCATTAGGTGGAGATCTAAATGTTATTAGCAGTCTATTAGAAAGAGATGGAGGGTCTCAAATACATAGTGGTGTATGTCAGCGTTTCAACGAGTTCATGTTTAATGTGGGGCTTCTTGACATGGGGTATAATGGTCCGTCTTTCACGTGGAAAAGAGATAACTTATCCCAGAGATTAGATCATTGTATTAGCAACAGAAAATGGTACGAGTTTTGACTGAACTCTGAAGTTCTTCACTTGTAGAGTTTAAGGTCGGATCACTGGCCAATTCTGCTAGATACAGGGACTCGAGGGGTGAACGAGAACTCGCGCCCATATCGCTATTTAGCAATCTGGAATGACCACTCTAATTTTGAGTCGTTTCTTGCTAGATTGTGGAGCAAAATATAAATCGTTGCAAGAGAACATTGCTAAATTTCAAACCAATAGCCGAGACTGGAACACTAATGTTTTCAGGCATATTGGCAAGCAAATGTGTCTGCTGCTTGCTCACCTTCGGGGGATCAAACAGTCTTTGGAGATGTTTGATTCCTTGTTTCTTGCTAATTTGGAGATTGATTTGAAAAATGAGATGAATAAGGTGCTCGAGCAGGAAGAAAGCTTTTGGCATCAACGATCTCGTGTGGAATGGATCTCTAAAGGTGATAGAAACACGTCATTTTTCCATACAAGCACAATAGTAAGAAGAAGGCACAACACGATGAGAATGTTGGAATTGAATAATGGCGAGTGGTGCAATGATCCCCAAATTCTTAAGGATCACGCATGCCACTTTTTTGAAGAACTTTTCTGAAGTGATAATCGACATCCCATTGGTGTTCACTTATTGGGGATTTTCATTTATTTAGTGCATCTGAGATGCACTCTTTGACTGCAGATATCACAATGAAGAAGGTGAAACGAGTGGTTTTCAACATGGCTCCAATGAAGGCCCTGAGAATGACGGGCTCCCTGTTCTATTTTAAGAAGAATTGGATGATTGTGGGTCAATTTGTGTATCATATTGTACGAGAATTTTATGAGGATGGTAAATTGGAGGATTGGATCAATAAAACTCTATTTGTCTTTATTCCAAAAATTGACTATCCTACTAAGATTATTCATTTTCGTCTCATAAGTCTATGTAATGCCATATACAAGATCATCATGAAGGTCATTGTAGAGTAGCTAAAACCTTTTCTTCCGAGTTGGATTTCTCAAACTCATGCCAGCTTTGTCTCAGGTAGACAGATTACTGACAATATTATTCTGGCTTAGGAGGTTATACACACCATGAGTAACAAAATCGGTAAAAAGGGATGGATTACAATCAAGGTGGATCTTGAGAAAGCATATGATAGGCTCGAATGGGACTACATTGTGGAAACTCTACGCCTAACATGTATGCCTAGTAAACTTATTGGTTTAATAATGACTTGTGTTCGCTCTGTTTTAACGCAAGTACTTTAGAATAGCGATTTGACGATGGAGTTTAAGCCTTCACGTAGGATAAGTCAAGGCGATCCTCTATCCCTCTACTTGTTCATATTATGCATGGAGAGATTATCTCAAACTATATTGAAGAGTGTGGATGAGGGCTCTTGGAAGCAAATTCACCTATCACGTAAAGGTTCGAGGTTATCACACCTTTTCTTCACTGATGATCTCGTTTTATTTGTGGACATCGTGTTAGCCCATCTAAGTCTCATATCTTCTTTTCTAAAAATGTAGAGGCTAACATGTGGTATGTAATCTCTTAGACCTTGGGGTTTGAGGAAGTGTCTGGACTTGGTAGATATCTTAGGGTTCCGCTTCTTCACATGAGGGTGACTTTGGCTACTTATTCTTATATATTGGAGAATATGAGGCAGCAGTTAACATGTTGGATGGTGTGGTCTTTATCTCTTGTTGGGAGAATTACTCTCGCCAAAACAGTTCTACAGTCCATACTTGTGTACGCAATGCAATCTTCCTGGTTACCTAAGGGCCTCTGTGAGGAGATGGAACGCTTAATTCGCCAATTTGTGTGGGGTAATTCTACAAATAAGCATGGAATTTCCTTAGTAAAATGGAGCACTATGTAAGATTCGCTAGATGATGGGGGCCTCGATCTGAAAAATATTCATCAACAAAATAAGGCCTTTATCATGAAGATCGGGTTTCAGTTAATATCAGACGAAGACAAGTTATGAGTACGAGTGCTTAAGGCTAAATATAATTGGCGAACTTCTTTATTGATTCAGTTACAAAGTAAACAATTACTCTAGACTTTGGCGAGGTTTGATTAGTGCTTGGGATGATCTACGTAATTGCATATGTTGGAATGTCTACAATGGTATTCAAACTAATTTTTAGTACAATAATTGGCTTGGGATGAAAGATCCTCTTGCCTTGGAATGTGCTCTTTCGGATGGACCTATGCCAGCCAACATGGCCTCCTTTGTGACTCTTTCGGGAGAGTGGGACTGGGCACGACTAGCTTGTGTTTTGTCGAGCCATATTTTACATCGAATTGCTACAACTAAACTTCCTAGTCCTTCCATGGGAGATGGCACTTTAGGTTGGAGATGAGAGTGTAACGCCCCGGGTTTAGGGGTCGGATGTTACTCGGGTAAATCGGGTTCGAGTCGTAGGTTCGTTTTAAAATTTAATTAAGCTTTGGTTTGAATCAAAAGGGTTTGATTTCATTAAGGGCAAACTTGTAATATTCAATTAAAAGGAAATAAGATGAGGAAAATGGGATTTTTGAAAACACTACCCATCTTCTTCTTTCTCTTCATTTTCACGTTAAACCCCCATTGTCCCCTAAAACACTATTCCATCAAATCCCACCATCATTTCAAGTGTTCTCTTCAAGGTAAGCACGTTTTTGAATTCTTCTCACTATTTCCAACATTTCCATGGCTTTAGTTTTCATAGAAATCCTCTTTCAAGATTTTTGGGTTTTTCAAGTTTTTGAAGAAAAGCATGAAACTTTAGTGGATTTTCGTTTTGTTTTGATGTGTAGAGTTGAATTATGAGAACCCTAAGGTACAACATATCTCAATTTGGTTGATTTTTGTTAAGAATCCCAAAATTGGGTTTTGGGGGTATTTTAAAAGTGTCTAAACTTATATTTTTGAAGTGGTTTTGTGAAGGGTTGAGGGGCTGATGATATAGTGATATTGGAGTGGTGTTTTGAAGGTTTTTAAAGGTATTTTGGGCATTGGAATTGGTAGTTCTCAGCTGGGTTTAATGGGAGTAAGAAAATGGGAATTAGTGGTTGATAGTTTGGCTTGAAGTTGTTGAGAAATGGGTATTGGTCGAAATCTGAGTTGTAACAGTAAATTGTGAATGTTTTGTGTAGTAATACATTGTTTTTTATTGGTTAGAATCAAGGGGAAACGTTGGAGAAGGTTCGGGCACGAATCCGGAGAATTTGGAGAATTGAAATCTAGAGACACCATCTTTACGGTGAGAAGTGCACCGTATACACCGACCACAAGAGTTTGAAGTATTTGATGTCTCAAATGGAGTTGAACCTCAGACAACGTAGGTGATTAGAACTTCTTAAGGATTATGACCTTACGATAGAATACCATCCGGGTAAGGCAAACGTAGTGGTTGATGCTTTGAGTAGAAAAGTGGCCATTGAGTTACGAGCTATGTTTGCGAGATTGAGCGTGTCCAATTATGGTGGGTTGATAGCCGAGCTTCAGGTTAAGCCTTTATTAGTTCAGTTGATTCGAGAGAAGTAGTTGTGCCATGAGTCTTTGGCACCTCATGTGCAAGATATAGCCGAAGATAAGCCTATCGATTATTGTTTCGGAGAGAATGTGATCCTATGTTTCAAGGATAGGATAGTGGTTCCGGAAGATGTTGAGTTGAGACGTACGATCTTGAATGAAGCTCATAACAGTCCTTTTGCTATGCACCCGGGAAGTACGAAGATGTATCGAGGGTTAAAAGAAGAGTACTATTGGGTTGGGTTGAAGAAGGATGTGGCCGAGTTTGTAAGTAAGTGTATGGTTTGTCAATGAGTCAAGGCCGAGCATCAATTTTCTTAAGGGTTGTTACAGCCATTGAAGATTCTGGAATGGAAGTGGGAACGTATCACCATGGACTTTGTATCAGGGTTACCATTGACTCCTTCGAGGAAGAACTCAGTGTGAGTGATAATTGATAGATTCACTAAGTGTGCTCACTTCATACCTGTCCATACCACCTATACTTTAGATAAGTTGGCCGAGCTATACATTTGTGAGATAGTGAGACTATATGGGGGTGCCAAAATCAATTGTGTCAGACCGAAATCTGAGGTTTACAGCTAGATTTTAGGAGTGTTTGCATCGAGCCTTAGGTACTTTTTTGAACTTCAGTACTTCGTATCATCCGCAGTCAGATGGTCAGTCAGATAGGGTAATTCAGATGTTGGAAGATATGTTGAGGTGTTGTATCATCGAATTTCAGGGGTCTTGGGAGAAACATCTGCCGCTAGTCGAGTTTGCTTATAGTAACAGTTTTCAGTCGAGCATTCAAATGGCTCCGTATGAGGCCTTGTATGGTAGGAAATGTAGAACTCCGATTTGTTGGGCGGATGCCGGACAGAAGCTTGTACTGATGCCCGATTTGCTTAAGGGCACCACCAAGAAGGTAAAGTTGATATGTGATCGTTTGAAGGCAGCTTCAGATCGACAGAAGTCCTATGCCGACTTAAAGAGGAAAGAGGTTGAGTATTCCGTGGGAGATAAAGTGTTTTTGAAAGTCTCACCTTGGAAGAAGGTGATGAGGTTTGGTAGGAAGGGTAAGTTAAGCCCAAGATTCATTGGACCCTATGAGGTAGTTGAGAGGATTGGTCCCATTGCGTACAGATTGAGACTCCCGGTTGAGCTAGAGAAGATTCATGATGTATTCCACGTGTCGATTCTTCGTAAGTATAGGTCAGATTTGTCCCACGTAATGTCCGTAGAAGAGATTGAATTGAACCCGGATTTGACATATAATGAGGAACCAGTGGAGATCTTAGCCTCAGACAGCAAGGTGTTGAGTGGTAGATCAATCGAGTTAGTCAAAGTGAGGTGGCAACGTCGAGGTGTAGACGAGGCCACTTGGGAGAGAAAGGAGGATATGGAAAGGCAGTTTCCTTATCTCTTTCAGTCAGGTAATTTCGAGGACAGAATTCCTTAAGTGGGGGAGAGTTGTAACGCCCCGGGTTTAGGGGTCAGATGTTACTCAGGTAAATCGGGTTCGATTCGTGGGTTCGTTTTAAAATTTAATTAATCTTTGGTTTAGATTAAAAGGGTTTGATTTCATTAAGGGCAAACTTGTAATTTTCAATTAAAATGAAATAAGATGAGGAAAAAGGGGATTTTTGAAAGCACTACCCATCTTCTTCTTCCTCTTCATTTTCACGTTAAACCCCCTTGTACCCTAAAACAATATTCCATCAAATTCCACCCTCATTTCAAGTGTTCTCTTCAGGGTAAGCACGTTTTTAAATTCTCCTCACTATTTCCAGCATTTCCATGGCTTTAGTTTTCATAGAAATCCTTTTTCAAGATTTTTGGGTTTTTCAAGTTTTTGAAGAAAAGCATGAAACTTTACTGGATTTCGTTTTGTTTTGATGTGTAGAGTTGAATTATGAGTTAACCTAGCCCTAAGGTACAACATATCTCAATTTGGTTGATTTTTGTTAAGAATCCCGAAATTAGGTTTTGGGGGTATTTGAAAAGTGTCTAAACTTGTATTTTTGAAGTGGTTTTGTGAAGGGTTGAGGGGCTGATGATATAGTGATATTGGAGAGGTGTTTTGAAGGTTTTTAAAGGTATTTTGGGTATTGGAATTGGTGGTTCTCAGCTGGGTTTAATGGGAGTACGAAAATGGGAATCGGTGGTTGATAGTTTGGCTTGAAGTTGTTGAGAAATGGGTATTGGTCGAAATCTGAGTTGTGACAGTGAATTGTGAATGTTTTGTGTAGTAATACATTGTTTTTGATTGGTTGGAATCAAGGGGAAACGTTGGAGAAGGTTCGGGCACGAATCCGGGGAATTTGAAGAATTGAGATCGGTGTTAGGCTTCTGTTTGGGTTGCAAAGGTGAGTGGAAATGTTTAACCTCGTTTTGTTTTCGAAATGGGATTCTTGGGGTTTGGGTGGAGCCTTGAGGGTCCTCCTAAGCCCAAGTGTAAGTTTACTAACCTTACCTTGGTGGTTAAGTGATGACGTGCGGATAGTTGTTGTGATTTCATATGCATGATGAATTGTTTTACATCCGTTGTTGTTGTGTAGTCATTGTTGGTGTCGAGCCTCACGTGATGGTTGTCATAACTACGATGATGTGTAGTCCCACCGGTAGTGACTAGTAGAAGAGTACTTTGATGTGTAGTCCCATTGGGAAACTACTAGTCGAAACGGCGATGTGTAGTCCCACCGTGTTTTGGTTGTGCTTGTGCAAACCATGTACTTATATTGTTGTGCCTCTCATTGTGCATTTAAATGTTTTACTTAACCTTTAAGAAATGTGTTTTGAAACTACATTGTTGATGAGTTTTAGAGCTTCGCTCACTAAGCTGTCAAGCTTACGCTCTTCTTTTCCCAACATGCAGATCGTTAGAGTTCGGGAGGCAAGTGGGCAAAGAAGGAGCCTTTTGGAGTTCTCAAGTAGTTCATGTATGATTTATGTCTTTGTAATAATGCCTAGACGATGGGGGTACTAGACTTGTTTGGAGTTGGTGTCAAACTCCTTAGTTTGGTTTTGTTGATGAATGAGCATGTTGAGTTGTTGATGTTTAGGCTTTTATGTCGTGTATTGAAGACCATGTCTACTTCGTTGCTTAAATACCTTGTGTTTGAGAGTTTATGACCTTGATCTATGAATACTATGTGATTGCTTTAAAGTATGTGAAACCTTGCCATGATATGCCTATTTGAATGTTTAATTACCTTGTATGAAATGGTGAAACCATGTATGTCTTGTGCTAGTAATCTACATAAATGTCTATCTTGAGATGTTTGTCATGTTAGTTCATTTAAAGTAGTCTCGCATGATTGACCTTGCTTGTTAAATGTTGTGTGAGTGTATAATTGTGGTTAGGGAGTCATTAAAAGCATCTAGAGTTGAGTCTTGGTTTGTTTTGCTACAAATTTGAGTCTTGCAGTGCAGGGCGTATCGGTACGCCCAAGGGCCGTATCGGTACGCCCAAGGGCCGTATCGGTACGCCCAAGGGCCGTATCGATACGCTCAAGGGCCGTATCGATACGGTCCTACACTTTGGGACTCAGATTTGGCTTAGCGTACCGATACACGAAGGTGTATCGATACGCCAAAACCTTTCTAGAAATCTGAGATTTTGACGAGATTTTGGCGTATTGGTACGGGCTCTAGGCGTTTCGGTACGGTCGTTTATCGTTGACCACGAGATGTTGACCAAGGAGGGCGTATCGATATGGTCAACTAGTGTACCGATACGGTCCCCCTAGGTTGACTTGGGACAGTTGACCTGGTCAAGGCATATCGATACCCTCTTCTGGTGTATCGATATGGCCTGTTGAACAAAGTAAAATGGGACGTCTTAAATTGCTTGGTTAATTGCTTCGCATCGCTTGTTGTTTTTCCGCTGTCGTATCACACATAGGAGGTATGAATGTCTTTAGACAAGATAATAATTAAAAGAAATTTTAGGGTTGCTAACCGAGGTGGGTCCCTAACGGGTCTCATTTTTGTTTTCCCCGTGTAGCCTACTCGGACTGGTCAGTCGTCCAGACTGGGACGAGGGGGTTACAGAGAGGAGAATAGAATGTTCTCTACACGCTCGGCTTACATGACCTTGAACCCCAAGAATAGTTGAGGATGTGAAGGCTCACTGAAAAGTCATATGGTCTTCACCATTACCCCAACGTGTCTTTATGTTCTTATGGCTAGCTATGAGGGAGGGTTTACTAAAAAATGAGGAAAAGAAATGATGACATATGATTGACATAACTTTGTGTCAATTTTGTCGTTGGGAAAAGGAAGATGTGAACCATATTCTTCGTCGATGCCCCAAGGCAAAATCGATATGGATTAGTTTAATACCACCCGAGAAGCTTGCTAATTTTATGAACTTACCATTGCAGGATTGGGTTCTCAAAAATCTTAAATCGCTGAGCATCTTTGGTTAAAGAGAGAAGTGTTGGGCGAGCAGATTTGCAACTATTTGGTGGCAACTTTGAAAAGGGAGATGCGGCTTATTATTGGATGAGTCCTATGTGGAGAGGTTGGACTTTGTTACTCACTGCTTCCAATTTGCATAGGAGTTTGTGGCGAACCATGTACGGAACCAGCTTTCAACAAATACTGCTCAGGTGAAAAATGAGCTATGAAAATACCCAACATGTGGCTGGGTTAAAGGGAATACAGATGACGCGGTTCATCCTGATAACAGATTGGTTGCGGTGGGTGGTGTACTGCGAGACTCGCGTGGCAACTAAATTTTTGGATTCTCTCGCATCATAGGGATTTGCTCAGTGCTAATTGCAGAATTTTGGGCTGTTCACGATGCTTTGAACCATGCATAGCTCATTGGTCATCGTCGTGTAGAGCTAGAGACAGATAAACATGAAGTCGTCAAAATTATATCTGAAAACTCAAGGGCCCTATCAAACCATGCTCTTGTCACCACTACTAATTCGTTATTGACTCTTGATTGGAATGTTGTGATCTGTCACATACGTCGCACAACTAATGGGATTGAGATAGCTTAACTCAGTTATACCGTAAATCCTCAATTGAAGGCTTACAATATGATGAATCCAAGCCCGTACCTGAGCCTGAGCAATAAGGGCATTGGCCTAGGGCCCATGCCCTGCCCAGGGCCCCACTTTCAAATAAGTTAACAGTATATTATTAGAAACGAATGAAAAAAAGCAGCTAAAAATATACTAATGGATAACTTTATGAGTTTTGAAGGCCCACTATATTTTCCTCAAACTATTTATATAATATATATATATATAAACAACGGCTGAGAAATTGTGGGTGTATGAAGCTTTGACTTCTTTAATTGGAAACAGTTGGCCTACCATAATAATTTTTTTAACCGTTTGGAGCACTTAAACCATAAAAACTGTTAATTTTTACTCCATTAGTCTAGGAAGTAGGAATTGGTAAATTCTAAGTTATAATTAAGATTTCAATAATAGTTTAATATTTTTTATTTTTAATAAGAATAAAAATTTTAAATACATATATAAATAATCCATACAATATTTTTACTTTTCACACCTCTATTTCTCTTCTATTTTTCTTTTTTCTTATATTATTTTCTCACAATTTGTTTTTGATTTTTAATTTTGATTTGAATCTTGAAGAGGGTAAGAACTCATATATTTAAGGAGATTGCGGTTTACGGGATTTACTATAATCAAATTTGAAGCATAAATTCAACAACAAAAACTCAAGTGCTATCATTCTATATTTTTTGCTTCATAATTTTTATAGTATAATGTTGTCGCGAAAATATGCTTTCGGTAGTGAAAAAAGAAAAAAAAAACGAACACAAAAATTGATAGAATCACAAAAAAGTGCTTTAGATAAAAAAAATTCCAAAATAAGTAAAATAGCCTTTAGATGATGATGAATTGGGTGTAGATGAAGAAAACATTGAACATTCTAATAAAAATTGAATGATGATGGTACTAGTTTAAATGATGAGCATGATAATGTACTTGATAGGTCAAATGTTGATGTTGACATTGATAAACATATAATTTCTCCTTTCGATATATATGATCTTAGAAATTGGGTTGCGCTTGATAATAAAAATAAAGGTATTTTAAATAGAAAAAGGACCCATTAGAGAATTGAATCTCACATTTCCTAAGGATAATCTTTCTAAACATTTTTCGTATTCTTATTTTTCTAAAAAATTGATCAATGGAGAAATTGTTGATAGAAAATGGCTAGTTTACTCTAGACATGTAAATAAACTACATTATTTTTCTTGTAAATTGTTCACTTCTCAAAATAACAAAAGCATTTTAACAAATGATGGAATGGCTGATTGGAAGCATTTGAGTGATAGACTCAAACAACATGAGAATAGTGTTGAGCATATGACTAATATGAATACTTGGAATGAAACAAAAACAAGATTAAAAAGAATAATGATATTGATAAAGATTTGCAAGAAGAAATTTTAAAAGAAAAAGAACGTTGGAGACAATTTTTTTAATTAGAATAATATTAATTATAAAATGTCTTGCCAAAAATAATTTAGCTTTTCGTGGATCTAATGAAAAAATTTATGAGAATAGTAATGGTAATTTTTTAAGTTTAATTGAAATGATAGCAGAATTTGATTTAATAATGCAAGATCATGTTAGACGTATCCAAAGCTAAGAAATTGACTATCACTACTTTGGTCCTAAAATTCAAAATAAATTGATCTTTTTTAGAACATGGTGTTAGAACTTCTATGATAAAAATTATTAAAGAGTCAAAATATTTTACTGTTATCCTTGATTGTATCCCAGATGTGAACCATCAAAAACAAATCAGTTTGATAGTAAGATGTGTTAAGGTGCCAAGTAATGAAATAAAAATAGATGAGTTTTTTTAGAGTTCTTAAATGTAAATGATACATCTGGTTTATGACTTTTTAATGAATTATTAGGTGCATATAAGTTACTTGATTTAGATGTTAATGATATTAGATGTCAAGGTTATGATAATTGTTCTAATATGAAATAAATTTAAGAGCTTTATATATGCCACATGCTTGTCATAGTCTTAATCTCATTCTATCAAATATGTCACATTCTTGTGTGCAAGCTTTTTTTTTGGAATTGTGCAACGCATATACACATTGTTTGTAAGTTTTATCAAAAAATGAAAAATTTTAGTTGATAATGTTAAAGATTTTACATTGAAATCTTTGTATAATACACAATGGGAGAGTCGAATAAAAAGTGTTAAAGCTATTAAATTTTAGGTATCTCAAATAAAATTAGCTTTGCTGGCATTGCACAATTCTAGTAGTGAAGATGTCAAAACAAAAAGTAAAGCAGAAAGTTTAACTAATTCTCTTGCAAGTTTTGAGTTCTTACTAAGCTTGGTAATTTGGTATGATATTTTATTTATTATTAATAAGGCGAGTAAGAAATTGCAATCTAAATCTCTTTGTATTGAAACTACAATTAATAAAGTGGTAAGTGTAATGATATTCTTTGAGAAATATAGAAATGAAGGGTTTGAGACTTACATGAATATTACCAAAGCACTTGCATTGGTTATGAATGTAGAACCGACACTTCCAATAAAGCGTCATGTGTTTAGAAATGACAAGTCGTCGTTTAACCGGTCAAAAATAAATATTTAAATTTAACCTCTTTCAACAATAAATAAAATAAAGAAATTGAGTAATATAGGGAAAGAGGGTCGATCCACAGGGAGATTATTCAGAATTCTTGACTTGAATTTGTTGGATTTGAATTCCAAGGAATATCTGTAAAAACAAAGAAATAAAAAAGGGGGTGATATGATTTTGAGTGAAGTAATAAAATTAAAATGCAAAAATTAAAAATAAGGAAAACCAAGTATGTGAAATAGCCTCGAGCTAGCCTTGTCAATTCCTTCGATCATTGAAATAGATTTTTACTTCGGGGATCATGTCGGTTACAGTCTGCGAGGCCCAACCCGTCGCAACTTGCTTCTCTCTCGAGTAACCAATCCTCCCAAGACTATCTTCGAAGGTTGATTCTTAAACAAATTAACCACGTCTATCGCCGTTAAATTATTTAGTTTTGAAAGCAGAAAAAGCCCGACTCAGAAATTGTCTTAAAAAGAATCGCTTCTGATTTTATCTTTCCTTAGCGGACCGCCGCTAAGAGTGTTCACAGGAAGTCGAAATTGCCACAGGCCGATCCTTCCTCCCAACTATGTCTTTAAACGATTTCAGACCAACGAGCTCTTTTTGATTTGAAAAACGGTTAAAAACTTTAGTAATGTCGATTGCCAAACTATCTAAACAGAAAGATAAAAATGTATTCCCGAAGGAATTTAGGCAATGTTCAATTCTCACGATTAGAATTGATTTGGCTAACTCTTGGCTCAAGAAATTTAGCTAAGCATGATATTGATTATCATGCTTAACTTGGTTTTGGAAAAATAATTAAATAACATAAAATAAATAAAACAAGAAAATAAAGAAAAAGAACTTTTTTTAAAAAAAAATGTTTCAAGCTAGAAGATGAAAACTAAAAATGATTGATTGGTCCTCTAAGCCTTTACCAAGGGTGGTATTTATAGGCTTAAATTTACAAAGATAAAGTGGTGAAATAATTTAAAATAATAAACAAAAGATAAAACAATTCAAATGTTTTAAAATTTAAATGCAGGAATCTAATCGGATAAGCTGATAACATCTTCCAGAACGTTCCAGAAGCTTCTAGAAGTCGCCACGTCATTGCCACGTCACTGCCGCGTCGTGCCCGGTGTCGTGCCCATGATGCCAGTCATGACAGAATTATAATAAAAACTGCAGAAATGCCTCATTTTCACTGCTATTTCCAGAATTGGGTCCCTGCACAAAATATAACGAAAACAACATGGATTAAGCAGCAAGAAGTCCCAATAGCTAGAAAAATAACAAATGAAATGTGTCATATTTGAGAACTCATCAGCGTCATGTGTTTAGAAAAAGGCAGTTTGACAAAAATAATGATGGTGAAGAAGTACAATCACCCGAAGAAACTTTTAGAGTCAATTATTTTTTTGTAATTGTTGATTTAGCTATAACATTTTTGAAAAATAAATTTGAACAATTAGAGTTATTTAATATTATTTTTAAATTTTTATTTAATTTCAAAAGGTTAAAATCTTTAGATAATATTGAATTACGAAAATCTTGCATAAACTTTAAAACTACTTTTTCTCACAATGATTTGTCTAATGTTGATGCAGATGATCTTTTTCGAAATTGAAAGTGTTGCAAATGACTTTGCCAGATGAATTAATGTCGGCACTTGAAATTCTCAAGTTTGTCAAAATGGTAGATTGTTATCCAAATGTTTCAAGCTTATCGAATCCTCCTAATTATGCCGGTGACCGTTGCATCTGCTGAAAGAAATTTTTCAAAATTAAAATTGTTGAAATCCTACTTGAGGTCGTCAATGTCGCAAGAAAGGTTGAGTGATCTAGCCATTTTATGTATTGAGAAAAATATATTAAATAATATTGATGTAGACACTATTATTAGAGATTTTGCATTTAGAAATGCTGTAACCCCCTCGTCCCGGTCTGGCCGGATGACCGGTCCGAGTAAGCTACACGGGGAAAACCGAGTGAAAACTCCCAAGGGAATTCCCCTTCGGTTAGCAACCCTATTTTTTTCATTTTAAATCTTGTCTAGATGAGTATTTAGTCCTACGTGATCATACAGCGGAACAACATTCACGAGGCAAGCCAACGAACTCAGCCCAACATCTTACAGCCCAATTTTTTAAGCTTTAACTACAGGCGGTATCGATACCCTTAAGGGGTGTATCGATACCCCCTTGACTAGGTCAACTGGTCAAAGTCAACCCATAGAGACCGTATCGATACACCCAAGGAGTGTATCGATACCCTCCCCAACGGTTGACTTCCCACGGTTAACGCTAAGATGACGGTATCGATACACCTGAGGCCGGTATCGATACCAAAATGGACAGTAGCTCTAGTGACCAAAATGGTATCGATACGCCTCTCAAGTATATCGATACACTAAGCCTGAAACAAGAAGGTGGTATCGATACCGTACCAACTGTATCGATACCCCTGCTACGAACTTGCAGGTTTGAGCTGATTTAAGGCACAAGGAGGCCCTTAAATCCCTCTAAAACCCCAACCAACACACTAACATTAATCCTAAGACAAATCAAACATAAAAGCATGCTTTAACTTGAAATCAAAGGCACAATCCAACACAAGATGATACACAAACCATACAGGCAACATAAGCTTTCAAGCATGGCATTCCAACAAAAGGCATTTCAACATTTAAGGTCATACAAGGAACTCAAAGCCTTTAAGGCACAAGACAAGCATATAAGAGGTTTACATCCACATCAAGGCAACCTAAACATTAAGAGACATGCTAACACACGCAACATTCATCATAGCACATCATGCTTACAAACCATAGTCAATTCAACATCAACACATGTAAATGAGTCATACAAGCTCATACACAACCCTTGCCACATTGCTAACTAATACAAAATCACCACCGTACTTGAGTCACAAACTTGGAAGCCCTTCTTGCCTTGCCTCGAGCTAACACCACGCTAATGATCTGTATTGTTGAACATTGAGAGCGTAAGCTATAAGCTTAGTGAGGGTGCTCTAAAACGAAAAACATCAACAATGTAGGGTTCAAGCATGTAAATCCTAATCTCACATATATCAAGCATTGACATGAAATCAAGTAGACCTAGCTAGTCTTTCAAGTGGCATAGTATGGCATCTTACTTCATACTAAGCATCAAGCATCAATAATCAACAATCATAAATCAACATCGCATATCACAATATATGAACAAGTTAATTGGCCACTTTAAATTACCCCGATTGTGCGGATTTAAACCTCAACAACACTTTACCTCGGTGGGATTTCACTCATCACCGGACCATGCATGTGCGGGATTCCACTCATCGCCACATGCCCTACGGATGGGATTCCACTCATCATCCCGTAGAAATAAATAAAAGCTTCCGGTGGAGTATTACATCACCGTACTCCTCCTTGATAACTTAACGCCATCAAGGACACGTACGTTTTGACTCAATTTGTGTGCACACTAATCCTAATGATCGATCATTTACAACCGGTAATTTATTTAGTGCCAATTGTTATAACCACAACATGTATCATCAACCACATTCCATGCTCACCATACATATGCAATTCATGATATACATGCATCAATTTAACCATAATCCACAATAGCATAGATAGGCTAAATACACAATAGCATGCAATGAAGTTAAAGGCTAGAATTAACAACTTGAAATAAGGAAATGGACTACCAAGCACATTTCACACATACACTCTACACATACTCGAACCAAACTTTAAAACAAGTTGAAACCACTCACCACCCTTCCTTAGCTACCAAGTGAAACTTCTACGAACCCGGATTCGGTCTCAAAGCCTCTTCAACGTTTCCTCTTGCTTCTAGTTAAACAAAACACATACATTACTTCCCAATTCAATGCTAACTCATCTATCAACTTACTTTGCAAACACAACCCAATTTCCACAAATTCTCATTCCACAAAATTCCCAAAATGCCAATTTTCGTGCTCCCCAACAACCTTGCTGAAATTTCCATTCCTAAACCTCCAAATGACTCTCAAATGATCCCAAAACATCCTCATAACATAGGTAGACCAACAGCCCTTCAATTTCAACCTTAAACCTCCCCAAAACCCAAGTTTTAATACCTTAAAATTTGCCCTAAGGACCCACTACGAATTTTCATCCAAATTCAACCAAATTGATATATGTTACACCTTTTAACAAGATTAACTAAAACCCCAACTCAATTTATCAAAACCAAATGAAAAACCCCTTTAAAAACCCAAATTTTAACATAAACCCTAATTTCTTAAACCCCATATTTTTGAAATCTAAGACAATGGTTGGATAGGGGATAAAGAGGAGACTTAGAAAACACAATTACCTTTGTAAAACACCTTGGATTGAAGAAGAAAATGGATGGAATAGTGACTTGATATTTGAGAGGTTTTGAAAGAGGGGATGGGGAAGCTTTACGTGGGTTATGGGGGAAAAGGGGGAAAAAGATGACAATATGGAAAGTTGTCATCCTTTTTCAAATAATTTGGGTAAATTACAATATGAGTCCTCCTCTTTTTACTAAAGTTCAATTAGGTCACTATTTAGGTTGAATTGATTAAATTAAGTTTTATTGACTCGAATTATAAACCCGGTTAACTCCTAGGCCCAAAACACGGGCGTTACAACTCTCTCCCACTTAAGGAATTTCGTCCCCGAAATTACCTGACTGAAAGAGATACAGAAACTGCTTTTCCATATCATCCTTCATCTCCCAAGTGGCCTCGTCCACACCTCTACGTTGCCACCGCATCTTCACTAACTCAATCGATCTACCCCTCAACACCTTACTGTCAGAAGCTAAGATCTCAACGGGCTCTTCTTCATAAGTCAAATCCGGATTCAATTCAATCTCTTCTACGGGCATAACATGTGACGGATCGGACCTATACTTACGAAGCATCGAAACATGGAACACATCGTGAATCTTCTCTAGCTCGGATGGCAAACGCAACTGATAAGCAACGGGACCAACCCTCTACACAATCTCATACGGCCCTATGTACCTCGGACTCAACTTCCCCATTCGGCCAAATCTCATCACTTTCTTCCACGGAGACACTTTCAAGAACACCTTCTCACCCACCGAGAACTCAACTTCCTTCCTCTTCAAATCGGCATAGGACTTCTGCCTATCCGAAGCAGCCTTCTAACGATCACAAATTAATTTTACCTTGTCTGTTGTCCCTTTGAGCAAATTCGGCATAGGTAACAACTTCTGTCCTACCTCAGCCCAACAAACTGGAGTTCTACACTTCCGGCCATACAAACCCTCATACGGAGCCATCTAAATGCTCGACTGAAAACTATTATTGTACGCAAACTCTACCAGAGGCAAATGCTTCTCCCAAGTACCCTGAAAGTCTATGATACAACAACGCAACATATCCTCTAAGATCTGAATGACCCTCTCTGACTGACCATCTGACTGAGGATGATAAGAAGTGCTGAAGTTCAAATGGGTACCCAAAGCTGTATGCAGACACTCCAAAAATCTAAAAGTAAACCGCGGATCTCTATCTGACACAATGGACTTCGGCACACCATGTAGCCTCACAATCTCACCAATGTACAAATCGGCCAATCTATCTAAGGTGTAAGTAGTGTTGACTGCCAAGAAGTGAGCACACTTCGTAAAACGATCCACTATTACCAAAACTGAGTTCTTCTTCGTAGGAGTCAAAGGCAAACCCGAAACAAAATCCATGGTGATGTTCTCCTACTTCCATTCCGGAATTCTCAACGGCTGTAACAACCCTGAGGGAACCTGATGTTCCGCCTTCACTCTCTGACACACTAAGCATTTACTCACAAAGTCGGCCACATCTCTCTTCAAGCCAACCCAAAAGTACTCATTCTTCAAGTCACGGTACATCTTCGTACTTCCAGGATGCATAGCAAACGGACTACTGTGAGCTTCAGTCAAAATCGTACGTCTCAAATCACTGTCTTCTGGCACAACTATTCTATCTTTGAAACACAAAACCCCATCAATGCTGAAATTGTAGTCTGAAGATCTACCCTCGGCTATATCTTGCACGTGAGGTGCCAAAGATCTATCTAGAAGCTATTTCTCTCGAATCAACTGACCTAGAGTAGGTCTAACCTGAAGCTCGGCTACCAAGCCACCATCTCCAGACAAACTCAATCTAGCAAACATAGCTCTCAAGTCCACGACTACCTTCCTACTCAATGCATCGGCCACTACATTGGCCTTACCTGGATGGTACTCAATAGTAAGATCATAGTCCTTTAGCAACTCTAACCATCTACGCTGTCTGAGATTCAAATCTCGCTGAGTCATAATGTACTTTAAACTCATGTGGTCGGTGTATACTGTGCATTTCTCACCATACAAATAATGCCTCCAAATCTTTAGAGCAAACACAACTGCATCTAACTCTATGTCATGGGTCGGATAGTTGCGCTCATGGGTCTTCAACTGTCTTGAGGCGTAAGCCACTACTCTCTTGTCTTGCATCAGAACACATCCTAGCCCTACATAAGAAGCATCACTGTAAACTACATAGTCCTTCCCGGACTCAGGCTGTATCAAGATCAGTGCTTGGGTCAAAGCTTCTTTCAATTTCTCAAAGGCTCTATGTCTTGCATCTGTCCACTCAAACTGAACACTCTTCTGAAGTAACTGTATCAATGGAGCGGCTAACTTAGAGAAACCCTCTACAAACCTCCTATAGTATCCAGCTAAGCCTAGGAAGCTACGTACCTCGGTCACAGACTTCGGTTGCTTCCACTCAACAATGGCTTCAATCTTCTTCGGATCAACCCTAATCCCATCGGCTGACACAACATGTCCTAAGAAGACTACCTCACGGATCCAGAATTCACACTTGCTGAGCTTCGCATATAACTGATGATCTAACAGAGTCTTAAAAACAAGTCTCAAGTGTCGGTCATGGTCTTCTTCAGTTCGCGAGTACACCAAGATGTCATCAATAAATACAACTACAAACTGATCTAGATACTGGTGAAAAATCCTATTCATCATGTCCATGAAAGCTGCCGGTGCATTAATCAACCCAAATGGCATGACTAAAAACTCATAGTGACTGTATCTAGTCCTAAAGGCCGTCTTCGGTACATCAACCTCTCTTACCTTTAGCTGGTAGTAACCTGATCTCAAATCAATCTTCGAAAAGACAGATGCTCCTCTCAACTGATCAAACAAGTCGTCAGTTCTAGGCAACGGATATTTGTTCTTCATTGTCAACTGATTTAACTATCTATAATATATGCACATTCTCATACTTCCATCTTTCTTCTTCACAAACAACACTGGTGCACCCCAAGGTGAAGAACTTGGCCTAATAAAACCTCTATCTGCCAATTCTTGCAACTGAGTCTTCAACTCTTTCAATTCTTTCGGTGTCATACGATACGGAGCAATCGAAACAGGAGCTGAATTAGAATAAGTCTCAATGCTGAACTCTACCTCTCTGTCCGGTGGTAACCCTGGCAATTCTTCCGGAAACACACTAGGAAAGTCACATACTGTCCGGATGTCCTGAGGTCTAACCTCACTCATGTTAGGGTTCATCACATACGCTAAGTATGCTTCACACCCCAACTCAACTAATCTCTTAGCCTCTAACACTGGAACCACATTGGACAAGAACTTCACGTTCTCACCCACCACTACAATCTCATAGTCATCTGTGAGCTTCAAGGAAATCCGCTTATTCTCAAAATCTATCCTAGCTCTATGCTCCGTGAGCCAATCCATACCCAGAATCACATCAAAACCATAGAAGGGAAGTTCCATCATATCCACTGGAAACACATGCCCCTGAACCATCAACGGACACCTTCGGTACATCTTCCTGACTACTACCGTGTCCCCAAAGGAACTAGTAACACTAACTCCTACCTCTAACATCTCACATGGCAAATTCAAAGACCGTGCATGCTCACTCAATATGTAGGAATGTGTAGACCTAGAGTCAATCAGAGAAAGCAAACCCAAAGACTGTATCGAGAAGTTACCTGCGATCACATCGGTGTCATGCTAATCTCCCCGCTGAGCATAAACTCTGGCCTGACCTCCGCCCTCTGGCTGAACTGCAACTACATGTGCTATGTTCCTCTGACCATCATTCCTCGGCTGGAAGTTTCCTCTACCGCGCCTGCGGCCTCTCTGAAAGTCATTGGCTCGAGCAGGAGCCTGAGCTGGTGCCTGTCCCACCTGATGTGGACAGTCACGTCTAATATGGTCTCTTGCACCACAACTCCAACAAGAATGGTAATTCCCCCAACACTCACCGGTGTGGTTCCTCCCGCAAGTAGCACATGTGGGCAACTTCCCACCAGCTCTCTGACCTTGATGACCCCTACCGTGGTTACCGCTACCACGCCTACGATCAAACTGATGTCGGTTGTCCCGATGCCTCTTGGCATCACCTCTATCAAAGTTACTGGACCTCTTACCCGAACTAGATCCACCTGACCGCCTGGTCAAACTCAAACTGTGCTCCAAGTCCTTGGCCCTCGCGACCAAGACATCAAAATCAGTGTAATCTGAAGCTAGAGTATAAGTCTTGATCTCCTCATTCAGCCCATAACGGAAGCGGTTACAACGCTCCACCTCAGTAGGTACAAGCTCGGGTGCATACTGACTCAATCTAACAAATTTGATCTCATAATCGGTCACTGACATACTTCCCTGAAGCAATGCCATAAACTCCCTCTTCCTCTCATCGAGGTATCGCGGTCCCAGATACTTCTTACGGAAAGCTGTCTCAAAGAACTCCCAAGTGATCCCGGCCTCATCCAAACCCGTAGTAATGGTGACCCACCAAGTGTAGGCATCACCCTGAAGCAAGGACTCAACACATCCCAACTTGCGCTCCCCAGTACATCCCATCTGAGCAAGAATACGGACGGCCTTCTCAAACCACAACTCCGATCTCTCCGGAGTAGCCCCTCTAAACTCTTCGGCCCCAAGGCCCCGAAGTCTCTCTAAAGGTAATCCGGTGCCCTCACCCTGATGATGAGCTGCCTGACCTCCAGCTACTGCAGCCTGAAATGCCCCGGCTATCGCCTGAACCAACGGAGCTAAGTCTATCCCGGCCGGTCCTTGGCCACCTTGGCCACCTTGACCTCCTTGTGGTCCCTCTCCTTCGGCCCCGGCCTCACCTCCCACTCCCGGTGGAGGAGGTGGTGGAGGAGCTCCAACTCCAACTACATGCTCTCCCACTTGAGCTCCAACCCCAACTACCGGCTCAACTCTCGGAGCCTCTGCCTGTGGCTCCGGTCGAACCATCCTAGGCCTCCCACGTGGTCTCATGCTACAGCTAGCAAGGTATAAACTACAACAAGAAACAGATAAAGATTACGTTAGTCAAAGCAAGGGTCCAATAGTGCTCAAGTACTCCTCTTTCCAAAAATCTTTTTAAATTAAGTAATAGTAGCAATGGGCACACACTCACACCAGACACGACAATTCATGCTTCAAAACATCATACGAACAGTCAATTATTCAAGAATTCATGCCAAGACATGCATCGAACAACACAATCATTTAATACATCAAGCTTACCTCACTTACCTACCCGAGGTCTCGGAAACCTCAGGCTCTGATACCAACAAATGTAACCCCCTCGTCCCGGTCTGGCCGGATGACTGGTCCGAGTAAGCTACACGGGGAAAACCGAGTGAAAACTCCCAAGGGAATTCCCGCTCGGTTAGCAACCCTATTTTTTTTTCATTTTAAATCTTGTCTAGATGAGTATTTAATCCTACGTGATCATACAGCGGAACAACATTCACGAGGCAAGCCAACGAACTCAGCCCAACATCTTACAGCCCAATTTTTTAAGCTTTAACTATAGGCGGTATCGATACCCTTAAGGGGTGTATCGATACACCCTTGACTAGGTCAACTGGTCAAAGTCAACCCGTAGAGACCGTATCGATACACCCAAGGAGTGTATCGATACCCTCCCCAACGGTTGACTTCCCACGGTCAACGCTAAGATGACGGTATCGATACACCTGAGGCCGGTATCGATACCGAAATGGACAGTAGCTCCAGTGACCAAAATGGTATCGATACGCCTCTCAAGTGTATCGATACACTAAGCCTGAAACAAGAAGGTGGTATCGATACTGTACCAACCGTATCGATACCCCTGCTACGAACTTGCAGGTTTGAGCTGATTTAAGGCACAAGGAGGCCCTTAAATCCCTCTAAAACCCCAACCAACACACTAACATCAATCCTAAGGCAAATCAAATATAAAAGCATGCTTTAACTTGAAATCAAAGGCACAATCCAACACAAGATGATACACAAACCATACAGGCAACATAAGCTTTCAAGCATGGCATTCCAACAAAAGGCATTTCAACATTTAAGGTCATACAAGGAACTCAAAGCCTTTAAGGCACAAGACAAGCATATAAGAGGTTTACACCCACATCAAGGCAACCTAAACATTAAGAGACATGCTAACACACGCAACATTCATCATAGCACATCATGCTTACAAACCATAGTCAATTCAACATCAACACATGTAAATGAGTCATACAAGCTCATACACAACCCTTGCCACATTGCTAACTAATACAAAATCACCACCGTACTTGAGTCACAAACTTGGAAGCCCTTCTTGCCTTGCCTCGAGCTAACACCACGCTAATGATCTGTATTGTTGAACATTGAGAGCGTAAGCTATAAGCTTAGTGAGGGTGCTCTAAAACGAAAAACATCAACAATGCAGGGTTCAAGCATGTAAATCCTAATCTCACATATATCAAGCATTGACATGAAATCAAGTAGACCTAGCTAGTCTTTCAAGTGGCATAGTATGGCATCTTACTTCATACTAAGCATCAAGCATCAATAATCAACAATCATAAATCAACATCGCATATCACAATATATGAACAAGTTAATTGGCCACTTTAAATTACCCCGATTGTGCGGATTTAAACCTCAACAACACTTTACCTCGGTGGGATTTCACTCATCACCGGACCATGCATGTGCGGGATTCCACTCATCGCCACATGCCCTACGGATGGGATTCCACTCATCATCCCGTAGAAATAAATAAAAGCTTCCGGTGGAGTATTACATCACCGTACTCCTCCTTGATAACTTAACGCCATCAAGGACACGTACGTTTTGACTCAATTTGTGTGCACACTAATCCTAATGATCGATCATTTACAACCGGTAATTTATTTAGTGCCAATTGTTATAACCACAACATGTATCATCAACCACATTCCATGCTCACCATACATATACAATTCATGATATACATGCATCAATTTAACCATAATCCACAATAGCATAGATAGGCTAAATACACAATAGCATGCAATGAAGTTAAAGGCTAGAATTAACAACTTGAAATAAGGAAATGGACTACCAAGCACATTTCACGCATACACTCTACACATACTCGAACCAAACTTTAAAACAAGTTGAAACCACTCACCACCCTTCCTTAGCTACCAAGTGAAACTTCTACGAACCCGGATTCGGTCTCAAAGCCTCCTCAACGTTTCCTCTTGCTTCTAGTCAAACAAAACACATACATTACTTCCCAATTCAATGCTAACTCATCTATCAACTTACTTTGCAAACACAACCCAATTTCCACAAATTCTCATTCCACAAAATCCCCAAAATGCCAATTTTCGTGCTCCCCAACAACCTTGCTGAAATTTCCATTTCTAAACCTCCAAATGACTCTCAAATGATCTCAAAACATCCTCATAACATAGGTAGACCAACAGCTCTTCAATTTTAACCTTAAACCTCCCAAAAACCCAAGTTTTAATACCTTAAAATTTGCCCTAAGGACCCACTACGAATTTTCATCCAAATTCAACCAAATTGATATATGTTACACATTTTAACAAGATTAACTAAAACCCCAACTCAATTTATCAAAACCAAATGGAAAACTCATTTAAAAACCCAAATTTTAACATAAACCCTAATTTCCAAAACCCCATATTTTTGAAATCTAAGACAATGGTTGGATAGGGGATAAAGAGGAGACTTAGAAAACACAATCACCTTTGTAAAACACCTTGGATTGAAGAAGAAAATGAATGGAATAGTGACTTGATATTTGAGAGGTTTTGAAAGAGGAGAGGGGGAAGCTTCACGTGGGTTATGGGGGAAAAGGGGGAAAAAGATGACAATATGAAAAGTTGTCATCCTTTTTCAAATAATTTGGGTAAATTACAATATGAGTCCTCCTCTTTTTACTAAAGTTCAATTAGGTCACTATTTAGGTTGAATTGATTATATTAAGTTTTATTGACTCGAATTATAAACCCGGTTAACTCCTAGGCCCAAAACACGGGCGTTACAAATGCACGTAGAAATTATTTTGTGTAACTATTTATGTGTTTAATAAAATTTATTGATGTTTTTCATTTGAAATTTAATGTATTTTTAAATAGTTTATTGATCTTAATAAAAAATATAATTTAAAAACAAATTAATTTATTTTAACATACTTTTAAAATTATTCATTTAATAATTACTTTACGGGTTCAAAATTTTAATTTGGTCTTAGGCCATTAAAATTTAAGAAACGGCCCTGAATGAACCCTCGATGGAGGATGTTGTAGCCGTGACAAAGGACGTGTCGAATCGCCTAATTGCCTATGTTTAGCTTTGAGTATTAGCAACAAAAAAAAATCAATCAATGAATTAATTACCATATAAAAATAATACATATATATAATTAGATGTTTAATTATAACATTTCGTATACTTAACAACAAGCACTAGGATTAGTCCTTTTCACCTTGCGTCACTGGCGGCATTAACACCAATTATACACACACCTCCATGAAATTTTATCTTTATTTATACTTCTAATACATTTAATGGTTTAAGAACTCGTGAAGTGAAAATATTTCAAATAAAGTTTGAGTTGTAAAATAGAAATTCGAATAATTCGAAATTTTTAATAATTAATAGAGCTATTTTTAGGTTCAGAATGAGTCCCTTAATTTTTTATGATATATACATACTGATATATAAAAATATGAAGAAATATTACCGCATATGAAGATATATATATATATATATATATATATAGGGATAGGATCCAGTTACACAGTGTAAAATTCTCTAAGTTTTACACGTTTTTTGGATCGTTGGATGAGTGAAACGGATGGATGAGATTAATAGTAGAATATGTGAAGATTATCACTTGAGAAAAAATGTAAGTAGTTAATGGATTAGGATCAACTTACACAATGACGTTTTTTGGGTCGTTGGATTGGGGAAATGGATAGCTGAGATTAACTCTTTAATTTTTTTTCCCAAGTGATAATCTTCACATATTCTACTGTTAATCTCATCCATCCGTTTCACTCATACAACGATCTAAAAAACGTGTAAAACTTAGAGAGTTTTACACTGTGTAATTGGATCTTATCCCTATATATATATGATTAGAGAAAGTCGTTTCAATTAGAATCAAATCGTACTATAACATGATAAATAATTACAATTAAATTTTTTTCCCAAGTGATAATCTTCACATATTCTACTGTTAATCTCATCCATCCGTTTCACTCATCCAACGATCTAAAAAACGTGTAAAACTTAGAGAGTTTTACACTGTGTAATTGGATCTTATCCCTATATATATATATATATATATGCATATTTTATATGATTAGAGAAAGTCGTTTCAATTAGAATCAAATCGTACTATAACATGATAAATAATTATAATTAAATTTTTATAGGAACTCGAAAACTCGACTCAGATTTCTTAAACACGACTCGAATCGAAAAAAATTCAAATAAAGTTTGAGTTGTAAAATATGACTCGTCAACTCAAATAACTCAAATTTTTTTTAACTTGACTCAACTCGATCGAACGTTCACCCCTAGTCTCAGTGGTAAATGATGATGTATTTCATCCAGGTGATCCGAGTTCGAGCACCATGTAAGCATGGTGTGTGCTTTATTAAATACTAAGAAAATTGAACATGTACTACTTTGTAATCACACCAGTATATTAAAAAATACATTTAATGGTTTAATGCATAAAATGATTTTATAATATTTATAATTACATTATTGACACTAGGAAAAAGTTTTTTTTAACTAGATTATAGTCAATAGTGAAAAGTTTACAAAGGAATCACACCTCAAACATTAAAAGTTCAATGCAAAACAAAAAATGGAGTAAAATTTAAGAGTGAAAGACGTTAAACTACCAAACCTATCACCATCAGAAGAACTTGAAAAGGTTTTTGAAATTAAATTCAGAAAACTATTACTTTGCCTTAAGTGTTCCTTGATGAAAGCGAATTTTTTTCGCTAATTATTCTTGGCGTATCGAGACAACCACAAAAAAAGAATCATAACATGTACAGCTCGGCCTCCTTCGTTGACAAAGAAGTTCGATGATACTTGTCACTCGAACTTTAAACTATTAAAAGATAGAGTGAAACTATCATAAAAGTAGACAAAAGAACTGTCATACAAGCAGACAAAGGAACTCTCATACAAGCAGACGAAAAAATTGACGTAAAAACAGACGAAAAAACTGCCATAAAAACAGAAGAAAGAATTGCCATAAAAGCAAATATAGTATAAACCTGTTAAAGTAAAACTAAAAAAATAAGAAAAATATGAAACTAAAATTCATCAGCAAAGATGAATTTTATTTTTGTATATAACCAGCAAAGCGGTTAACGACCGCTGCCGGTAAAAAAATAATACAAAGAAAAAAATTTTAAAAATTATTTATAATCGCCTCAGGAAAAATAGAAGTAAAATATTTTTCTTCAATACAATATTTAAACTATTTAAACTCTAAGTAAAAAAATATTATTATATATCGATAAGAATATTAGAAGCTTAAATGTACTTTAACTCATATATTCTTCAATTTTACAATAGCAACGACAGTATAACATACATTTATTATCAAATTTATTTTTTTATTAGTCTATGTAAAACTTGATTTGAATTAGTCGGTCAATAAAATAAATACTGTTGATATTTTTTTATTAAATTATAATTGTTTTTAATTTTAAAGTTTAAGAGTTTAGGTTAGAGTTTAGTGGTTTATGTTGTATAGGGTAGAATTTATAGTTTAAGGTTATAATTTAAAGTTAAGATTTAGGATGTAAGGATTAGAGATTTAAATTTTAGATTTTATAGTTTAAGTAAAAAGGGTGTGTAAATTTATTTTACACAATTTGTATATTAAAATATAATCTAATTAAAATATTTAAGAATTAAAATCTATAAAATTAATTTTATTAACAGTCAAATATGTATAAACAAATTGTTCTTAATAACTAAAAGAAAACAAATCGAAATATCTAAATCTAGACCATTCACCACCATATCTAATCTCTCCATAATTTTACAAAGAAAAGTAAAGATATTTTGCCATGGATGCTAACTCTAAAACCACATGAAAGCTTTTCAAAAAAAAATCATTCTAGAAATATCTGGAAATACTTAAAGATTTTGTGTTCAAAATTTTCAATACATGGAATTAATGATTGAAGTACTAGGGTTAGAAATCTCTGGACTGAATCCACGTGTAACCAAAAACTAGCATTTTTCTTTTCTTATATACAATTTTAATTATTACCATTATTACAAGAAGTCCAAGCCAGTGCAACAAGTTTTAAAACCTAATATATTGTGTTAGTAAAAACAGAATGGATGAATTTTGAACCGTTCAAAATGGAGACAAAGACTAGAACAACCTGAAAGAGAGTCTTATTTGAACATCAAACTCCGTTATTTAATTTTTTAAAGATTCCTTATTTGAATATAACCAAAAAAAATTAGTAAAATTCTGTTCTTCTCATTTTTAACACAAGTAAAAAAAATTGATTTTTAAAATGAGAATGGAGCCAACCGTTTTCCCCTATAAAACCCCATTTTGCCTCTCATCTTCCTCCCCCTCCTTCGCTCCTTGTTCTTCATTGTCTACAATATTACAGTTCCTTTGTTTCCTGACATTCTCCAAGGCTCTTCCTCTTACCATCTCTTCTAGCTGTTGAAGCTTTGTAAGTTATTATTTCATTGCTGCTTTGCTTATATTCTCTTTCATTTGCTTTATGTTTTTCACATTTTCAAACAAAGTTGTCTGCTTTCTGGGTTTTGTTGGGCACAATAGTATAATGCATTTATTTGAAAAGCTTCAAAGAAAGGCTAATTTTCTTTGATGGCAAAGTTGGGTTTTTTTTGTTTCCATTCCCAGAAAAATTATGGGTCTTTTTCTTTGTTTAATGTCACCAACTCTTTCAAAGTGTATCATTTTTGTTGGGGTTAATCTTAGTTTGGATATTAACTTCATTTCATTGATAATTCTCAAGGTTCCTTGCTGAAAATGGAATATGAGAACCAATACATGCTAACTCAGAGGCCTAAATATGATTGTCTTCTGTTTGGTAAGCATAATACAGTTGACAAGAACATGTTGATATGTGAATTTAATGTCTGAAAAGGATCTAATAACCATTTTCCTTGAATTTGCAGATCTTGATGATACCCTTTATCCCCTTAGTTCTGGTCTTGCAAGAGAATGTGGAAAGAATATTAAAGGTAAACATTTTCATTGTGATACTTGTATTGAATGGCCCTCTTTTTTGGTAATTGGTATAAATATTTCATTCTAGTCTAAATGTTAAATGAATGGCATTTTCAGATTACATGGTTGAAAAGCTGGGGATTGAAAAGGACAAAATTGTTGAATTGTCCAATCTTTTGTATAAGAACTATGGGACAACAATGGCTGGCCTCAGGGTATTTACCCTTTTAACATCCTTTTCTTTACATATAATTATAGTAAAAATCTATAAATTTAATGTATTGATTTCACCTTTTTCTCCTTTGCAGGCTGTTGGTTATGACTTTGACTATGATGAATACCACAGGTATTGAAATTCTTCATTTTCTTTCATATTTTAAATATTTTCCCCTGTCTCTTTTGATTGATCTTTTTCCCTACGTAACAGTTATGTTCATGGAAAGCTCCCTTATGATAATTTGAAACCAGATCCTCATTTGAGGAGTCTATTGATGACTTTGCCTCTTAGAAAAATTGTAAGTTGTTGATTAACCTCAATGCTTAGACAAGTTTTGAGCATTCTTTTATTCGATTGCCTCCTAACAAAACTTGATGTTGTTTCTTTGTTGATTTAGATCTTCACAAATGCAGACAGGGTCCATGCTGCTAAAGCTCTTAGCAAGCTCGGACTAGAAGACTGTTTCGAAGGGATTATCTGCTTCGAAACACTCAATCCTACCCATAAGAACATGTTTTCCGATGACGAAGACGAAATTGAATTCTTGGGATCATCTGCTACAAGTGATGATAGTTCTAGCAGGAGCAGCCCTAAAATTTTCGACATAGTCGGCCACTTTGCTCATCCAAATCCAGATGTAACATTACCCAAGACACCTATTGTCTGCAAGCCGCAAGAATCTGCCATCGAGCGAGCTCTCGAGATTGCCAACATCAACCCTCAGAGAACAGTAAGATTATCTATATATTGTTCACCTGTCATGTATATATTATAATTTCAGTGGACTGATGTTTTCCATTATTTCAGTTGTTCTTCGACGATAGTGTCCGCAACATCCAGGCCGGGAAACGTGTCGGTCTCCACACCGTCCTGGTCGGTTCTTCCCAGAGACCTAAAGGTGCAGATTATGCATTAGAAAGCATTCACAACATCAAGCAAGCATTACCGGAGCTATGGGAGACGGAGATGAAGTCCGAAGTCAACTACCCTGGACCAGTGGAAACATCTGTGACAGCTTAGATCATCTCATTGTTTCCTATTATAGGAAAATGGCTGGTGGGATCATATTGTCCCCATTCCCTTGTTCATATGATGTAGATGTATTGTTCTGATCTTCATTATATAATAATATATGGCTATAAAGAAAGGGAAAATTCTCCTCTTTCTATGTTAATCTATCCTTCCTCCTGTTTGGGATTGCATTATCAGTGTTGTCTTAATCGATCTAAAGAGCCTGTCAAATATCAATATAATACATGATACTGTATTTTAATTTTAATTGGGAAATGCTTAATTTTAATTGCCGAGCAGTGAGTGTACCATTCCAACCAATATATATGTTTTTCTGAAATGGTGGGTTTTGGAACATGAGTTGTTTTCATTTCAAAAGAGAAGCCCACCTCATTAGTTGCTTGACAATTTTTTAAGCCAACTTTTGATGTACCAGGTTTAGCAGAATCCACTTTGCTGGATTCTAACACTGTTTTACATGGTTTTGGGCTTATGTTTAACCAATTTGTATTGGCTACATTGAGAGATTTTGATTACAATTTGCTTAAAATTGTCGATAATTCCATTAATATGTGCATTCCACAAGTTAATTGTAAATACATGTTTTTTCTGTAATACAATCATTTCCCCTGGTCAAGTTGCCTATATATGGAACCCTGGAAGGTTAGCTAATATAAAACGAAAAAAATTAAGTAAAAAGCTAGTAAATTGTGGCGGTCCCAATTCTTCAAGTTGTTGATGTTCTAATTACTTTCAGCTCTGTAGGAGTAAACCAGATAATCAGCTTCTTGCAGCATGCACCTGTAAACTATTGCAATCAGTTGTCCAAATGTTTTACTAGCTTATCTGCACATCTGCTTGTAATGTATGGCAATGGTCTGGTTTCAGGACATTCCTCTCGTGTAATCTTACGTACCCTTAACCCACAATGCAGGGTAACGACCATGTCTCGGTATGTAAGACGACATGGAAGAGGCGCCCTGGAACCGATCATTACAACCTAGCAAGAATATGAATAACGGCAGTCCTTGAAAGTAAGCTAAATTCAATATCCTTATGTAGGTTTCCAAGCAGAAAGGGCATAAACTATTCTGCCCTTCCATCCTTGCACCAGCCACTTGTTATCTTCATCGATTACGAAATCCTTGTGGTAGAAAGTCCGGACTCTCTCAAATGCTTCCTTGACTATCCCGCGTTCAAATGGCTGTTGCAGAAACCCGGCTCTCAGATTACGTGCATGCCACTGCTTGACTGTTTCCGGACGCTCCACTCTCTCCCAGCTCTCACAAGCTATGGCATTCAAGGCCTCCCTGCCCAGTATCTCTCTCTCAATCACCATCCTCTCCCAATCCTCACGGGGCACAATCATGTCGAGCATATCAAACATTGAAGAGAAATGAAACAAAGCCTCCCGGAACCGTGTCACAAAGAATGGAGCATTGTAGGCGCCATTCATAATCCCATGGAGGAACAAATTTGGATTAATCTTTCGAATCAGATTGAGAACCATATTCCTTGGACTATGTACTGCCACTGCTTCATCAAGCAAGTTCTTAGCACGATACAGACAGATAACAACGACAAACTCATCCTCCTCGATATCGAGTTCCTCCACTCGAACATTTTCCCATTTCTTTGCTATAGCCTTGTACCGAAATGGCACCTTGAACTCTTCAGCATATGCTTCTAAACGCCTCCCTGTTTCCTCAACTCGCTCAGCCGGCCTGAAACCGGGTTGTGGGAAATCTATTCCGGTTATCCGTAGTTTCGGAGGCCCTTCGGGTCTCAAAGAAAGTCGCTCGATAAGTGTTGGCCATTGAAAACCGTAAAGAATACCAAAATCTATGATATGAAGCTTCATTGACTTTCTTGATGCAACATTGATCGACTTATTACATATGAAATGAGAAACCTTTCTATAAGGGCATGCAGCAACATACAGAAGGTAAGCTTTCATAATATCAAAAGCTGAAGTTTTCTTACTGACAAGGCTTTTATAGATTTGGCTACCCGTACCAGCCAACCGCGCCTCGAGAGCATTGGCGAGGTAATGAGCTAACCGTTGATTCCCGTCTCCGAACGGCGACGAATGTTGTCGGATTCTCTTTAGCAATTCATTTGCAGCCGCACCACTCCTCGCATCAGCTGCAACAGCTTGTGCACAATGAATGAGCATTGTCCTCAAATCCACCACTTCTTTTTTCCCATTCTGCTTCTTCCCTCGGCCTTTTCCACCATTTAGCCCATCCTTTTTACCGGTCCCATTTCGCAGCGACTCACGGAGATCCGTGTACGGTGATGGCGGCCTGATGGAGGAACAAAGCAACACCATATCTAACATCTCCGATCTCACAGTGGTTTCTTCAGAAACAGCAGCTTGTTTGCTGCTCCTTTCTTCTTCAGTTTCGACATCGTCTCTATGAGAAATCTTCCTCCCCTTTGAACCAATATCCGAGCTCTCTTCCTTCACCACATCATAAGCCTCAAAATTTCCAAAAAGATCCACATTTGTTGGTATAAATTTACTTGCCTCTTCAACCCCTTTCTGAAATTGCCAAATCGATTGAATCTCACCATTCAAATCAGGCACCTGGAGAGTACTATTTGGTGACTCCAACATCCCATCAAAGCTAGCCATTGAAGAGCTATAGGATGATTGAGATATGGTAGAAACATGAACACTTTGTGCCCGATTGGTACCAAAATCACCCAGATTTTGCCTCCACACATCATCATAAGCAAAAGCAGAGTTGCAATGTTGAGGGGAAGGTGGATATTTCTTGCCAAGGACATCATAAAATGGTTTCTCAGCAGCTTGAAGATCCAAAGACTCTTGAAGCATACATGATTTGTCCTCCATATCTTCTTCCATCAAAATATGGTTTATGTATCTCAAAATTGAATCTGAAAAATCACAGTCTTGAGATGAATCTTCTTCATGGCTCAAAGTTGAAACTGCTGCTGATGTACTACTTGCTGCTGGGTCAGATTGGTGGCATTGAAATCCGTTAAAGCTGTGATCCATGTAACTATTATTGAATCTGGAATCCCCAACAAAGTTGTGGTTTTGAAATATGGACATGGCTTGATGGTTCCTCAGTTGAAAATCTGTTAACCTTGGATCCATAACCATCTATTGAAAAACACAAATGCAAATGCAAATCCAATCCCCAAAGCTAATCAAAGCTTAAAACTTTTTGAATCACCTCTAAACCTATGCTCTAAGTTCCAACAACAACACTGAAGTTCAATGCTAAAAGGGTCAACATTACAACAAAGAGAAGCTTGGGAATCGAAAGACCCTATCTTTTTGTTGTAAAAAAGAAAAGCAACAAACAAAACGCACCTCGGAGAAAACCCAGTTTCAGAAAGGGACACAAAGCAGACAAAAACGGAGAGAGAAAGAAAGAAGTGAGAAAAAAAATATATATGGAGGCAGCCAGCCAAGCAGGGCAGTGTTTGCAGTTGTGATGTCTTTAGCAAAAGGTGCTCGAAACAATAGCAGCCATTGAATTTGGATTATTTTTAATCACCTGATACAGCCCCACAATGAATAAAAATGACAGAGTTTAGCTCTCAAACCAACGAGATAACACCACGTGTCAGTAAAAGAACTAGGGTTTGACTTATTGGGCGTTGGTTTTGGTCGCCGTGAATGATTATGGCCGAGGCAGAATCTGAGCCGTGCACGTGAGAACTGATCAGATCAAAAACAAGGCAGAAAGAGACGTTGAAGTGAACTGAAGACGAAACTTCAAGGTCGCCTTCGGGCATTCATTGTTTTATTTTTCTTGGCAAAATTGGTGGAATAGGCTGAATAAGAAGAAAAAAATTTGGCAAAAATTTGATTTTTAAAGTTGTTTATCAGATTATTTTTGGAAACCTATTTTTTCTAAATAATTTGTATATAAAAAATTAAAAATATAGACAAATAACACCTCTTTTATGAATAAAATGACAGCCCTTTATAAATAATTAATCCTCTTTAAATATCGTTGAAAAATGACACCTCTTAAATATATTTCTAGCTCCGCCCGGGTGATATGCATGCATTTTTACATGATCCAGTTAGATGAATAGTGACCTCGCCATCTCCACATGGTGAAGTCATGTGGATTAACAGTGACAACGTCGTCTCCACACGGCGAAGTCTGTAGATTTTAGCATATGTTTCAAAAAAAATTCAAATAACCCTAAAAGTTAAAATTTTATTTTAAACTTTACATATTCCACCAATTTTGCCTATTTTTCTTACATGGATGTGTATGTGTTTGTGTTTTCGTAGGCTGACTGGTTTTGCTTTTGATTAAATGAAACAATTTTATTTTTGAATTAGGCCATTCTAAATCAAAAGTTTTAGTTTTGAGCCTAAAAAATATTGTAATATTATTTCGACCTCCATAATTATTAGAGTAAGATTCTAAAATTATTTTCTGCATTAAAATAACCAACTTCACCCCCTCTCTATAAGACTATTATATTGTACAGACAATGAATTGAAAAGCTAAGAAGAAATAAACTTTTACAATTAGGCTTCCACCTCCTCCCATTTTAAAATTCTTTTCTTAGTTTATTAAGTCATTACCCAAAAGAAAAAGTTAGCTTTTTCTATTTTGTGATAATTAAGTATATGAATTCTTTTGAGCTTTGTTTTTGTTTTTGGTGAAATGGAGAATATACGTTTGATTCGGAGGAATGGAGAAGGAAAAGTTAAAGACAGCAGCAGCAGCAACTAAGAGTTGCATCAAAAAAGAAAACATAATGGGAAGACAGGGGATCAGAAATTAAGGATGAAAACATAATTTGCAATGATGGCCAAACCTGTGTTGTCTTCCTTGCCAATTGCCATGCTCTATGATGCCTCATTACTTTTCTTTCTTTCTTTCAAAAGTAACCTTAATGCTTAAAAAGCAGAAGCCTTGTCTATATATTAAAAAGAAAAGTCAGCAGGACCAGGTTTAAGGGTAAAAACACTGTATAATATTAATATACACAGGTAATTCCTATCTATTCTATTCTATTCATCACTTGAGTTGGAATACACACATTCATGATAGCTATGGTTTGAAGGCAACACCCAGCTCCCATGATTTTCATTTTCTCACTTTCAGGAGTGCTTTCATAATGTACTGAAACCTGATTCATTGACAACACAGGGATGGTGTGTGCTGAATGAACCTGGGATTTGTTCCAAAAACAAAAATGGGCTCTATCTCGAGTGGTCGAGGATTTTCATCTATCAGGTTCCGACGTAGCCGTGGTGTCATCATGCCAACTATCATTGGTGGCTCTCCGCTCACATCAGAACGAATGAACCACCATCAACCATCGCCAACCACATCCCTTCAACTCATTTCTACTACCGTCTCCACCTCTTTGTCTAGTGGCACCCAAAATCGACATAACAAGAATGGTTGACTCATCTCGTAGTGAGTTAAAATACCTATAATTCCACGAAGGGCCCAACTAATTTAGGTATTCACATCACTCATATTATATCAGCTTAAGTTATTTAATAACTAGTAAGTAGGATTTTGTATATAAATCCTATGCTTGGTAACCATCAATATAAGATATAAGTTTTTCTTTTTTTTTAACACAATTCACAATCAGTCTACTGGCATCAATTTCTAAGTCATTACTCACATGTTTTAAACGTATGAAATACCATTATAAAAGTCTCATAGAATAAAATATAAAGACGTAATTTTATTATTCGAATTTTTATCTTTACCTATAAAAAATATGCCTCAAAATTTTCACTTTATTATATTTTTTTTTCAACAATTTCTTTGAAGCCACAAACACCGAGCAATGTGAAGAAACCCATCGTCCACAAAGGTACCAGTCTGAGTCTGAGGCAACAGCCCATCCAAAAATCAAAAAAATTAACCCAATCAAGTCGAGGAAACTCAATCATTGGCTCAAATGTGCCTTTTCTAGTAATTTAATATCTGTTTAATATTAAAAAAAACAATCAATTGAATCTAATAAAATAAAATATAAGAATTTTCAATGAATTATTATCATATACACTGGCCGTAGAAATTAAAAATTTCTACAAGCGCCTTAGATTTAGGGTTTAGAGCTTAGTTTAGGGTGTAAGATTTAGGGTTTAGAGCTTAGTTTAGGGTGTAAGATTTAGGGGTTTATGTGTATAGATTTAGAATTTAGGGATAGTAGTTAGAAATTAGGGTTTAGTGTTAGAATTTAAGGGTTAGAGGTCAGGGTTTAGTTTTAGAGTAATATGGTGAGAATTTAAGTTTTAATCTATAGACCCTAAATTGTAAATTTCAACCACTATCTCAAAATTCAAAAATCATACACTTAAACCCCTAAACCATACACCTTAAATTAAGTCTCTAAATCTTAAAATTAAGGGATTTGTGAAAACTAAAAACCGCCAATGTATCAAATAATTACTATTTTCAATTCCCTTTTTATAATTTGATCTTATGGAAGCAATTGGCAGGCCAATATGATGGACAATTAAGGTAAGAAGACATGCCGACATCGCCAAGGAATGAAGGGTGTGATCTGCATTACATTGCATCATAATTCCACAAGTAAGCGAGTTTGAACCAAAGTAGTATTAAAATGAATGATTTTTTTTTTTTGTTATACTCAATATTTATAATTAAAAAGTATTAAGTGTAATAGCAAGACACATTACATTTCTAAGGAATGAAAATAAGTTCAAATTTTAGAGACAACATTGTTGGGAGGATCAATCTCGAACATGGACTATAAACAAACATAAAAAGTATCGAAAAAGGTTGATAACCTCTTAAGTTGAGTAGTTAAGAACAACTAATCATGTCATTCATGTTTTTATTAATAGTAAGTTGAATAATATTTTTATAAAAAAAATAAACAAATACTATCATAAAATGCCATTTTAACTTTGATAATTTGTAATTCAATTTCAACCATAAAAAATTATAAGAATCGTTGAACCAAAATGTAAGTACACAAGCCAACCATGTTACCAATTTTGTCCCACTTCATCAATGAATGTCATTCCACATATCATGCACGCACCAATTGTTAATGGTTTACCGACAAAATGAAGAAAGGAATGAAATTAATTAAATTCTAAAACAATTTTTTATATTCATCTTTATTTTTTTAATAATATGCATGTTCGTCTTACAATCCATGTTCGGGATTCATGATAGCCCCTCAACAATGTCGTCTTTAAAGTTCGAACTTACGTCCTCTCTTTCAGAGTGCAATGTGCCAAGGGTGTTGTTGTTTAGTAATAATTCATTGGTAAAGCGGTGAACTACCAATAAGGATGGAGTTAGAGATTTGCTTGAAGGAGTTGAAATAAAATTAAAGTTCTTGAGGGGCTAAAGGCATGTATTTTCCATTACAATTGAATTATGAAATTATTTGAGGGGACATAATAGTAAAATGACCATTTGAATCAAAGGGCCTACCCCTAGATCTGCCCCCGACCGTCAAGATACTCGTGCATGCATGAGCACGAGCACGACGAAGGAGATGAAGACGAAAAGATGTTGATGGCATTTAGCATGCACGTTCACATGTCTAAAGCACCGCAAGTCATGCATGTCAAATGCAACGTGGGACTACATTTTTTATGGTTTAATTAAATTTTTATCCATTGTTTTATTTAAGGGTAAACTACATAAATGACCACCATACTATTGGTAAAGTCGTGACTTGACCACATTATTTTTTTCGAAGCAATTAAACCACCATACTATTAAATTGGGTGCAATGTGACCACCGGCCGTAGAGGTTAACGACAGAGTGATGTAGCAGTTAAAAAATAAGGGTAAACTACATTTAGTCCTTGTTATTTACACATTCTTTCAATTTAGTCTTAATTTAAAATAAATTAATTATTTAATTAGGTGGTGACACGTGTCAACGCCTTATTAGAGGACTTTAATTATTTATATTAGATTTAATAAATTTATTTTCCTCCTCTAATCAGGTGGTGACAAACACAACATTGTGTTATAAAACATCAACTTTAATATATGTCTTATTGTTTTCTACATATACTTTATTAATTTCACATATAAAATCATCCAATTGTTTTTTAATTTAATTAAAAAATCTCTGAAATATTATATATGTTTAATTATTTTTATTAAATTAAAAACTTTAAATTATATATAATTTTAAAGATTTTAGATTCGCTAAATAAAATTTTGTTATAATTTAATATTTTTTAATTTGTTATAATTTAACAAATATATAATATTTTAAAGATTTTTTTTTATATTTTTAATTTATTATAATAAATTAAAAATAGTAAATTAGAGATATTTTAATAAAAATATCATATATGTTAAATTATAATAAATTAAAAATATTGAATTATTATAAAAATTCATTTAGCGAATCAAATTTTTTTTAAAATTATATATAATTTAAAAATTTTAATTTAATAAAATTAATTAAACATAAATAATTTAGGAATTTTTTAATTAAATTAAATGATAATTGGATGATTTTATATGTGAAATTAAAAAAATAAATGTAGAAAACAATAAGACATATATTAAAGTTGATGTTTTATAGCACAATGTTGTGATTGGTGCAGTGGCTAAGCCATTGCCTTTGCTCCTACACCTCTCATGTTCAATTCCTCTTAAGAGTATCTATGCTTGAATTTATTTTTCTCCTCTAAATATGTGGTGACACGTGTCGCCACATAATTAAATAATTAATTTATTTTATTTATTTTAAATTAAGACTAAATTGAAAGAATGTGTAAATAGAAAAGACCAAATGTGTAAATATACCTCTATTTTTTAACTGCCACGTCGCCTTGCCGTTAACCTCTAACGGCTGGTGGTCACATTGCACCCAATTTAATAGTATAATAGTTTAATTGCTTCAAAAAAAAATAAAATGATCAAATCGCAATTTTACCAAATAATATGGTGGTCATATATGTAGTTTACCTTTTATTTAAATAATTGATAAGTCTTTAGACTTTGTGAATGCTTCTCAATACTTCCGTATACACATGCAAATCTTGGGTACATGAGAAGCTGATCATTCATATGTCGTGGATTTTGCTAGATCTGGCTGGTCGGTGAGTGAGACAACACCTGAGCTTCATGAACACCTTACGTACGTCTTAAAATTCATATAATAATATTATTACAACCTCAAATTTATGAAAAGGAGAAAAAAAATCAGCATCTTCCCTTCTTACGGGATACTTGTTAAATAAAGAATGATGGGACTTGGATATTATTATGAAATGGAAATACAGTCGATGTCGAGGCGTTTCAAAGATTTACGAACTGGTTCTGTATAATTTATTACAAAGGGATATTTTAATTTATAATTTTAAAAGTATAAAAAGTTATTCTTAAGATATTTTTATTTTAGTAAAAGAATATATTATAGAACCTCTTTAAATTTATTTTTAAATTTTTTTCTTGTAATTTATTAAATCAATTTTTTTTGTTTTTTTCTATAAAAATTTAATTCAACTCATTTGCGGTTTCTCTGTTTTTAGGGGACATGTATAGTTGCTCACCTCGCACATGTCTAAAACTCTCACTAGTTGATGTGCGTGGAGATTAAAAAAAAAGAGCATAGAAACATACCTTCTTCAACCACAAAGTTAATTTTTCGCTGTCATCTAATAAAAAATGGCCATGTGGCATGATATTTTATTTATTAAAAATTAAAAAATCTTTAATTTTATAAAAAAAAATTAAAATCTTTATTTTTTCTAAAACTCAAAACTCTAAATCCCTAAATTCCTCCCATCTCACCACGGGCTACTCTTGCCTTTGTGGGCCCTTACTACTGAAAAACTCATCATCACGTCGTCGAAAATCGACGAATGAACCGGCGATTGCTCTATCGACGAACATTCAATAATGAGAAGAAAAAAAGAGACCGATTAAGCTTCTAATCGAAGACTAGAGAGTGGGGGATGCAGAACGGTGAGGTACCCGATGGTTAGGTGGTGAACGGTGAAACGCCGACGTGTGGGGGATATCAGACGATGAGGGAGATGTGATTTGAGGGTTTGATTTAAAGAAACTAAAACTTTGGGGTTTGTAAGAAGTTTATAATTTTAAAGAAATTTAAAAAATAAATAAATCAATCAAAACAGGCCACGCGACGTGTATTTATTGGATAACAAAAAAAATTGATGGTCGTTGATGAAAAAACTTAATTTGGGTTACAGAATGAAACGTTAGACACTAAAGCGTCTCAAAAAACGTTAGGCACCAAACTAAAAAAAATAAGTATAAAATTTTTTTACTATTAATCCTTTTGAAAATAATAACGTTTTGGGTACCGGGAGCTTTCAAGTAAGCCAGTTATGTTTAGTATTTCAAGTTTTGTTGTATCCTCTCCAGCGTCTAATTTGAATGAGGCTTGCCCAATACAAGCTAATTAATAAAAATGTTTTTTATTTATCATAATCCTCACATTATTTCGAGAATGTCCATGTTAATCCGCATTTGGCTCACCAATTCTAACTTATAATGGAAATGAGGATAAAAGTAAAAACCCTCCTATTGAAAAAACGAAGATAGGAGATCCTGAAAAAAGAGAGGGAAAACTTATAATTTTACCATATTCTTTATTAGCAATAGTTCGTTTAAATAAGAATAATCACTAACTAAAAAAAATCATTTTACTAATTATTTCAAACCATCATTTATGACGACAAAGAGAATCACTCTACTAATTACTTCCAACCATCATTCTTAGTATTAAAATATCAACATTTTTCTTTTTTATAAGTGATACATGTCTCTTTGAATCTTGACATCGCCTTTGTTAGAAGCAACTTTACCCTTTTCTTCTCGAGATAATAATGATTTTTTAATAAGAAAAATAAATAAATCGAACAAAATAGCATTCAGTACGGTACAAGTGAGTTGGGCCGTGGGTGCTCGACTAAAATTATTTTTTCTTTTTTTAAAACGGTTAAAAATATTCATATTTTTTGAATAAGTTTAAAGATGATCGTAATGTAGCATATGTTCATAGATATTCTTAATCATTTATCAATGCACATATTTTACAGACACTGCGATTGAACCCAAATTTTCTAAAATAAATATTATATGTTTTTTTGACAAAATGAAAAAGTTTAAAATCAAATTTGATTAAATCCTAAATAAAAATAAAACTCAAATATATAAATTTTAATTCAATAACATCAAGTTTATTATGACAATTTACAGCAATATTGCACCAAACTTTGTTTTTTCTTTAATTATGGCGCAAACCATTTTATTTCTAAAATTATTGCAGTATGAACGGTGCCTTAAAGGCTGGTGCAACTGAATCCGACTTTAGGTTAAAAATTATAAAAATGCTCTTAAAAGGCGAGGTCAGGAGGTTTCTACTTTAGGTATTTTTGTGAGATTTTAAAAAAATACTGTTTATAGTCGAGTTCAGCCGTATCCAACTTTTAAAGTACGGTTCAAACCATACTATTTTTGAAAATAAAATGACTAATGTCATATATTACGGAAAAAAATTGGGAGCAATATTAAAATAATTTTCCAGTTTATTATCACCGAAAAAATTAATATTTTGTTGTTGCTTTACTTGTGAGGTTTAAATTAGTTTGCACAAAATTAGATACATGAGAAATGCACTAACAAATTTCAATTTTCTTGAGCCCCACAAAAACCCTCTTTGATTCTGATCTCAACTCCACTTTTAAGTTTTAACCTCCCACGGTCAGCACCTCGATAAGTACCCGCCTCACTCAAGCTTCACCATTCGCCCATCTTTCATTTCCCTCTAAAAACACAACAAAACAATGGCTGCTCCCACCTTTTCCCTCACACTTGTCTGTTTTGCTCAATTGCTATCCTTTTTTGCTTTGGTGAACGCAAGGATCCCCGGGGTTTACTCCGGCGGCTCTTGGGAAACTGCCCATGCTACCTTTTACGGCGGCAGTGACGCCTCCGGTACAATGGGTATGAAATCTTTGTTATTTTCTCTGTTTTGGCCCTGTAAAAACCATGGAAATGTGTATAAAAAAACAAATGGTTGTTGTTTTCTTTGTTGTTGGTGGTTTAGGTGGTGCATGTGGGTACGGGAATCTGTACAGCCAAGGCTACGGCGTGAACACAGTGGCTTTAAGCACTGCGTTATTCAATAGTGGCCTTAGCTGCGGTGCTTGCTTTGAGATTAAATGTGCAAACGACCCCAGGTGGTGTCACCCTGGTAGCCCTTCCATTTTTGTCACCGCCACTAACTTTTGCCCGCCCAATTTCGCACAACCCAGTGACAATGGCGGCTGGTGCAACCCTCCTCGCCCTCATTTTGACCTCGCTATGCCCATGTTCCTCAAGATCGCCGAGTACCGTGCCGGAATCGTCCCTGTCTCCTTCCGAAGGTCAGTCTGCGAAATATCTCTCGTTCTCGCCATTCTTTTCCTTTTACTTAGAGTTGGTTTATTTGGTTACTTGTGGAAAAAATGGGAAAGCAGAGAAGGAAAATTGGTTTTTCTGTTTTCTTAAGAACCAAACAGATTTGTTTAATTATGATTTTGTTGTTAATTTGGAATAAAAATAGAGGATGGATATTTTCAATTTTCGAAAATTGAAGGATCTGGTTCCTAATTAGACCATTATTGATATCTTAATGGACGTGACTCGTTAGAGTAGCTGTAGCCTGTAGGACAAAAATCACGAGATCGCACGTTTGAGTTCCGTTACTCATAAATGCGGGAAAAGGGGCTTAAAGTTTTTTTAATTTTCAAGTTTACCCTCCATTTTTTATATATTTTAATTTTGTTTCTACAGAGTGCCCTGCCGGAAACAAGGGGGGATAAGATTCACCGTCAACGGCTTCCGTTACTTCAACTTGGTTTTAATCACCAACGTCGCTGGAGCAGGGGATATCGTAAAGGTGAGCGTCAAGGGAACCAAAACCGGTTGGTTGAGCATGAGCCGCAACTGGGGTCAAAACTGGCAGTCAAACGCCGTTTTGATCGGCCAGGCACTCTCGTTCAGAGTCACCGGCAGTGATAAACGGACTTCCACTTCCTGGAACGCGGCACCTCCTAATTGGCAGTTCGGTCAAACCTTCACCGGCAAGAATTTCCGCGTTTGAAAGACGGAGTTTTCCCTCCTTTAATTTTGCTTTTTCACTTGGTTTCCCGCCCTTGTATTTTCCCGGAAAATTTGAAGCAGTGGATGGGGTTAAAAATGGGGTTTGGAAACAAATAGAGAATATAGTTTAGGCAAGTGAAGTTTGGGTGGTAACTTTTGTGTTTGTTTTTGCTTATTTTGTGTGTGATTGAGCTGGTGATAATAGTAAAGAAAACCCAGCGAATGGTAAAAAAACCCAAGTTGTAAGGGAGGGCTGAAGTGGCTGCAAATCAAAGGGAAAGTATGTAGCCCGCAGTTCTTGGCCATTATAGTAATTCAACACTACTTCCTACTACATTAATTAATGTATTTGGTTATTTCATTTCCCTCTTCTATGTTTTCAGTCTTGTTTTTTTTTTTACTTTTTGGTTTTAAGTGCTTTACCTTAATTAATTTAGATTAATTTGTGTCGCACACATAATTTTAGTGTTTGAGTCTCTCGGCGGGATTTTCTACTTCCACAACGTTTTGAACTTAAAATTTATTTAAACGGGATCAAACTGCTTATCACTTGGACCAACCCATGTTGGTTATTTTCAATCTTGTTTAGTAAGAAATTTTAAATAAGAAATTATTATAGACTTAAATAATAAATTATTATAGACTTAAACGCGTTTAAACTCCACTAACATCCCATATTTTTTACCTAACTTTATACCAAATGCCTTCCTTTAAGATCACTTATAAACCATTGGTAGCTCTCATATTGTAAGTCATTTTAGGTTAACAATATGCCAATGAAGTTAAGTCATAATAATAGTATTAATAAAGATTTTTCAAGAAATAATCAAGCTTGAAGAATCCAGTAAGTGAGATCTGAACAACAACCGACTAACTAAATATTTTTGTTTAATTAATTTATGTGGTGACATGAACCATGAATAAATTTTAATTTAATGTATGATTAGAGAGGTACACTTATTTTGCACTTTGTGCTTTTAAAAAGGTACCTCTTTTCCATGTACATTTTTCAAAAGATGATGGCATTGAGTGTTGAGGAAGAAACTATAGTCCTTTGTGGGGGTTAAAGTGAGTAGTAAGTCAAAAAGAAGTACTAAGTGTGTATTTATAAAATGATTATTATCACATACAAGGAGGTGAAAACTTTTTGTTTCTACAAGTGTCTTAATTTTAAAGTTTAAGGTTTCAGTTTAGAGTTTAGGGGTTTTAGTGCATAAGTTTAGAATTTGGGATTCATGATTGAATTTAAGGTTTATGGTTAGAATTTAAGGTTTAGGATTTAGGGTAATATAGTTAGAGATTTAAGTTTTAATCTATAAACCCTAAAATTTAACTCTAAACCTGAAATTCTACCAACAAACCCTAAATTCAAAACTACTACACCTAAATTTTAAGCCCTAAACCCTAAAAATAAGATGGTTGTGCATAGAATAATTACCCTTTATTAAAAAAAGTTTATTCTAGTTATATTACACTCCCCTTTTTGCATAAGCTTGCAAAAAGTAGTGAAAAGAATATATATATATATATATATATATATATATATATATATATATATATATATATAATATGAAGTAAAATTGGGTGAGGTATGTAGTTGCAGACACATAGGCAAAGTGGGAAATGGAATATGGTACCAAAAGAACTACCATACTGGCATTGTGTTTGCTTGATATTGAAGAATCCTTTCAAGTTGATGACTCATGCAAATATCTGCACATTGCTCATTGCCCTTTATTTTAAAGCTTCAACTTTTAACAATTCAACAATTTCTTTGCTTTGCTTTGATGCCATTGAATTATATTACTATATTTCTGGGAGTACACGTATTTTCCTTATATTCGTGGACGACTAGGGACGGAAAAAAGAATATAAAATATAAGAACCGCCGTCTGTGGGAATCGAACCCACGACCACGTGGTTAAAAGCCACGCGCTCTACCGGCTGAGCTAAGACGGCAAGGTTGAAACTGGTTTCTTCTTTATCTTTAATGTCCTTTAGTATCAACTAACCACAAACAAAAAAAGCTTATTAGTCGTAACCAATTGATTTTGTAGAATAAAACACTATTATATCTCTGAATGAATTTAATTAGATTGAGAATCTTCCCGTAATAAGTCCGACTTAAATTTTTACACTTTGTGAGAGTACAATACAAACCTCTTCACTCAAAAACATCAAGCTTTTTACACCATCGGCTTAAGGCACATTAGTATAACTTTCATCTATTTCGCCCACAATGTTCACGTTACAATGGCGTAACTATAAAAAAAAATACAACAACAAATCGAAAACCGGTGTACATGGTCGGTCTCCTGATTATTATTTCATGGTTTCTTAGGAGGACAAACAATTACGAATATATTCATAGCCTATGCAGAAAGACATTGGGGCTGTCAATCTCCAAGCTTATTGCTCTACCTGTTGTTCAGAAAGCTGAATGAACTTGATATAAGTTTGCGTTCATTTATTGCCTTAAAACTTTGTTCGAGCTGAACACAAAGTTTTCTTCACCAGCAACTGTGGAGTTCAATCGTCCAGCAGCCCAGCCATTGTTTAACGCACAAACGGCAGCTCGTGCGGGATCCCCTGTCACACGACTTCCCTCAACCTGGTTTTCAAATTCTGAATTTTCGATCTTTTCTTTTCTTTCTCTCTTCATCTCTTTCTTTCCTCAACCAGCTCTCTACTGTTCTCTGCAAGTACAGATAAATATAACTGAGGCTAACAAGTACTCTTTTTAAGTCAAAACAAATAAGGAAGTTCAACTAGCTTCATTCATAACGAAATAATTATATGCAAAGCGTAAACCGGGTAAACTAACCATTAGCGACAAACTGCTAATCTCCTTAACCTTCTCCATTGGCATTGCTAACTGCAATTTCCCATGAGCAACGTAAACCTGAAATGAACATTATGGTTTTGCCACGCAGGATTTATATTTATATTTATATCGTCTATTTCAGAAAGTAATTTCAAAAGAAAGGCAGTTCTTAGAAATGGAACCGAGACAGACAATATGTGATGGCCACTTTTCGAGACCATCGAATATATGTGTTGCATAGATGATTGTGGCACCTCGCTCTTCACATTCCTTTCTAAGAAAATTCAGAAGGTCAGCCCTTGCTAGCACATCAAGGTCAACCGTGATCTCATCAAGTAGAAGAACCTATACAAACAAGGAATCAACCTTGATGAACAATTTATACTGGAAAAAACACGAAAACAAGATTAAAAAGAAAGAAAAAAAAAGCTTCCAGATTTCCTTGTGGAAGAAAGGAGGCCGGAGCTCTACAAAAGACTAGACAATGGAAGCATTGGAATTACGGTACCAGCATTTAGAAAACAGGAAATACCTTGAATGGCTTGAGGAGACCCATACAAATTTGGACGCGTCTTCTTTGACCATCTGATACCTTGTGCATCCTCCATGAGAGATCAATATCTAATACCTAGAGCAAAAACCAAGTCCAAGAATTTTTAAATTACATATACTACAAATAAAATTTAAATGCTAATTTACATAACTGAAGCTAGTATGTTTCTTCATTTTTTAAAATGCTTAGCCAAATTATTATATAATAACCTATACATTTTACTTGAACCATTCATATAGTGAAAATGAGCTATGAGATAATACCTCTAACCATTTCATATACTGCATCAAAATGCATACCTTAATTAGTTCAGATCTTCTTTTGGGATCAATACCTGCAACTCCAAATATCATTTTCTCTGCAGAAATGTCCATTTGAATTGGAACTTCAAATCCAGCAAAAGCAACATCACGTCTCCACTGCAAAAGGGAAAAAACCCTCTAGTTTAACTGATAAAATTCTATGTTCTAGTAACAAAAACTAGTACCACAGTCGAATGCATTGAGTTAATTACAATGTATGTTTAACCGGACTAGGGTGAATGTTGGATACGAATATGCATCCAACATAGGTATGCTCAACTTCTTGTTAAAAGAATTTCCAATATTTGAAAGGTCATATACAAATTTCCAAATTCGTGTCGGACATGCTTGTTATACGTGGTACTTTAGTAAAAACGAAGAGTCCGCTTCAAATAGCTTACGATTCCTTTGACATAAGCTTGCTTCGTGCAAACTACGGCTAAGCCTGATACATCAAAATGAGCCAGAGCAAGTAAAAAAGAAATGCCTTTTTGCAGAATTTCCCTTTCTCAATACGAAGCAAAGTTGCAAGCAATTTCCCCCCAATAATGTATGAATGGCACAAGTTTTAGTTCATTCAACACTCAACAGTTGAAAAACAAATTGATCTTAACTTCGTTAGATTCGCAAAATCTTAAAAAAAAATCCTGGCGTTAGGGAATCACTAAATGAACATAGGCAAAAAGAAGGAAAATACATAACTAACCTCTCCTCCAAGATAACAAAGTTCACCGGAGGACGACAATACGGTGTCGTGGAAAGCGGATCTTCCCAACACTCGAACCATGTGCGGTTCCACCATATGCTTCCCTCCAAGAATTTTCAATATCGTTGTTTTCCCTATCAATCATGTAAGGGGAGGAATCGAGTCGACCGTTGAAGGGAATGGTTTTGTTTTAAATTTCTGTTGGTTAACGTTAGGGGGAAGGGTTAATGAAACGCAGCATTTTAGGGGCGGATTGTAATTAGATAAAACGACACCGTGTCCTGTACTGTGTTTGTTATATTGGGTCTGTAGCCGTTAGAATCCTTATCCGTTGAGATCATAATGAATTGTGTGACCTTCTCTCTCTTCTGAATTTCTTCTCTCATCTTCTTCCTTTTTCTGCTTTTCTCATCTTCATTCTTCTTTGTTCGATTCGTCATCTTACAAGGGTATCAGAGCCAATCGATCTTGGCAATGGTGGATGGAGTTTCAATTACGCGAAGTCAATCCTGGCAACAGGAAACTTCAAAGCTGCAGGAGGAAATCGGTCGAGTGGAAAACAGCATTGATGCTAAAATGGATGCCAAGTTTGGAGAGTTTCGCACTCAGATTGGGGAGGACATGCGAAAGATGTTAGAGCTAGCATTGAGAAAACGCATCGAACCAGTGGGAAATGCAACCGGAAGTCAATCTCAAGTTTTTCTGGGAGGCCCTGGTGTTTTGGGGTCGAACCCGAGAGCCGGTGCTACTGGGGAAGATGGTCAATCACCTGGAGACACGGAACCAGAGGTGGAGATCCTGAATGAGCAAAATAGCAGAGGCAACAATGGTGTTGGAGTGGAGAATCAAGGACCGTTGGGGAATCTGGCTTTCAAACTACCTTGTCCTCGATTTGATGGTGATGACTTCAGAGGATGGCACTCAAAATTGGAGCAGTATTTCGAAGCGGAGGCAGTTCCAGAAAACTTAAAGATCCGTTTGGTCATGTTGCATCTCGAGGGGAAGGCGTTGCAGTGGCATCAATTTCTGATGAGGAATCAAGAGGATTTCGTAAACCTGGGATGGAGTCAGTACCTGAGACTCATACGAGAGAGATTTTGCCCAGGGAGATTTGATGACCCTTTTGCAGATCTGTTGGAGCTGAGGCAACAAGAATCAGTGGAGAAATACTATGAAGAGTTTGTGAGTTTGGTGAACCAGGTACAACTTCCAGATAAATACATCCTCAGTATTTTTAAAAATCACCTACGCCTGGAAATTAGTCAGTTTCTGAATGTATTACAACCTAAAACTCTGATGGAGGCGTTCCACACCGCGAAGCACCTGGAGAACATGTTTTTCCCTACTGGGGGAAAATCATCTTTTAAATCAGTGGCTCCCTCAACTTTGACTGTGCCTAACAGATCTATGACTAGTGGATACAGATCTATGATGAACTCGAGCACTTCCATCTCACCCACAGCACCTCAGAGAAGTCCCACTCATATGCCATCGAGTTCGAGTGTGTTAAGGGGAGGAGGAACTAACACACACAAACCTGGGGGGAGTAAAACATTATCAGCTGCGGAAATAGATGAACGCAGGAGGAAGGGCTTATGTTTTTGGTGCGCAGCTAAATATGCACCAGGACATAAGTGTTCGAAATCCCAAATTTTCCAAATTGTGGTGGAAGGTAAGGAAGAGGAGGTGGAGCCTGAAGTGTTTTTGGATTGCGAGGAAAATGAGGAAGTACTGTTGAGAGGGGAGGATCCAGTGATCTCGTTGTAGGCTATGTGGGGAGCAAATTGTCAAGAAACAATGAAACTGAGAGTGAAGGTGAAGGGAATTGAATGGGCGGCATTGGTGGATTCGGGGAGCACTCATAATTTTCTGAGTTTGGCTTTAGTGAAACAGTTGGGGTTGGGAATCGATAGAAGATGCAATCTTAAAGTAACTGTGGCAGATGGAAATGTGTTGGGAACCCTGGGATGGTGTAACCAGTTGAAGTGAGAGACTCAAGAAGAAGGGTTCAACTCGTATTTCCTGGTGGTAGGCCTAAAGAACTGTGATGTAGTGCTTGGTGTTCAGTGGCTCAGCACGTTGGGAGCTATCAGTTGGGATTTCAGTGCCCTGCGAATGCAATTTTTGAAAGAGGATAGAGAAGTGTGTTTGGAAGGAATTAAGCTAGAAGGGTTGGAAGTAGTGAGCTCTCAAACTTGTAACAAAATACTCAGGGGGAGTCAAAGCAATGGAAAAGCTTCCTTGCTCTTACTAGATATTCAATTGGGAATGAAAGAGGAAGCTGCAGATCGACCTGAAGACTTACAGAGGGTGTTAGCAAGGTTTGAGGATGTTTTCAAGACTTCTGAAGGGTTACCACCTAAGAGGGAACAAGACCATAAGATTACCTTGATGGAGGAAGGAGCAGTGATCAAAAGCAAGCCTTATAGGTACCCTGCCATTCAGGAAAATGAGATTGAAAGGCAAATTAGGGAGATGCTAGCTGCTGGGATCATCAGACACAGCAATAGTGTCTTCTCCTCTCCCATAGTGATGGTGAAGAAGAAGGACAATTCATGGAGAATGTGTGTGGACTATCGAAGACTCAACCAAATCACACTGAAAGACAAATTTCCTATGCCCATCATTGAAGAGTTACTGGATGAGTTAGGGGATGCAAGGATCTTTTCGAAGCTGGATCTTAGAGCAGGCTATCACCATATTAGAATGAGGGAATCAGACATTCTCAAGACAGCTTTCAGATCACACGAGAGGCATTATGAATTTTTAGTTATGCCGTTTGGGCTAACTAATGCCCCAACCACGTTTCAAGGACTAATGAACAGGATTTTCAGACAGTTTTTGAGGAAATTAGTCCTAGTCTTCTTCGATGACATACTGATCTATTCGAGGAATTGAGAGACTCATTTATCACACTTGGAGGAGGTTTTAGAGGTACTGAGGCAGAACCAATTGTTTGTGAAAGAAAGCAAATGTTGCTTTGGAGCAAGGAAGGTGGAGTATTTGGGGTATGTGTTGTCTGAAGGGCAAGTTCACATGGACACTAGCAAGGTGGAATGCATTCTGAATTGGCCTAGTACTAAATCGCTCAAGGAGTTGAGAGGATTCCTGGGGTTATCAGGATATTATAGAAGATTCATCAAGGATTATGGTTGCATTGCTAAGCCACTAACCAATCTGCTGAAGAAAGGAGGATGGAGATGGACTGAAATAGAAGAAGTGGCTTTTGGTAAGCTCAAGAGGACTATCAGCTCAACCCCTGTATTGAGCTTACCTGACTTTAGCATGGAATTCACAGTGGAAGCTGATGCTTCTGACTTGGGAGTAGGAGCAGTCTTGGTGCAGAAGGGGAAGCCACTAGCCTTTTTCAGTAAAGGGATGGGAGTGAAGCACCAAGGCTTGTCAGTGTACGAGAAGGAGATGCTAGCTGTCTTAATGGCTGTGAAAAAATGGGCTCCCTACCTTGTTGGGAGACATTTTAAAATTAAGACCGATCATCAAAGTTTGAGGTTTTTGACTGCAAATCAGGCTATTACCCCTGCACAACAAAAATGGGTTACCAAGATGATGGGGTTCGACTGTGAGGTCAGCTACAGAGGAGGAGTTCATAACACAGTGGCAGATGCCTTATCTCGCAAGCCAGAAGTGGGGAAAGGGGTTCTCATGGCCATCAACTGTGTTTCAACTGATGTGCTAGCCAGAATTGCTGAGTCATGGGAATCTGATGCAAAACTGAAGAAAGTTATTGAGAAGCTACAACAAAATCCTAATGCATCATCTAAGTATGTTTGGGATGGCAGACTGCTGAAAAGAAAAGAGAGACTAGTTGTGGGGCAAGATCCAGATCTGAGGAAGGAGCTACTTAAATTCTTCCATGAAGGAGCTGTGGGAGGACACGCAGGAACAGTAGCCACAATTAAAAGGATGAGTGGGGTAATGGGTGGAAGGGAATGAGGAAAGATGTGAAGAATTTTGTGAGGGAGTGTAAGATTTGTCAAAAGAATAAAGGAGATATGATTCATCCCAGGGGATTATTGCAACCACTCCCTATACCTGAAGCCATCTGGTCATCCATAAGTATGGATTTTATAGAAGGATTACCCAGATCCAGAAACAAAGATGTCATTTGGGTCATTGTGGATCGACTAACAAAGTATGCACATTTCATACCCCTTGCACATCCTTTCTCAGCTAAAGAAGTTGCCCAGGTGTTCCTCGAGAATGTTTTCAAGCTGCATGGGATGCCACAAAGCATTGTGTGTGATAGGGACAGGTTGTTCATGAGCACGTTCTGGAGAGAGTTATTCGAGAAGATTGGCACTGCAATAACACCTTCAACGGCCTATCATCCCCATACAGATGGGCAAACGGAGAGATTGAACAAATGCCTGGAGACTTACCTGAGGTGCATGACTGGAGAAAAACCAAAGGAGTGGAGAGAGTGGCTTTACTTAGCTGAATGGTGGTATAATACATCATTTCATTTCTTAATTCGAACCACCCCCTACCAGGCATTGTATGGACAAGAACCACCAGTATACATTCCTTATTTGGCTGGGGAATCATTGGTGGCCTCGGTTGATAGGTCATTGCAACAGAGGGAAGCTGCACTGAAAATGCTTAAGTTCTATCTTAAGAGAGCCCGGAATCGAATGAAGCAACAGGCGGACAAGATGAGAACATATTGTAATTTGGAGGAAGGGGACCTAGTTTATTTGAAGCTGCAACCATACAGGTAACACTCGGTGCAGAAAAGAACCTCACACAAATTGGCTCCAAATTGGTTCGGCCCATTTAAGATCACAGACAAAGTGGGAGAAGTAGCTTACCATCTTTAGTTACCAGAAGGATCGAGGATTCACCTTGTGTTTCATGTATCCCAATTGAAGAAACACATTAGGGATGCCATTTGCAGTGATGAATTACCATTAGTGGGACCTGATGGTGGAATCATGAAAGAGCCTGTCAGAATTCTGGATCGAAGGATTGGGAAACGAGCAGGCAGGGCGGTCACTGAAGTTCTGGTGGAATGGACGAACTCGTTCCCTGAAGATGCGACATGGGAGGTGCTATATTTACTGCAGCAACAGTTTCCTCAGTTTCATCCTTGAGGACAAGGATGTTTTGAAGAGGGAAGCATTGTAAGAGGAGGAATCGAGTCGACCGTTGAAGGAAATGGTTTTGTTTTAAATTTCTGTTGGTTAACGTTAGGGGGAAGGGTTAATGAAACGCATCGTTTTAGGGGCGGATTGTAATTAGATAAAACGACACTGTGTTCTGTACTGTGTTTGTTATTTTGAGTCTGTAGCCGTTAGAATCCTTATCCGTTGAGATCAGAATGAATTGTGTGACCTTCCCTCTCTTCTGAATTTCTTCTCTCATCTTCTTCCTTTTTCTGCTTTTCTCATCTTCATTCTTCTCTGTTCGATTCGTCATCTTACAAATCATTGGAACAAATAAACCAAAAAGATTAAATTCTATTATTTCATTTTCTTGATTTTCTCCGTCAATATTAACTAACCGGCGCCATTGGATCCGACGAGGAGACACCGATCGCCAGCGTCAAGAGTGAGAGAACAATCGTCTATAAGAGGCTTGGACCCCGGCGGAGGAAGACCGTCGATTCCAGGATACGTGAATCTCAAACCGTTGATCTCCACCGTTGGCTTCGAACTCTCAATCACCGCCATTTCTCTGAGTAGGTGAGTTCTCCCTCTACAGAATTTTTCAAAAGAATTTATAAATTGTAATCTCCACTGGATTTTTCTTTAGTTTACGAAAGCACCCTTGCTCTTCTACGTGGCGCCATCAGAGCCAAGTTTCGATATGAACTACACTCAACAGTCAACAGTAAATTCCCAGGTCAAAAAACAGAAAATGGCTTACTACTTGATTTCAAATTAGCAAGTTATAGGATTTCGAATTTGATTCCCTTTGACAATGGCGATTTACAGTATTTATATAATCAACAAATCGGGAGGTTTGGTCTTCTATAAGGTTAGTATCAATACGTTGAGATATCTTCTCGAGAATGTTTACTTATTTTTTGTTTGATTTTCAGGAATCACTGTGCCATGTCCTTTATCTGATTATCTCATCAAAACTTGTGGGATCCTATAATTTTGCATCAAAATCATTTCCATATATCATCCAAACATTCATTCATTAGAAAACAGACTCACTTTCTTACACAAATATCATCATAACGTATTCTGACATAGCAGAAATGCGAACTAAATACTATTAGTCCACCATATAATCATGGCAAATCCAGACAAAGATTCGCTGTTATACACTACAATACAGTGATAGGAATAGGATTATTTGTGAATAGAAGACAAAGGCCAAGTCTGGGTCTTTGTTTTTCATCTCTCATTTACAATTGCAAGGGTTGCAGGTGCAGTTGTCTCCACACTTGCATCCATTCTCAAACCCAACTCCCATCTCAGATCCCTCAAAGTGCCTGCATGCATTCAAATACACTAAATCAAAACAAAACAACTTCACTCTGTTTTCATGTCCGTGATAACTGATACGTACGTTTTCTGGGGTGCCACGCCCAGAACAAGAGTCTCAGTTGTGGTCTTCTCGTCAACTATGTCGGGGAACATCTTGCATCTACAATACCATTAAAGAAAATAAGCTTCATCAAACACATAAAAAAACAAAAGATTTTGAAGAGACCCTTTAAAGGAAATGATTGTTTTCTCTCTCTTTTAACAAAAGAGAGAATCGATTACCCTCCACAGCCGTTGCCGCACTTGCAAGCAGAGCCGCAGCCACAGTTTCCTCCGCAGCAAGACATGTTTCAACTTTTCTGGCTAAAAGACTGAAATCAAACAGATACGTAAGAAGACTTGTACGAGTTTACATGGAAGACGAGCCTTTGAATTTATAGACGGGGGAGAGGGGAGAGAACTTCGATGTCAACCGTACACGTGTCATGATTTGGCTCCATTCTTTATCCTGCTGGTATAGTTCCAAGCTACGTTTCTGTGCTCTCCTCCACCTTTAGTGTGGGGTGAGGTGAAAATGAAATGAAACAGAAACATAAATATCTTTTATATTAAAACTTAAATAGTTTAGATGTGAGATGTCACTATAGATATAGATATAGATATTGATGATTCTCTTGTTTACTTTTTTTGCCAAAAAGGATGGTTGAGGCTTCTCTTCAAAGCACCATGGATGGTTCTGATTATATTTTTGCTTTCTCCTTATGCTCTCATAAGTCATGTCAAAATTTTCTATATTGAAGCATCATATTCCTGTACTTATGTTCGAATATATGTTAAATTTAAAAGATCAGAAAAAACAGTTAGTTGGTCTATCGGGATGAGACGTTAGGTCTTTTAAGCAAGGTCAGAGGTTCGAATTCTAATATTGAATGAAACAAATTAGATTAAGAGGGTCGTTCCATAACAGGCCCCTGTAAAACATTATTCAGATTAGTCGGTCTGGGTCGGTAACCGGTGGTTATACAAATAAATTCTTACAACTATAATAGGTTGATTGTTTTCCACGTAATGTTAATGCAAACAAAGTATGGTTAGTTTTTATAGTTATTACCAAGAACTATTTCCATATATTTGCCTAATCTCTTCCAAAGTTTGGGTAAAAACAAGTATTAGTTACACGATCAAATCAAGTTACAAAAAATTTTATTACTGAGGAAGAAATTCCTCTAAAAGATCATTGAAAACAAGCTCTTCAACCTCAAGCGCTAAGCTTTCATGTTCGAACTGTAGGTTCATCCACCCATCATTTCCCATCAGATCTCTACTGGCAACATAATCCAATGGTTTATCGTACCCGGTTTTGTAACTCAAATACCAGCTTATCTTTTCCCACACTTGCTCGAGCACATAGCATCCGACCGGCATCGGACGAACGTGGCACAATTGAGATAAAACTCTGGGGTAATAACTATACGATCTTTCGTAAACATCTATCAGTACCTCATTGATTAGATCGAACAAGAGTGGGTGGTTACAGTAACCAACTTCTTCTCCTTCCATTGAACAATTCTGATCACAGAGAACGCAGCCTCTGATTTCCTCGTACATCATGGGATCCAATGGCTGGTTATCTGCGTACCATGCACCGAGTGCTTCGTTCTTACTAAATCCTGATAGTTCAAGCACATCTTTCACGTATGCGAATTCGTGCTTGTCAATTGTGTCTAAATCCTTCTTTAAAGCTTTTAATTGCTCTAAGTCAATTATGCCTCCACCAGCCACCTTAAGGGTATTCTTCAATTCTAGTTGCAGATCGGGTAAAAAGTCGAGTTCGTTGTTAGGAAGCTCGAAGCTTTGTGTTGGCTCTATATCTGTTTTTGGTCACGAGCCATTCATTGAGATAAATTAATAAGGAAATGTAATCTTTGCATATAACAGTTGAAAAAGATCAAACAATAAGGTTCAATAGGGCATATACCTTGTACTTTTGAACTTTCTGCAGAACTGGCTGTTGGCCCTTGAGAAATGATTTCAGGTTTACTGTCTTGTTCGTCTGAAGAAACTGGAAATGCTTCCGTAATGCCTGTCGAATTGTCTTCGGATTCGGTTTTTTCGAGGTTATCTATACCTGAAGAAGCCTCTGATTCTTTGAATTTTCTTCCATAAGGGCTATGTTCATCATTTGTTGGTATATCTGGAGAAAATGAAAATGCAGAAGAATAAAGATCAGGAGATGAAAGGATTCTTCTCATGCATTTTTTGGTACTCGTAGGACGAGAATCGATGGGTTCTTCTCTTCTTTCTTGTATGCTTTTGGAGATACTTTCTTCTTTAGCTTCTTTAGTGAAACTATATTCATAGAGTTGTGCATATTTATCTATAGACTCATTGAAAGATGTTCTTCGTTCGAGCCGCATACTTCCCCTGCGGGCCAAAGACGAAGAGGAAAGCTTTTTAGTCCTTGTAGGGTCCTTGACATGATCAACAATGTCGGGTGTCAAGTCCTTGGAAAAGCCTTTCTGGTGAGGGATTTTGTGAAGGACAGCATCCATGGCAATCCTACGCCTCTCTTTCTTTCTCTCCTGGATTACTTGACTTAGATTCTCTCTAAGACTCTTGAATCTCTTTCTCGCCATTTCAGATCGATTCAAATCGTGGGACGAAGATGACATGTCAGCCATTTGAATACCATCAGCCCTATGATCTGCGGCTATCAATGGTGTCGATTTCCTGCTGAAATCTTCTCCATTAGAACTCTCATCTGCCTCTTTTCTTTTACCGTCAGGGCTCTGGTTTTCCCTGCTGGTTGAACCAGTTGAAGGGAAAGTCTCACATTGTGGCATCCCCATTTTAGCACTCATAGCCAGTTGTTTCTGAAAATGCTGAGCCAAAGGCGAGTCCGGATCCTGCAAAACCGTCAACAAAAACCCTTGGTTCATCTTGATTATATCCAAAGCATCCATTAAATACTTGGATTCATATCCCGGACCATCTTTATCTTGTAAAGCTTTCTTTTTCCTATCAAGTTCTTCCTCTGATAAAATGCCACTCTCAAGCAAAGTTTTCTTATTTTCCTCAACTTTTTCTTTGCTGGAACCGTTCTCAGAACTGCATTCTTCATCGCTTTCATCCCCGGTAAGGCCTTCCTCCGGGGATTTTGGTACATCTTCATCCTCGATTCCGCTTTCGTCGCAGATACCTTTGTTCTTGTCGCCCCGCAGGGTACTCCCTTGAGATTGTTCCATGTCAGGGAGATGCTCAACTTCATTATCTGGATCCGATTTCGATCGTACGGGGTATGTCGAACTTCTCTGATGGTTGCCTCTGTCAGAGTCTCGCCCCGTCCTTTTCGACACTTCATCGGTTATAAGTGCCTTCAATCGAGATGTGACCGAGCCTTTAGATCCTGCATTGGGCGCTTTCTTCTTTCCTTCAACCTGCAAGTTTCAAATTACAAATTAGATAGATATATCATATATATCCGTAACCAAAACATGATCGAAAAAAATCGAACATAACCGTGTCGGATACATAAACTCACCTTAGTGTTTGCCGCTTCAGCTTTGTTGTGTTTGGAAGAATCATCAGCAGTACTTATATTTGAGGCTCCTACTGATTCATCCTTTGATTTGTCATCCCCTATCCAGAAAGCATGTTAGCATTCCCATTGTCAGATTCGAATCCGAATCGAGTTGTCTGAGCTTACCTGAATCTTGCTTCTTGTTGGAAATTCTTTTCTTAATAAACCGTCGATTCCAATGGTGGTATTTAAGCACATGTAAAACACCCCACATGCAACTGGGATTATGTTGATGACCTTGCGGGATTGACATGTTAGAGTTAGAGTTGTTGGTACGCATGTTCTTCCCCATCGCTCGCTGATTTAATTTTCCTTTTCGACTTCTCTAATCTTTTTCATTCGATTCTGCAAGTAGAAAACTCTGGGGCCAACCAAACAAATATTAGCAAAGAAAACAAATCTCAACCAAAATCACCATGATCTCATAAACAATACCTTTTGACAAGAGAAGCACGTATGAAACAAAACGGGTCATTGCTTATGAATTCAATAACAGCAGGGAAAAAACTTGTGTTGCCATGTTTGGGTAAAAGGAAAAAAGAAGGAAAGGAAAATAGTGAAGAAAATTAAAAAAAGGAAGGAGTGGAAAGAAATGAAGCATGAATATCGGGGGAAGTAGTTTAGTTTTGTCTGGTTCTTAATTAAATTCTCCCCTTCTGATTAGTTCTCTACTTTTGGACGTTTCTTTCATTACATGCCAACCAAACCATTCTAACTAACTTAACTGTAAATTTGCATTCAAGGCTAAGGTGTCGGGATGTTATCAAGTCTTATTATATGTAAATATCATAGAAGTTTTTACTTTTTAACCTAAATTTACCCTATGTTTAGATAGCATCATATATGTATCCTATCTATAATTATTATTGTCTAATTCAATATATACTTTCCGTTATTAATTTGTCTATCGATATAAAATAAAACACTCGAATAAATTAAAAATATTATAATAATTGAGTCTTAATTTAATAATACCGTTATTACTATGATGAACTGAAGATCATAACTTCAAATGTGTCACGACGCGTGCAATAGTCTTTTACTCAAAATTTAAGAATTATAATTTTTTGGTTAAAATTATATATACTTTAATATGTTTAAAAAATTAAATTAGAGAAACAATAAGAACATTTTTTTCTTTGGAGAAAACGCTTTTTGAAAAAGCGTTATTATTAATGGCGTTTCCTTTCTCCTAATTATTTTTGACCAATTCCATTAAATTACATATGATATTGATTTATTAAGTTCAATAATATATTTATTTCATATATTTTAAAAGAAAAAAAGTACGAGTGATGAATAAAGAACTAAAGAGTCTTTGACCATTTTTGACAATTAATGGATAGCTGATAATTAATACCAGATTACATTAGTTAATAGCTAATTGTATTGGTTGATTTGACTAGCGAATTGTATTAGCCGATTGTATAAAAGTGTTTGGTAAAATTAACTGATAGCTAATAGTTATTAGGTTATTTAAATAAGCAAAATGACACATAAGGACATGATTATATTCAATACTTGTTGGAATAGTTTATTAGTTATCAATATTGTGTATCTAATTAATATTAATTAGATTTATAAAAATTTATTTTTAATATAACTTTTCTAAACATATTCGAATAATTTATATATTAATTTGTTATTTATATAATTATTTTAATATAATATAATTAATTAATAAATTTAAATACACATATAAATATGTGATAATAAAAAGAAAAAATAAATATAATTAGCTTATAAATAAAGTGAGAAAATATTTAATTTAGGTTATTTGGAGATTTTTGGTAACCGGTAAGGGTAAAAGAATCTTTACAACTCTAATATCAAACATCTAATCTCAAAAAGCTCCTAATAGAAGTTTTTTTTTTCAAAATTAGTGGTTTCACCCCGATCTACTCTTTCAATCCGTTGTTCACCAAACAACAATATTAGCGAATTTGACTGGTAAAACCTCTAATTTTTGCCCAAACAGCTCTTTACCAAACATGACTCTGTTTTTAAACATATGAGCCATGTTTGGCAATTAGCGGATAGTTAATAGCTGATAGCGGATTACATTAGCTGATAACTGATTGCATTAGTTGATTTGACTAGAGGATTGTATTAGTTGATTGTATAAAAGTGTTTGGTAAAATTAACTAATAGGTGTTTAATTATTTAAACACGCAAAATGACATATAAGAAAATGATTGTGTTCGATACTTATTTGAATAGTTTATTAGATTATAAAAAATAATTTTCAATATAACATTACTAAGCATATTTGAAGGATCTATATACTAATTTATTATTTATATAATTATTTTTAATGCAATTTAATTAATTATTAAACTTAAATACAAATATAAATGTATTATTAAATTTAAATACAAATATAAATGTGTAAAAATAAAAAGAAAAAAAAATTATTTTACAAATATCACAATGAAATTACATGAGGTTGGAAAATTAAAATAAAAATAGTTAAATTTAGGTTATTTGGAGATTTTTTAAAATTGTTAAGCGTAAAAGAGTCTTTATAACCCTTATGTTAAAACCTTTAATTTTAAAAACCCCATATTAGCAGCTTTTTCAAAATTAGAGGTTTCACCTTAATCCGTTATTTCAATCTGTTTTTTAGCAAATATCCAAATTAGCAGATTTAACTGGTCAAACCTCTAATTTTGGCGCAAATCTCTCATTACTAAACAGAGGCTAAAAACTCTTCCTTCTTTAATTTTCGCATTCTCTTACCAAATCTAAATATATAAATTAAATAATCATTTAATATATCATTATCCTCCAACTTAATTCTCACTTATTATCTATTAAATATAAAGAGAGAATAAAGTGAGAATTAGACTAAATTACGTAAAGTAAACTGAGAATTAAATTAAATTACGTAAAGAAATGAGATATTAAACCTTAAAGGATAGAGTTTAATGTGTAGATGGACTTATTTTATCAATATACAATTTCCTTGATCTTTAAGGTACTATACCTAGGTAGAATTTTCTTCTCAGTATGTCGAATTCAGAGATAAGTGATGTTAAAGCCGACGATGATGGGTACAAAACTCCGACATCTCCAAGACATATAAATTAAATAATCATTTAATATCTCATTATCCTCCAACTTAATTCTCACTTATTATCTCTTAAATATACAAAGAGAATAAAGTGAGAATTAGACTAAATTACGTAAAGTATTGAGATATTAAACCTTAAATAATAGAGTTCAATGTGTAAAGGGACATATTTTATCAATATATAGTTTCCTTGATCTTTAAGGTACTATACCTAAATAGAATTTTCTTCTCAGTATGTCGAATTCAGAAATAAATGAAGTTAAAGCCGACGAGGATGGCTACAAAACTTCGACATCTCCAAGACATATAAATTAAATAACCATTTAGTATCTCTTTATCCTCCAACTTAATTCTCACTTATTATCTCTTAAATATATACAGAGAGAATAAAGTGAGAATTAGTCTAATTTACGTAAAGTAATGAGATATTAAACCTTAAATAATAGAGTTCAATGTGTAAAGGGACTTATTTTATCAATATATAGTTTCCTTGATCTTTAAGGTACTATACCTAGATAGAATTTTCTTCTCAGTATGTCGAATTCATAGATAAATGATGTTAAAGCCGATGAGGATGGCTACATGTTAAGTTGTAGGGCGCTCGATTCCTTCAACCGATTTTGCTCACCAAGTGGTGGAAAGGTGAAATTTTGGGTGGATGTGGTGTGGAAGCTAAAATATTAATGACACAATGATTTTAGAGTGGTTCAACATTCTAACCAATGTCTACATCCACTAGCTTCCCACTAAGGATTTCCAATCAACCCACTATTGATTCGTCCCCTTTTTTAGGCTTAGGAAGAAACTCTTATACACGATCAAGCTTTCTACCCAAAGCATTGATCAAAACCCTCTTCACAAGAGAAATAAAATATGCAAACTTAAATCACTCTAATAGGTATTTGTTTGCTCAATAATGCACTCACCCAAAATCTAAAACACTTGAGCAAATTTGATAATTTTGGCTCACTAGTGTTTGTCTATACAAGAATTGACAATTTAAGTACAAAGACACTTTTTGATCATTTGTTGATTGACAATTGAAACATTAACCATATCTTGATGCTTGGAGGTCCATTTTATACTCCTTGATGAGTTTGTAGCCGTTACTAGCCGTTGGGATTGAATTAGAGCCGTTGAGGACTTTATTTCCCACCATAAATGCAGATCTGCGGCTCACCGTTTCGAAACACTCGTGACCGTTTCGAAACACCCTTTAAGTAGAAAGAGCCGTTGCAGTCTGATACAGCACCCGTATCGAAATGCCCTTGGCCGTTTCGAAATGATCTACATTTAAAAGTTAGTTGGGAAATAGCTGTTGGTGTTTATGACCGTTGTGGTCGATGCCATGTAGGCGTATCGAAACGGCATGGACCGTATCGAAACACTGGGCAAAAATCTCATCCAGGAAAGGGATGTTTTGATACCAGTATCGAAACGTTTTTGTTACTAGAATACCCCGTATCGAAACACCTGGACGGTTTTGTGTAGTTTGACTTTTGAAAACATGTAAAACCCTTCTGAAAACATCCCTAAACATAGTTTCAAGTTATTTGGACTTTGGAATAAGTTTTGAATTCTTTTTAAATTAGTCAAGACCAATTTTCAATTATTATATCAAAACATTAGTTCTACACTACAAAATTCCGACATCTCCGAGACATATAAGTTAAATAATCATTTAATATCTCATTATCCTCTAACTTAATTCTCACTTATTATTTCTTAAATATACAGAGAGAATAAAGTGAGAATTAGACTAAATTACGTTAAGTAATGAGATATTAAACCTTAAATAATAGAGTTCAATGTATAAAGGGACTTATTTTATCAATATATAGTTTCCTTATCTTTAAGCTACTATACCTAGATAAAATTTTCTTTTCAATATGTTGAATTTAGAGATAAATGATGTTAAAGCCGACGAGAATGGGTACAAAACCCCGACATCTCCAAGACATATAAATTAAAAAATTATTTAATATCTCATTATCCTCCAACTTAATTCTCGTTTATTATCTCTTAAATATATAGAGAGAATAAAGTCATAATTAGACTAAATTACGTAAAGTAATTCTATATTAAGCCTTAAGTAATAGAGTTCAATGTGTAAAATGACTTATTTTATCAATATATAGTTTCCTTGATCTTTAAGGTACTATACTTATATAGAATTTTCTTCTCAGTATGTCGAATTCAGAGATAAATGATGTTAAAGCCGACGAAGATGGGTACAAAACTCCGACATCTCTAAGACATATAAATTAAATAATCATTTAATATCTCATTATCCTCCAACTTAATTCTCACTTATTATCTCTTAAAAATACAAAGTGTAACACCCAATTAAAAAAAAAAGAAACAAAAAAAAATATAGGGAGGTGAGGGAGTGGAGGCTCGAACCTGAAACCTCAGGCCTCACCACCCAACCCGCTAACCATTGAGCCAAGTGCTCACTTCTGTCAAGTATTACTAGTGGTGATATTTGTTTGTTAACAAATGAGTCAGATTGAGTTAGATTTAATTTAACTCTGACTCCTCACCTACCGACATTATTGTCGTATCGAACACCCCCCCCCATCCTCTCTCTCCCATCTTGTTTCTCTACCGTCCCTGACCTCCGTCCTTTTCCGGCACCGCCGCGCCGTGAGCTTCACCGTCGGTGCCAAGGCTTTCCCCGTCGAGCCCCGGCCTGAACCCCCATCACCACGCGCCGTCTGCCGTCCCAGATCACCGTGAAGCACCATTGAAAGCTTCGTAGAATCCCTAACGCCGACGCCTCTGTTTTGCTCTTTTTCCGACCGTCCTCGACGTCCGTTCGAGGAACGGCCGTCGGATCTTTACTCCCCGCGTCGAGCCAAGCAAAACCCCTAAAGTCTCGTGTCCATCCAACGCCGGCGAGGCCTCCACCGGAGCTACGTAAGTTCCAACGACCCTTCGTTTTCCGCAACATTTTCCGTTTAAATCCGATGATCTTTCAGGCTTGTGTGGGTTGGGTTAGATCAATAATCGTTTCTGCCATATTTTTCCAGGTGAAATCGATCCGTTACGGGCTCTCCGGCGAGTTTCCGGTGGCCGTCCGACGTTGTTCCGTTGGGGGTAAGTAAGCCGGCCTGAACCGGCTGGACCGGTCGGCCCATCGTCCGAGTCCAGCCCGACCCATCTCTGACCCGAACCGACCCGTGTCCGAGTCAACTCGTTGAGTTAACTCAGTGAGTCAACTCGCCCGAGTTGACTCAATGAGTTAACTCACCGAGTCAACACAGTTGACCCTGTTGGTTGCTGACGTCATCGGTTGACCTGGCCCCGTTGACTTTGACCTGCTGACGTCAGCGTTGACTTGCTGACGTCAGCGTTGACTTTGACCAAAAAGTCAAATTTTTCGAAAAGACCCTATCTTATGTTTTTCGACGTCCTGAGTCCGTTTTTGAAGCCCGTTTTGCGAAATTCTGACTCTAAGGCCCCCGAATCTGACCTTAAACCCAAATCATGCATATGTACTTAATTATTCCATTCAGATATCAGTAAATCGATTACGTGTCTAAACTAGTGTTTTAATTGTGTAAAGGTACCCGAGACTCGTGTGACCACTCACCAGCTCAGCCTAGCTCCTCTCGACCCGCTCATCCTCACGCTTCAGTGAATATCAGTACGAGTTCAAACCATATGTATAAGAATAAGTTTAACTCTTATTTCACATTATGATCATTACTCTTTCTTGATCTAGGATCCGACCCCGTATCTGAGCGTACTGAGGCAGGTGCCCGTTAGACCCTTCTCCGACCAGCTTTGAGGTGTGTTTCATGTGTGTGCTATATTCTGTTGAATGAATTGCATAATGATTTAAACATAACCAATACTATGTTGTTTAATATCTCAATTGTTGTTGAGATTGCTTTACTATGTTAGAAATGAGATGAAATGATAAATTATTTATATAATGACATTCTCTGCTGACATGATGTATGTTTGCTCAATTCGTATACTTGTAATATGATTTCTTGATCTGTGAGGGAATTGCCTGATTGTCTGATAGACTTGAAAGTATGACATATTAGTTGACTTGAGATGTTACAATCTGTTTGTATGTTGAATGATGAGAATGTCTGATTTGCTCAATGGGTATGCCAAATTATCTGTCAAAAGTACAAATCTTTGTTTCTGATATTCTGAATAGAATGCATGCCACATGTACTCTGTTACTCATATCTGAGATCTGGACTCTGATTACTATCTGGGGTATACTATTGGGTTATGTTGTGAAGTCTCTGTTGGTACAGCCCTGATCAAGCTGGTAAATCCTTATGGACTCAAGGTCTCCCCTTGAGTGGCACCTATGCCCATCGGGCCTAGGGTAAGTCCTTATGGACTCAAGGTCTCCCCTTGAGTGGCACCTATGCCCATCGGGCATAGGGTAAGTCCTTATGGACCTAAGGCATCCCCTTAGGTGGCACCTATGCCCATCGGGCCTAGGGTAAGTCCTTATGGATGCAGTTCTGGGGAACTGCATTTGGTGTATGGTTGGAGGGTAGTCATTAGTAAACTCATGCATGCATCCGAGCATTTGCATTGATCTGTTATGTGTTATTATGATCTGATTGTTATGTATTCATTGCTTGTTTGATCTGCACTTATTGGAACACACTGAGCTCCCTAGCTCATGCCTTCTTCTTATCCCCTTTCAGATACTTGTGATAGGCTACCCCTTTTTGGACCCGGCAACTGGAGGATCGGCACATTTTAGCTCTAGACTGTTGTAATGTTCTTATCTTCCAAACTGTCTGTATTTGGGTGACTTATGCCTATATTTTGATACGACTTATCTTTTGGTTTTGCCGGGTGTTGGCTTTTGATATAACTGAATACTTTATGCTTTCATATCATCTATTTTGTAATCACATGATACTAAACTTTTGCTTATTACTTTTGGATGGATTTGAAAGCGTTACTAGTAGATTTTTATAATCGTTCTGAGAATAGTATTGATATGTATTTGATAACAGGTTTTATGGTATGATTCGTAAACCTCCCGAAAGGGGGGAAACTATGTCAGTTTTGATATTTTGACTATAATATTTCACAAGGGTTTGATTATAGGTTGTGACTGCCTGGAGTTGGGTTAAACGCATAAGCGGGTCCAGGTGGTTACATTTAGTGGTATCAGAGCTTTTGGTTTTAAAAACCTCGGACTGTGTATGAGTCCATTTTACGCAATGTTTGAAAAAGTTTTACAAAAAGGTGTTTTGAAATGAGCTAAGTCACCCAATTTTGTCTGCTTAATTGTGTTCGATTCTCCATTGCTATAAACTGACCCTAAGCTTATTCCTTGTAGAGGCCTTCTGCTATGAGTACTGCAAGAGGACGTCGACCTATTCGGAGACGCGGTAGACCTGTCCGGTTTGCCGACGCGATGAATGATCCGGTGGTCGAGCCACCTACTTCAACTCCTGTCCCTGGTCCTACTGAGCCTTCCGTACCATCTGGCCCTACTGTAGGGACTACTCCTCAGTCTGCCCCTGGGATTGATGTGTCTACTCCGGTTAGAGGAGCACCGTCTTCTTCTGAGCCTCCCACATCCGTTACTGATGAAGCCCTTAGTAGGCAGTTTTTGCAGTTGATTACTGGTGCGGTTAGAGCAGCTGGTATTGTCCCTGAGGTTCCCATCTCTCAGACCTTGATCACGAATGGGGCGAGAACTTTTGATGGCCCTACTGGTGGAGCCCCGACCGAGGCAGAGGAATGGCTCCACGATCTGGAGAGGCGTATGGATTCTTTGGGTCTTGAGTCACCCAAGAGATATTTGGGAGCCGTCTCTATGTTGTATGGGAATGCTCGTACTTGGTGGGAATCTGTGGTTAGTAGTGTTCCTGCGGCCCATTTGACTTGGGACTTTTTCAAGGAGCGCTTCAAGAGCCGCTTTGTTGGTGAACGTTACATGAGGCAGATGCAAGAACGATTCAGGACCTTGACCCAGGGAGATATGTCTGTATCCGAGTATGAGACAGAATTCTTGGGCTTGCTCAGATTTGGGGCCAGTTTAGTTCCCACCGAGAGGGGAAAATGTCGTAAATTTGTGATGGGGCTGAGATATGAGCTATGTGTACATGTTGTTGGTCATCTGGATAAGGACTTCGATACTTTAGTTGAGAAAGCTAAAGACCTGGAAGAAGTTGAGCTAGCAGCCACTGGTGGAGGTAGAGCTGACCGAGAGCGATCTAAGAGGCCTCCTAATCCCGAGCCTTCCTCGCGTCATGGAAAGAGGAATCGCACTTCTGGTCGTCAGAGAGGTAATTTTGGATCCAGACCTGATGCTTCTTCGACCCCGGCTGCTAGTAGAGGTGATTCGTCTGATTTCACCCCTATGCCCCTTTGTGTACATTGTGACAAGCGACATGGGGGCGAGTGCAGAAGGAAGACCAGTGCATGTTTCCGATGTGGGTCCGGAGACCATTTTCTGAAGAATTTCCCTGTCCCATCTTCTGCACCTCGGGCATCCTCCCAGACCCCTGCACGCTCACAGACTTCCGTACAGACTCCGGCCAGGGGTCGTAGTCAGAGTAGACCTTCTGCATCTGCTGCTAGGACAGACTCTAGAGCACGATCCTATCAGAGTGGGGGACCGGTCTTGTCTGAGGCTAGGCAGCCAGCACTTGTATATGCTACCAGAC